>LPNX010983561.1:85125-199221 GCA_001517045.1 Pseudotsuga menziesii | reverse complement strand
TACTGAAGCCCCTGTATTAGTAAGTCCAGATTTTACCAGAGAATTTCTAACATTCTCATTTGCATCAGAGGATACACTAGCAGTTGTTTTGTTGTAGAAGAATAAGGAGGGTCTGGAACAACCTATTGCATTCTTCAGCAAAACTCTTAGAGATTCTGAATTTAAATACAGTATCTTAGAGAAACAGGCCTATGCTTTGGTAAAAGCTTTAAAGTTTTTCAGAATCTATGTTTTGCATTCCAAATTTATTTCATATGTGCCTAATGCTGTTGTAAAAGATGTTTTGACATAGCTTGATAGTGAGGGGAAAAGAGGTAGGTGGATTGCTAAAATCATGGAGTATGATGTAGATATCAGACCTACCAAACTAGTCAAGGGACAAGGTTTAGCCAAGCTGTTGGCTGAATCAAATTGCCAAGCTTTGGGATTATATGTGATGGCTGAAGAGCTAGCTTAGAAAGAAGATCAAGTAATGTTGGAAAAAGAAAAGATTATGGACTATTATTCAGCCTCCACATGGTACACAGACATTGTGTATTTTCTGTTGTATTTGCAATGTCCTGAGCATTTAGATAGAAAAGCTACTAGATCTTTGAAGCTAAGAACTACTAAGCATTGTTTAGTAGAAGAGCAGTTATTCTGGAAGGACCCAGGTGGTATTCTACTCAGATGCTTGGATAAATCTGAAATTGAAGGAGTGATTTCTGAATCTCATGAGGGTGCTTGTGGAGGTCACAAGTACTCGAAGGAAACAACATACAAGATTTTAAGAGTTGGGTACTATTGGCCCTCTTTGTTTGCATATGTATATCAGTAGGTAAGAGCCTGTATCCCTTGTCAGAATTTTGCTGGCAAACAAAAATTGTTGTCATTGCCCCTAAAACCTATTGCAGTAAGTGCTCCTTTCCAGCAATGGGCTCTGGACTTTATAGGGGAGATAAGTCCATCTTCCTCAGGACAACATAGGTGGATTCTAACTGCAACAGACTTCTTTACCAAATGGGTGGAAGCTATCCCTACTAGGAATTCCACAGACAAAGTGATTATGGAATTTATTGAAGAAAATATCCTTAGTAGGTTTAGGTGTCCTCAAAAAATAGTAACAGATAATGCAAAGGCTTTTAAGTCTAAGGCAATGGAAGCATTTTGTGAAAAGAATGGTATCCTGCTGAAACATTCAACTCCTTACTATCCCCAAGGTAATGGTTTAGATGAGTCCTCAAATAAAAACATCATTCAGAGTATCAGAAAGTTGCTTAAGCATAATAAGAGATCATGGGATTCTATGCTGAAATATGCATTATGGGCTGATAGAATAACAGTCAAACAAGCAATTGGAAGTTCTCCTTTCCAATTAGTGTATGGCATAGATGCAGTTTTTCCTGTTCAATTGGGCATTCCAGTGATGAAGTTTCTTCAGAATTGTCAGGAAGAACCAAATGATATGCAGAGAAGGATTTATGAGATGATAGAGTTGCAACAGAACAGGGAAAAAGTGGAAGAAAAGGCACAGTTATACAGATTGAAGATTAAAAGTAGATTTGACAGGAAAATCAAAGATAACACTTTCTCAATTGGTGATATGGTTCTGAGGTGGGATGCCAGGAAAGAGCAAAAAGGGAAACATGGCAAATTTGATAATCTCTGGTTTGGCCCTTTCCTAGTGTCTAAGATTTTGGAAAATAACACTTTTGTCTTGCAGTCTTTAGAAGGGGAGGAATTTTCAAGTCCAGTCAAAGGACGATTCCTCAAGCATTTCTACAGCTTTTAAGTGGAATTTTACTTTTTCATTGTATATACCGGTGTGAGTAAAACACAATAAGGACTCCATAACCCAATGGAAATTTTGCAGACTAGTAGGTAGCAGAAAAGAAGGCACTGGTCTACAGGTTCTTGAAGCCTCACAGGGAGGACTTCATCCCGCAGCAGGAGCCAGATGTTAAGTCATGAATTTTTTTTCTTTAGTCTTATATTTTGTTTGTGTTTTTGAAGCTTGCTCATTTGCTTACTTCTAGGAAATTTTGGTTTAGAGTTCAATTTTGAGTTTATGCCATTAGGTTTTCATCATTTTTGTTTTTCTTATGTCCTAAAGGGTTCTATAGGGTATATTTTGATTAATGGTTTCATGAATAGCACTAAGATCAAGCTTTAATCATATAAACCTAGTTTTAAAGTTGAATTATTGATCAAATAACACAAAATTAGATTTTTGAACTTTCTTGTAGCGCAAGGGTAAAAATAATGCACTCATGCACTACAAGAAAGTCGTGGGTGCTCAATTTGTCATTTTTCACGTCGATTTCTTTAATGATTTCATTCCTGGGGTGAATAATCACATCAATAAGCAGGTTTGATACATGTCTCGTCAAGATAATCATGTAAACAAGTGTTGGTCATGGCATGAGGGAGATCGTGGCAGTTAGAGGTAAATGCATGGAAAATCATGACAGAGAGTGGAATAAGGCGATATTGACGGGAAAGAGGTTCTTGAACTGAAGATTACGAAGCTGGTGGAGACGCGAGGGTGGAGACACATTGCTAAAAAATCGAAAATTGGCAGTTGAAGAAAGAATTAGGGTTTCACAGCGTGACAGTTAGAGGTGAGCTGGAGAGTTGAAGACACCTGAAGCGTTCAATTCGACACTTAGCTAGTCCAGAAATCAACTTCTAACACGTGCATCAAGCTTGGAATGAGGTATCTCACGTGACCTTGGTCATGACCTGTTAAAATTGGGGTTTTTTCTGCTAAGCCTTATGATGTCAAATTGTTAGAGGAAAACATGAATTCATTTATTCAACAAACCTCCAATGATGAGATATTAGTCCAAAGGTCTAAATGAGCATCGTTTGATGTTAGTAAAGTTCAGAACAACACTCTTAGAGATTTTTGGTGCTGTGTTTAACCCAAATTATGTAAACTTGGCACAAAGCATTTCCTAAATTGACGATAGAATAGACTGTATAAAATTGAGGACAAGCAGCCTGTGAGAGTTCAAAGGAAAATTGACTACCAAGACTGTAAAAACTTGAAGAAAATAGGCTGTGAAGTTACTAACAGGTTCTAAAAACCACACAGAAGATGAAGAGGAGTGGGAAGACTAATAGGGCCGAGCCCACTAAGTTTAATTGGATAGACAAATTTTCAAGATGTGTTGAACTCTTTGAAAATGCTGGATGGTTGAACTTCTTTAAAAAGATTGATGGTTGAACTTCTTTAAAAAGATTGGTTGAAGTCTCTCACAGGTTTGCTCAGTGTTATAACAAAGATATAGTATCATTTGATACTTTGAAGTTCAAATTGACTACAGATTTGGTGGCTGAAGCAACAGGGGTCAAAAATGAAGGAGAACTTTGGTTCAAAAAAGTGCCATTTACTTTCAATTCCCAAAGGTATCTATTGCGTGGTATTGTTCCAGATTGGGGCAAGGGAGTGCCCATCCATAATTTCAAAGCTGAATGGGTAGAACCTATCAAGGTTCTACAAAGTTACATTACATGTGAAGGAAGGTATGCCTTCATTTTCAAGTATCATTTCAGGTTCCTTCAACACCTTAGTGGTGAATCACGGATGAATCTGTCTTTCTTCCTGCTAAAGAGCTTGCAGAAAACGTCCAGCAGGATCAAAGAACACCAAGACCACACTAGTCAGTCCATCTTTCACCATGGACTTATTAAACTTATTATTAAAAGTGTTCTGCAGAAAGAAGGAAAGACTTGGAAATACTTTCTCTTTTGGTCACGGTTCCAAAATAGCCAAGAAGGACAGTCTACCAGAAAGCCAGCTAATAAGGGACAAACCCTGATCAGAAAACTAAGATAAAAAGTGAAGGTTGAAGATGAAGAATGTGTCAAGTTAGAGGAAGTTGCAGAACCTACAAAAGAAGATTGTGAATCTAAGCAGCATCCAGATGACAGTGAGGACCAAAATTTGCAATTTATTCACAAGGACACTCAGCCTGTTCAAAATGAAAAGCTTACTAGAAGAATGACAGAGATGGAAGCAGAACAACAGAAAGCTAGGAGAAAGGCCCAAGCCTTAGAGGGGATAGCTTTGTTAGCAGAAGCTGCTAAAGATCTATGAGCATTGTTAGCAAAATCAGTTACTTGTTATGTTTTGAAGAATATTTTATTTTTGTAATTAGTATTTTGATAAAAACCATTTCGATGAGTAGGTTGAAAAGCAGTTAGGGTTTAGACTCTAACTGAATTTTGAAAGATAGTATTTAGGAAGGTCACAAAGAGAACAAAGGGTTCGACTTTTGGCTGGCTAGAGGAGGTCTCCTCACTTGTTGATAAGCTAAGTATATGACTCTCATGTGTATTTGAGGAACTGATTATGAAATATATGCTCCATTTTACCCTTCATTCTGATCTTTGACTTCATTTCTAGCTTGTTTAGCTACACAATTGGTAATTTCATTGCTGGTTTATAATTTTTATGCTTGTAGTGCTTGCCATTTGTGGATGAACTTCAATGTTATTTTCTTATTGGATACATGGTTATTATGTTATGCATCTCACTTTTTCTTTACTTGTGATTTAGTTCATATTTGGGTTATGAATGTATTCCCTCTTCTCACCAAAGTTCACAACCAGAAAACCTTTTAAAAACCCTAAAAACCTAGTTTTGTTTGATTGAATATTTGAGATTGTGTTGGCTTGTTTCTTTGTAGGCTGGAAACAATTTCTGACATAAACACATGGCATACTGCTATATTGTTCAAGCAACTAATGACCTTGCCCTTGATATGAAAACTTAGGTTCAAAGGCTTGAAGGTTGCAAGGTTTTGAGATCCATGGAACACTGCTATATTGTTCAAACAACTAATGACCTAGCCCTTGATATTAAAACTTAGGTTCATAGGCTTGAAGGTTGGAAGGTTTCGGTGTTCTTAGCAGGGTCAAGCGCTTCCAAGTAAGCGGAATGCAAAAGTTGGTCACCCTTATGAACATAGTTTTTAATCTTGAATATTCTGAGGAGAGAGGTGCAGGTTTTTTAATGATTTCCTTTACAAAGAAATTGTCGAATGCTTGGATGTTGTTATTTGATTGTTCTTTTCATAGAAGGTAATGTTTCCACACGAGGCAAGCCCTTGGTCTCCAAAATTATGTATAAGGTTTTCCGAGGGTTTTGGAACTTGAAGGAACTCTTATTTTTTAAGAACATAGGCCTCTATTGAATATTGAACTTTATTGTAATACGATCTCTACCTTAATATATTTCTTTGAGTTTTGATTAAATTATGTGTGTGTTTTTATTTCTATGAAATATGAAATTCTTAAAGCATAAATTCATGAAATCCTCAAATGTCATTCAAATTTAAAACCTAAATCCCTGACATATAAGAGTTTGAAATCCCGAACTCTTATTGAAATTTAAAATCTGAAATCCTTGAAAGGCTTATCTATCCTGCACCCACATTTGAAGCATGCCTTACAGATCCATATTTTGTCGCTTGGATATGTTTATGTTTATCAAACATTTGTCCGCTTCAAATGTTCCATCGCTTCAATTGAAGAATTTCAAATCTGAAATTCTTGAAAGACTTATCTATCCTACACCCACATTTCAAGCATGCCTCACAGATGCACACTCTACTACTTGCATAGGTTTATGTTTATCAAACATTTGTTCGCTTCAAATGTTTCATCGCTTCAATTGAAGTTGTGGCTCCATACGTATCTCTCTGCCTACAACATTTATCAGAAACAGAGATCATAAAAGTTTAGTAATAAGCTAAATTTTTTATGCTGGAAGACCTAATATTTTTTTAAATAATAGTTTTTTTAATGGGAGATATTATGTAATTTTAATGTGAATTTGGTTATATATGTGTGTGTAATAAAATGTACACAACATAATTGTATATTTTGAATGTGTCTTAGGTTTTTGTGTTTAAAAAAACAATGTAAATTAATTACAAAAAAATTGAATTCAAATCATAAAATTATATATATATGGAGGCGACCTGCACATCTTAAGAAGGAACTCTCATCGAGCGGCCATGGCTCTGAACCAAAGATTTGCAGTCAAATAAATTCTAGAGGGAATCTCTCAGAAAAGACAAACATGTGCTCATATGGAGGATAATAACCCTTTACCTACAAAATATTTCTACTGTCTTTCTAACCATGAAATTTCCAATACTATATTGTTTTCTCTACCTGACATTACATGCCATCTTCGTCGGTGAAGTTTGTGTAGAGGTGAAGCTAGGATCGTTCCTCAGGCCTTCGGACGAATAGTCGGTCTCATATTCTCACAACAACAACTTCAGCTTTGGAATTACATTAGAGGAAACGGCGGACTCTATGTTGTGGCCATCGTCTTTGCCAAAATAAATGAAACCACTCTCGCATGGAAACTCTGACTATAGGTTTTTCAATACTAAGTTATACATGAAACTACAGATAATATGTTATACGTTGATACTGACATTGCAACATTACATCAATTCCTCCAAGGAAACTGCAATATTACATCAATCACTCCCAACCCACTACTAGCTCCACGAGCAAAATAAAGTATACTCTCCAATATCATAGTTCTGCCTCATTAAAATTCCAAAATTCCATATGAGAGAACGGTCTCTCAATTTATCGAAAAACATAATAGAATAGAGTAAGACCTAAATTTTATAATTTATTTTCTAAATTCGTTCTTATACTCCTGAGTTCTTACAAAACATTTATATCAAATTTACTTTTTTAAATTCGTTCTTATACTCCTGAGTTCTGATAAAACATTTATGCTTTTGATCTCATGCCTGGTCATTTCTCAAACTCGATCTTTTCTTGGGTCCTTCCCGGTACTTTTACCGGCATGGTACCCGTATAATGATGACCAAAGAAACATTTGTAACCCAGATGCTTATGGTAATTATAATTCCACATATCGAGGTTTTTCTATAATCGATGCTAGCTTTAACTTCATCTCTGGTCGCTAGGTTTGTTTTGATCCGTATTGCAATAATCAATAATGAAACTACCTATGGTTTGGATCTATGCAAGCAGTTATTGATTTCTTTATACACCTCTACCTGCTTCATCTCTGGTCGCTAGGTTTATTTTGATCCGTATTGCAATAATCAATAATGAAACTACCTATGGTTTGGATCTATGCAAGCAGTTATTGATTTCTTTATACACCTCTACCTGCTTCTATAACTTCATCTCTGGTCGCTAGGTTTATTTTGATCCGTATTGCAATAATCAATAATGAAACTACCTATGGTTTAGATCTATGCAAGCAGTTATTGATTTCTTTATACACCTCTACCTGCTTCGATAACTTCATCTCTGGTCGCTAGGTTTATTTTGATCCGTATTGCAATAATCAATAATGAAACTACCTATGGTTTAGATCTATGCAAGCAGTTATTGATTTCTTTTTACACCTCTACCTGCTTCTATAACTTCATCTCTGGTCGCTAGGTTTATTTTGATCCGTATTGCAATAATCAATAATGAAACTACCTATGGTTTAGATCTATGCAAGCAGTTATTGATTTCTTTATATACCTCTACCTTCTATCAGGCAAGAGCTATCCATTGAGCTGCAGAGCATTTAATGTGGCTGCAGTAGGTTTGTTGACCATTGGATCTCGAGCAGCTCAAGATCCAACGATCATCAAGGTTGCTACAGCTGCATTAAATGCTCTGCAGCTCAATGGATAGCTCTTGCCTTTCTATCATGCTTTGAATAATATGTTTCCCCTGGCACCTAACAAGGTATTTGAATGCCCATTGTTGTTTTATCCAGCTCTGCCCGGATTTGAATGCTCATTGTTGTTTTGTCTAGCTCTGCCCATTTCTGTGACTCTGCCCATTTCTGTGACTCGTGGATTTGAAACCTAAATGGGTTGGGAAGTATGGTAAAAAAAATATTGTTTATTGGATCATATAAAAATGAATTCATTAATATTCTTAAGAATTCATGTGTTCATAATCAATGAATTTACGACCTAACATGAAAATATTTTTCATGTATTTATAAATATACATTCTTTTATTAAATATTTTTATGTATTTATAAATGTTCTGTCTTTCTTTTACCGTTATGTCTTTCCTTGCTTTCTTGTTGGACCACCCTATTGTGCAGTCCTGACCAGAATGCTTTGAATTACCCACCTACTATTGCGTGCGATAGAGGCCACCCACAGAATCCTTTTCGTGATCCATCTGGAAACTTGCAGAACCGAGTATACTTCCTTCATTAAAGACCACGATCAATCCACTTATCTACTGAGCCAAGAAGGAAGCAATTCTTATACGCTAATGAGAGAATGTCTGCATATGTTGTTGAAAGAGATATTCATGCATGGGAAGAGAGAAGTGCACCTACTCCTTGACTCGCTAGAATGGTGTTTAAAAGAGGAAGAAGTGGACCTTGTTTAAATGGAACGATGTGAACGATGTGAGCCAAAAGACTATTTATAAATATATATTCTTCTTATAAATATAAAAATCAAAGCAAAAAATCCAAGAACATTAGTAAGATTACGAAAATTTGTCTTCAATACTGGTCAAGAAAATATGTAAATTTTTTATATATTTTTTATATAAAAATATATAATGATAAAAAAAATTACAAATATAATTTATAATTATATTTTTAAATTGTATATATTAATATTGAGATACCAGTTTTAGCAAAGACATGGGTACTAAATAAATACAAGCCGAATTAGTGTGAAAGCAAACTATTGTCATTAACATATTTAAATACATTAAGATGATACTTGGTTTCCAAATTTGGATACATGTGTCTTGGACTCTTAGAGTGAATGTGCATAATAATACAATAATTAACTCATGGATTAATGTTTCCAACCAACCTCCAATGTATTTTATAGATGTCCACTAGCTACTTCTCCATTGCAAATTTTCTTTATAATAACTTATAACATGGCATTATTGTTGATCACCTAGCAACCTCGCGGCAATTCCAAATAATTACTGAAATCTCTCCATGATAGCCTCTTAAAAAAAGGTTCTATCATTCCTAGTTTTTTCTGTCACAACAGAAGCTCGACACTCGCTTCCTTTGACAATCATCATTATTTCCCACAATCGGTATGATTGCATATACCAATTATTAAAAGATCGAATTTTCTTGAATGTAGCATTTTTTTGTGCCAAATCGTGGTTATATACTAGAGAAATCAAATTTGAAATAGATCTATGCTTCCTCTATATACTTCAGAAAATTAGAAAATAAATTTGAAATAAATAGATTATAATAATAGTATTTTCTTACCACAAGAAATTAGATCAAGAAATTAGATTAGTTTTTTTTCATTGAATCTTACAATGTATTTCTAGTCAACATTTGCCTTCATTTCAATACCAGATACTTTACATAGTCCATCAACTTTAGTCTGGCTAAGGTCATCGTCTATTTTAATTCTCAAAAGGAAACAATAGGTAGAAGATGTTGAAAAGCCCTAATTATATGAGCTTAAACATGTGCAACCTTCTAATCCAGAGCAAGCCATATGATAATGCTTGTTGGTTCTACCCTTTTTTACTAGTAAGCATCGATGCAAAGGCCAGCTACCTCTGTTGTTGATTAAATAAGAGCATTGTGATACTTCTTTTTGTTCTTCCCCAATAGAAGGGACCTGTAGTGATAGCTAGGGATTCTAAAACACCTTAACTGAGCCATTTTTTATTTCTACCACACAGTTGAAGAGCTTATAAGGAATTAGATTTCAGATACAACATGGTTTTGTCCTTTCCCTTCATCTAATTTTTAGACAGAATTTGACTAATATAATAATTTGTAGTTCATGAATTAAATATCCTTTTATTAATTCCAAATCTCCAAGAACTTTTTGGCGAACATGTGTATGTTACATTCAATATTGAGCTTATAATGTATGACAATTGTTATTATACGGGTTATTATACTAATTTTTAGTATTAGTTGTTGATTAATCTTCTCTCGGATTATGCAAGTATGGGTATCACGTGGAGCAAGTGCATTAATAGGTTTGCCTCATGTCGTGCATGCAATTTATATTTGAACTTATTCTCAGTATTAGTTGTCGATTAATCTTCTCCAGGATTATGAAGTGTGGGTATCACTTAGAGCAAGTGCATTAATAGGTTTTCCTCATGTCGTGCATGCAGTTTAGATTTGAAGTTGTAATTGACACTTGATGACGTGTAATTTAGATTTGAGCTTGTAGTTGATACTGTGCTTGACTCTACATGAGTGTAGCTATACAAAACTGCTTGACATGTAATTACACCGTTGTTACAGAGAGAAATTCCTATGGCTTGGTGTACCACAACAGACAGCTTGACTCTAGAAATCAATCCTTTCCAATATGCAATAGAAATCAAATATCTAACACTAAAGGATCAGACCTCGTACCTTATTTCGGACGGTTGAAGTAGATCCCTGTTGAGCTTTCCAACTTCAGATTGAATTGATAAATCACTTCCTCAACAACAAGTAAACAAGACAAGCATACTATACATATGGGTGTTAGATCTATTATAGCATATATAATCAACAATGTATAAGCATTTGAAATCGTCCATGGATAAAATATTCATTCAAACATACATTATTGGATAGGAAAAGATATTTCTATTAATATAAAATCAGAGATTACAATGGATACAACCTTTGTCGGCACGTCTGCAAATCAAAGAATGTGAATCCCCCACTTGGGCCTCCACCACCTCAATCCTCCATCTCTTGATAGCAAGCTCACAAGCAAAAGGCAAGCTTGGGAAGAACACAAAAGTGCTCCAAGGGACAAAGTGATGCAGACTCAAGCACAAGTTCTGGCAACAATGGATTATAGTTTCTTTGCTCTTAATTCTCTCATATGCCTTCAATGTACCAAAGAGTTCCTTATATAGCTTTTCAAAGGGGTAATGAAAGGTCAAATCCGAGCGATCTCAAGGCATATGGAAGGCCAGGAGTCAAGTGAGTTGGATCCAAGTCAAGGAAAACTCCAAAAGGATTTGGATTTTGCACACATCCCGATGTACACGGTTTTAGTGGCCAAACCCGCATGTATACGTGATTAGGGGTTTAAAATTCATGTGTATTAATTTTCACATGTTTATAGGGTTGGTCAAGGAAACATCAATCGACAAAAAATGGTCCAAGGGGTCTAAGGAGTCTGCAAAGTGACAGGGGAAGGCCATACAAGTGTGATTCACCTAGAGTGGTAAAATCAGCTATAACAGATGCCCCCTAATGTGTGAGGTCAGAGGGGTCATACGATGGCCGAAATACATTATAAGTCCATCCCAGAAGTGGAGTGATGAAGGATCCCAAATGGAAGACCAGCCACCCAGTCAACATAGTACAATGATACAACTCTAGATATAACTGCAAATATATATAGCAGTCCCGGATACATAAGAGTACAATGCCCATGAATAGGCATGATATAGAATATCACATAAGTGGTCATCACCACATACAATATACATAGATCAGAATCTCCATGATGAAGATATACAAAGGATCATGATCTCCATAATGGCTGAAGATATACAATGGATCAAGATCTCCATAATAGCTAGAAAATGTCTAACATATACTAGAATCAAGTCACAAGAGCTGAAATCTCATGAACACTAGCACGATCAAGAAGGTAGCATATAAGAGATGCCGACAATCTAGAAGGTCTTCTACACAAATTGCTACGAGTACTTGTCCTACTATGTAAATAGAGGTGTCGAGGTCGAACATAGTAGTCCATTGTCTGATTACCAGTCATTGATGTATAACGTTAACAGATGCGAGGTCACCCACTGATAATGAAAATGGGAATCAAGGTACTAGAGTGCAAACTAACAAGTGTGAATAAATGTGTTAAGATCGAACACTTGAGAGGATCCATCGATCAGGGGACATTGATGTATTCCCAAATATTTTCGATGGTGAGAGAACCTGCCACTAATGACTGCAAGTCTCAAGGAACTCAAAAATGGCTCTAGATTCCAATCCCAGAATAAATGATCTAAAGTCGATGGGATGAAATCCGTTGGAAGGAGGGTATTAAGGCATCCCCCATCATCCAACACAAGGTACTCAGCAAAGCTATATAATGTGGAAGGACTCGATCGTAACGTGCACGAACCAGTAACTGTACGAGGAATGGCCGACATGCAAAGTCAAGATAACTGAGGAATGGCCGACTCAGGTTTCAACTTCCTTTGAACAAGAGCATAACGGTGAATGGTGACTGGATAAAGGCAGCATAGACTCGATATACAAAA
The DNA here is from genome assembly GCA_001517045.1 of Pseudotsuga menziesii. Classification (NCBI taxonomy): domain Eukaryota; kingdom Viridiplantae; phylum Streptophyta; class Pinopsida; order Pinales; family Pinaceae; genus Pseudotsuga; species Pseudotsuga menziesii. The sequence continues at coordinate 186,969 of LPNX010983561.1, read as the reverse complement.
CTGGCACATCTCTGCGACATAGGAGGCATCGAGAGAGGCTCCATGGGGACTGGAAACTTAACCAGTCGGTGGAGATAAACTCAGATAAACGAGTATAGCTCCTAAAGAAAACTATAAACCCAACCAATGGATGTGATATACAGTTCTCTGTTCGAAGGCGACACGACTCAATAGCTGCCAAAAATAACATCTTTCCTTGTCCAACTTTTTGGTTTTTTTATTTTTTTTGGACTTTTTCAAATATTTAAAAATATTGAAAAAGAATAAAACTACTTTATAGTTACAGACTAGGAGGAGACGAGTGTCATAGAGAAAAACAAACTAGTTCCAAGCAGTGGAACATGCCTATGCTCAATGCAAGGATATATGTGTAGGATAGCGACACTCGGAGGAAAATCCCCTCCTAGTAAAAATAGGGGATCAAGCTGCAAAGGATATATAAAATGGCTCTACATGGCTAGACATGAGACAAGCTCAAGCTATATGGCTGAAAATCAATGTCAAGGAAGCCGGCGTAAGGCTCAATAAGGCAGGCAAAGTTCATGATAATGCAATTACAACTTGACATAAGGGAGTCCTGAGGGAAATAGGCCAGCAAAAGATCAAGAGGAGTATGAGGCTCTTGCGAAATGTCATGGCAATACTATACAACAGACTCCCACACCCTAAGGGACAAAACGTAAGCATCGGTACCAAATGCAAATAAGGCGCTAACTAGGTTACCCATGTAAGGTCAAGCTCTACCACTCATATCATGCCACTTCTAAAACAGCAAGATGGTTCCATGACATATAGAGTGGGTTCGTACCTAAGGCTATAATGAAATGGTCATAAGGTCATGCAAAATGCAAACGATGATGAAACATAACCTATATGCCAGTTTAGACATGGTACCTAAAATCGGCATGAACGGGTCAATGCAACAGCTGAAACGACACTTTAAAAGTTCTCCTACATCATAAATTAGTCCAAAAATGGTCCAAAAGGATTAGAAACGGTCCACACTATAGGAAAGGGGGTAAAAATTTTCAAAAATTTGAAAAATTTCTATAAATAGTAAAAAATTTAAAACATTATAAAACATTTGAAATTTTTATCCATTTGAGCTCAGAACTTCAACAACGAATTCCAGGAGATCCACCCGGTGGAATCCACAACCGTTTTTTCCAGGTACTTACTCATGCTCCACTCTTCCATTTTGATGTAATTTTTGTCAAATTCCATGGTGATTTTGGATTTCTAGGCCATTCTAAAATAGTCGTTGCGGCCCACACAGAAATCAAGGTTTTTTTTGCATATACGACTGGATATACGTGGAAAATGCCCTCACAATCGTGTACATACACGGCTGTTTGGCAAACAGTCGCGTATGCAGACGCGCTTAAGGTTTTTCAAGTGTTCTAATGGGAAAAACTCAATTTTTTTGTGCAAGATGGTCCTAGAATGGAGAGAACGTGAACATGGTGATGTAGAAGAGGTACTAAGGGCCGATCTAATGGCTCAACAAGCGCTATGTGCATGTGGGATCTACAAATTTTGGTGTCTTGGTGGCTTAAGGGCCAAACTAGGACTATTGTAGATGTTGGTGGACTACTGGGATCCAGACTTAGAGTCGTTCCAGATAGATGGGATGTCCCTCACTATAGAGGTGGAGGACATATACTTTATTACTAGACTTTCCCGACGGGGGGAAGTAGTGAACCTACGTTCTCGTGGGCTCGGAGGTGGCCTGAATATAGATGAGTACATTGTGGTGTACTACTATCCAGACACAGAGAAGGTGGGGAGTCAGATCCCAACTAACTCCATACAGGTGCTGGGCCTAAAGTCCATCCTACTGACACTGGGTAGGATAGCAGGCTTGGCTTCACTCCACTAGGCTTCTTGGCCTCTGATGTTCTATGCAGTGGAGTGCATGAGACCCATGGTATATGATTGGAGCACTGTACGACTGGGAAACATGAAACATCAGCTCAGTGAGTGTAAGATGGGCAAAGTGCAAAACTTTGGTTTCAGCAGCATACTGAGCACGTTTTTCTTCGAGCATGTTCTAGGATTGAGCCCTAGAGTTGGCGATCCTCTACACGGGGTTCAAGGTCCGGCCCAACGATGTTGGGTGGATGCAATGCACATACTAGGGGGAGGTAGGGTGTACAACCCCTATCTAGCTGATTTCTTTCCATGGTGGTGACGACAGATAGTTGCCATCGATGACTACCCCTATGCGGGGATATATTTTCGGGGGGACCCAGACATGCCGCTACCACTAGGATGGGCATATGGTGACATAGGTAACGAATATCAACCCTCTCTTTAAATTTTTTGAGTTATTTAATTTTTTTTGTGTTTTCTGATTATATGGAATCAAAAGACATGTTTTTGGGTGACAACATATAGTGACATCTACCATATGCATGCATATGTGGGACCACGACGGTCTGAAGGCTTCCCTCGTCATAGATGGAGGGGAAGAGGAGATGATATCACGAGTGTGGATGCGGAGCAGATGCTCCAAAGCATTCATACCAACTTCGTGAGGCTAACACACAGAGTTCCCATGGCGCAAGTCGAGGACTTGCTTGAGGCCATGCAGCACCAGGTGGCGGGTGTACCACGATCATGGGCGCGATTATTTCGATGGCTAGCTAGAGCCGTAGTGACATTCCACGATCACAACCCCCCTCCCCCTCCACAGGATTAGATACCTGGGAGCGATACATTTTGTATTACCGTGTATTATATTTTGGTGGCTTGAGAACCCCATTTTTGTATCATGACACTATGTATTACCACATTTTGGATGTTTATAAAACTTTTATGATGATCGGTTTATTTATTTACATGTGTAAAAATTTGTGTTTGTGATGAATTTATTGCGTATGAAACAAATGCCAATCTAACACATAGTTAGCATATGAGTCAGCAACTTGATTATTAATTCTTGGAATATGTATATATGTTATATTATCAAATTGTCGTTCTAATAATCTCGCACATAAGAATCTTCTTAACAATGTCGGATCTCGAACATGGTACAAACCATTAAGCTGTGACACTACTAACTCTGAATCAAGACGTACCTCAAGAGAGAGAACACCATGTAAAATGGCATGCCATAGAAGCTCAATAATGACACTATATTCAACAACATTGTTTGAAGATGTCTGTAAACATACACCTCTCGAAGACAATACCTAACCCATAGGAGTATAAATCACCCAAGCAGCAGAGGGTGAGTGTTGAGTGTGACGACTCGCACCATTCGTGAATTCTATGAAGGTGGAAGATTCCATTGACATCTGCCAAAACAAATGAAAACTAATCACAAACCCGATCACTATAAGAAAAATACCTACCTATGCAAAACTGTACAAAATATACAACACCCAGCCTTGGCTGAAAATCATGCATAGTACTTTTTGAGATAGAACCCATTTCTAGGCTCCACCAAGGTTGTCCCCTCATAATCCACTAACTCATAGGCGCCCTTCTCTAACACACATTTGACGACTTAAGGACCACTCCACATGGGTTTAAACTTTCCTGCCCCCAAGGGTTCTTTCGGTTGATCCCACAAAAGGACCAAGTCTCCCTCACTAATCCTCCTTGGTCGGATAGACTTATCATATTGGACCTTTACGCGACACTTATTTACCTCTAAAGCCACCAAGGCATCTCGACGTTGCTCATCAAGCTGCTCAAGGTGGACCAAACGCTCCTCCAATCATGAAGTGTCTAGTAAGAGCTCTATGGCTAGCTTCAAAGAAGGAATCTCACACTCAACCGGCAATACCAACTCTACTCCATGTACAAGTTTATATGGAGAAAAACCCATGGCAGTCTTAAAAGTGGTTCTATAAGCCCACAAAGCAAGATATAACATAATGTGCCAATTATTCTTGCTTTGTGCGATGGTTTGTTGGAGAATGGATTTGAGTGATTTGTTCACTGCTTCTACCTATCCATTCGCTTAAGGGTAGTAAGAGGAGGAATGCTCTTATTTGTACCCTAACTTTGATGCCAAGTCCTCCATCATACGATTCTGAAAGTGCGAGCCATGGTTAGTGACAAGCTCTTTCTAAATCCCGAACCGAGTAATAATCTGGTTGAGTAAGAAGTGTGCGGCTGTCTCACCGTCGGATTTAACTGTAGGCATACCCTCAGCCCATTCCATGAAGTAATCAACAGCCACTATGATATGATGATGCCCCCAGCTGAAGTTGGGTTGCAATCCATAAAATCAAGCCCCCACTTAGTGAAGGGACTGGCGGTGATGATGGGATGTAACGGGGCAGGTTTCAAGCGCATATTACGTGTAAACACCTAGTAAGGGTGGCACCTCTTGACCGCATATACACAATCCTTAAAGATTGACGGCTAGAAATAACCCGCTCTTAAGATTTTTTGGGTTGTAGAAAGCCCAGATAGATGACCACCACACGCCCCTCCATGGCAGTCATTCAACACTACCTCAGCCTCTTCGTGAGTTAAACAACGTTGTAAAATGGAATATACCCCACGGCAGTACAAAGTGTTATCCATTATGAGGTAATTCTTAGACACATGACGTAATTGTCGTCGTTCATCCCTTGAGAGGTGAGTAGGGACCTTCAATGTTTGTAAATATATAATGATATCCCCATACCATGGATCTCATTACAGGAAATTTCAACTCAAAATGGGCCTTTTAACTTTAACTCAAATTCCATATCATCATGTGTTAGCCAATTAAATTGCTTTAAATTTGAAATACTGTATAGGTCTTAAACACTTTTTTAATATAAATTTGGGAATAGGTATCATAAAAAAAACTACTTTTTTTATTTGTATTTCGACGTATCTCCCTGTGTTTTTACTCAAATTTCGATCGGGAGAGATCGCTAGATGCGGAATTAAATTCCACATCCAACAAGTACCCACTCGGCATACTTTGGATGAACCCCGCTACCCCAAAAACAAGAAATACCTGGAAAAACGTGATGATGAGTGGAAACAGGTGTCATTATGAAATTATCGTGCACTGTGTACACAAGAGCTTGTTTCAAACCTAATTTCTCCACCACTTTCATAGCTATATAAGCATCCTTCTGGTGAATAAATTTGATGCAGGTAGCAACTTGAGCCTTGCATTTATCCCTTTTCGACGTAGGCACTAGCATTGTCACTTTATGTTTCTTCATAGAAACCCTATCATATAACCATACTTGTCCTTTTTCCCAAAGCTTATAATCCTACACAGTTGTGAAGAATGGTATACTATATATCACTGGTTTATTCAAGTAAGAACAAAACCAGCCAATTTGGTTAATAAATTTCATTAGATTGACAATGTCAGGATATTTACATACGCAAAAATCATGGCAACTTTTAGCCATGTTATAGTACTCCTTAACATCTAGCAATGAACCATAGCACTCACGAATATCACTAGCCATGGTTGAAACTGTCTTACCATAGATCAATGGCATAAAGAGTGTTTTAATAAGATTGATTGTTAAACGAGATTCTATGATAGCATACTTCTTGTAATCATAATCATATATCACACGCAAGAACTTCTTCAGTTCATCTCTCATCATCACGTTTTTCCAGGTATTTCTTGTTTTTGGGGTAGCAGGGTCCGTCAAAAGTATGCCGAGTGGGTACTCGTTGGATGCATAATTTAATTCTGCATCCAGCGAGCTCTCCCGATCAAAATTTGAGTAAAAAAACGGGGAGATATGTTGAAAATACAAACAAAAAAGTAGTTTTTTTCTTTTCTTCCTCCAAAATTAATAAATATTATTTTATTATTTTAACTATTATTTTATTAATTTTTTTTAGGAGGCCCATTTTGAGTTGAAATTTCCTCTAATGAAAGTTGAGATTAAGAAGATGTGCTCATCGATAAACGTATCTTCACAAACCAACTCCTCGGCCTCGCTTGGGAAATCCGATATAAGCTTTGCAAAAATTAACGATTTCTTCGATTTTGCCGAAACAAACTTGAGGTCAAATTCTTGCAGGATGACAATCCATTTATTATATTTTCCCCCAATCATCCTTCACGTGAGGATGAATTGAAACGGATTGACATGGGCTACAACCAAGGTCTGGCGAAGGAGAATATAATGTCTCAACCATTGAACCGCATGTACGGTAGCTAAGACAAGATTCTCAACATGAGAATAATGGATGTTTGTGTCAATAAGATTCCAGCTCAGATAGTATATGACATGCTCTTGGAGCTCCTCATCCTCTTGAACCAGAACCATACCAATCGTCTCCATGGACGCAGCCACATAAAGTAGAAAATCACGGCTATAGTCTGGGGGACTAATCACCGTGGCCGATGCTAGGGCTCGCTTGAGCGCATCAAAGGACTCATGGGCTCGCTCATCCCAACAAAAGGTGGTGTCCTTCTTCAAAAGACACATGAAGCCTCTAGTCAAATTGGCAAAATTGACAACGAATCTCCATAAGAAGTTTGCCATGCCTTGCAAACATTGAAGACGACGAATATTTTTCGAGGGAGACAACTGAAGTATTGCCTCAACCTTCAAAGGGTTGACTCTTATACCCTCTTTAGACACAATTAATCCTAACAAGCGACCAGACTTCACACAAAAGATGAACTTGTGAGAATTTAACCTGACCAAATAATGGAGGCACCTTTCAAATACCAATCTCAAATGATAGGAGTGACGCATTCTCATATGAGAATGAGCAGCAAGGGCATCCAAAAATACTTCGATAATCGATTTGAGATCATGGAAGATCAAGGTCATGGCCCGCTGAAAAGTAGCTCCATTGTTCTTAAGGCCGAAAGGCATTTTTCTATATGTGAAAGTTCCGCAAGGACAAATAAATGCAGTCTTATGTTGGTCCTCAGGTTTAATTTGTATCTAATTGTATCAAGAAAAGCCATCCATAAAGGAAAAAACCTCGCTACCCACACACTCATCCAAAATTTGATCAATAAATGGTGTGGGGAAATTGTCCTTAAGACAGGCATGATTCAAATCACAGAAATCAGTATATATGTGGATTTCTCCCTGCTTCTTGTCAACCGAAACGGGGTTTGAAACCCACTCCTTCAAGGGAACGGGATAGATAAACCCGTCTTTCAATAGTTTCTCTATCTCTGCCTTAATTATTGTTCTTTCCTAGGATTCATTGTGCACAAGCGTTGTCGAACAGGCTTAGCGTTAGGATAAGTCTTAATCTCGTGTTCAACAATGTGAGGGTCGATACCTAGCATTTCATCGTAAGACCAAGCAAATATATCATGGAATTCTTTAAAAATCTCAGTGTATTCTTGAATCTCAGCATGGGAACATTCTGCCTCAATATAGACATTCTCTATCCGGCCAGGATCACAAGAGATATTGATAGGAATCGTTGGAGATATATTTTCCATGTTTCCATCAACCATCAGACCAGGAGAGCTTAATGGAACCATAGGACTACCAATTATCTCACTAAGAACCTCCCTAAAGTCCTCATGCTCCAAGCAGTCAAGCTCGGGAAGAAAGTAAGATCTATGATGGAGCTCTTCCCATGGTTGCTCAACTCTCGACATGGCCTCAATAATCGCTTCATCTGAAGGAAAAACACTATCAAGGCAGTCGTGCACGTGAGAAGACTATACTGCCCTTGCAGGCAGCACATAAGGGTCCTCCTCCTCTATCCGCGACGAGGAAGGACTAGGCTATGCAACATACTCAAGATTAGCTTGATAAGCTACCATAGTTGCAAGCAACGGCACGTCCGTCACGATGGACTCACTCGAAGCATTCGGTGTAGGAAGAATCCAAGGATCTTCCATATGACTCGTGCGAAAAGACACCGATCTTATAGATTTCGGAGCCTCAGTGGAACTAGACCCTATCATAAGGATAGGTGCAGGACAACTAAAACTTCCCATGAGGGATGGACACATGCCCACACCCACACTCCCAGTTGCCGGCTGAGAGTGCTCTACAATCGAGATCGAAGCTCCCGAAGATGCGGTAATCGACGGATTCTTGAATCATGTTTGATCAATCGTAACTATATTCCCGTTAAATGGAAAGCATACAATGCGAAATAGGGAAGAAGTTATGGCTTGCATACTATACATCCAGTTCCTACCTAGCAAGAGATTGTAGTCAAGGGGCACATCAACCACCTCGACCTCTATCGCAATGGTCTTCCCTCCTAAACGGACCTTAAGGGAAGGAAGGATCCCGTGTGGCCTAAATTATCTCCCATCAAACGAAGTTAACATGGTCATGGATTTAGACAACTTAGGGGAACCTAAACCCTTCCAACACGATAAAGACATCACAGAAGCAGCAGCTCCTTCGTCAATCACAGTGCGCTTGACAGTCATGTTAAGACATTCTATGTGAATCAAAAGAGACACATAGTAAGGAAAGTGAGGCTGAAGTCTTGCGGTTTCAAATTTAATCACAGAGGAAGAATTATCATGACTCGCACCAAGGGAAGAAAGCAAAGCCTTCTTTTGCGAAAGACAACTCTAAAGCACTTCCAGTGCAGACATCGCACAAGGAGTATGGCCCAAATCCTTAACAATAGAATAGTTCTGGGAGGCTTGGGCATTAGGATTGTGCCCCGAATGCTTAAGGACTCCCTTAGGAATGCGAGGTGTAGCTTCAGGTTTATCCACAGGTTTTTCAATATGCAAAGGAGTCCCTGGTAAATCAGGTTCCTTTCTTGGGTTGGGTTGTGATGACCCATAGTCTTTCGCACGAGTCACAAATTTCACAGCACGTACCATTTTAATGCAACCATCACCACTACCCTTCGGTGTATCTTGATCACCACCAGAGTGATCATGGATCCTTGAGTTCATATTTTGATTGTGAGGAAAAGGGTCAGTCAACACAGCTAGGCCCTGTGCCAAGAATCTCGAGGCTTCATCAATACGAGGGCACAAGTAAGTGAGGTGATCATACTTACACAACTTGCAAGGGAATTTAACCTTACGTTTAGCTTCCTTGTCCCCCCCAGCATTATGGGCATTCTTGTCATTATTATTATCATTCTCATTCCTATTCCCACCCTTACGATTATTCTTACGCTTCCTTTTATTCTGTCCGGGCTACTGGTTACCCTTCTGGTCTGACGATTGCACTGAAAGCACACTCACCGTTTGGGCAGGTTGAGATGAAGCCATGGCTTGTCCCGAAGTAGATTGGTTGATTGACAATTGACTGACTTGTTTTGCAACTGAATTTGCAGGTTTAGTACTCGCACAACCAACAATGCCATCGGCATGTGGTCCAAGTTTAACTTTGGGGTCAAAACTAGAACATGGAGCATTAGGAATGATCTCATATAACAAACTGAATTGAGCATAAATCAAATCCAGTTCCTGTGCCCTAAAAATGGCTTGTTCCTCATTTTGCACTCTGGATGTAGAAACATCCTTCGCTATATACGGCAATAATGACTTAAGGAACCATTTGAGGAGGAATTCCAGTAGTATAAAGGCTTTAATTAACCTCTTCCGTCTATGCCACTCTTGGATATGATCCGATATATGTCTGGCTTTATCCTGCCAAAATGTCAACAAGAGTTCAGTACCAATGTCATAACGCACTGGTAGCTGGAAGTGGTTGAGAAAAGTCATCACTAGGTCATCGAACAAAGCGAATGCCCCCCTAGGTAGCTCTATATACCATTTCGCGGCAGGCCCTGTAAGGGTGCGTTGAAACATCCTTAAACATATTGAGACCTGATGTAAGATATTCAAAGAGCACCATAGGTGGAAGGTAGTAACATGTTCGCTCGAATCCTCTCTCGGTTTTCCCTCGAACTTGGGTATGTCCGAGGGAAGCTTAGTAGGGACAGCCGGCCAAGCCAGGTCATGAGCTACAGGATCGTTCCTCAATCTCGACAAGTCAAGAAGATTCAGCGTCGCGAGGAAAGGGAGCCTAGGATGATTAGGTCGATGGACTGGTCCTTGATAGTTCTGATTCACATAGGTCTGATTACCATAACCACCATGGCCTTGGCCATAGTACCCTCCTCCTGTTTGACGTGTAGAGGGTGGCATGGAAGCACCATAGTGTGGTGTACCTTGACTATTTGGAGCTACAAATCCATAATTTGGAGAGTAAGTGGGTTGTTGATACCCGCACCCATAAGGTGAAGAACCCTGTCCATACTGCATCCCATAATAGGGTCCATAAGTCATTGCATGAGATGTCCCATGATACATTTCGTAATTAGGGATATATGTTCCAGAAGTAGGAATATACATTTCGGAAGTAGGAATATACGCCCCAGAAGTAGTAATATGACCTCTAGAAGTATGAACATGACCTCCCGAAACAACGAGTGGTGCATGAACTTGAGACACAACTAGTCGAGAAACCACAGTACAGACATGACTCGTAGCAACGTTCTGGCCCGAAGGACCACGTGAATGAGGTGGAGGGTGAACATTCGAAGAACTAGGGATAGAGGACGAAGGTACTTGTGTAATTATGTATGTGTTATTCCCTATAGTCACTTGTCTTGGATCTGGTATCCTAATAGGATCTCTAACCCTAGACCTAGGAATAATATGTGATGTAGCTTCCACCACCAGGATGGAAGGTGCAATGTGACTTATGCTCCCAAAACTCTCTGCATGGTAAGGAATGAGAGTGCCCCCAAGCATAGTGTTAGGCTCAAACTCAGACTCGACATGGAATGCCAAATCATGTGTGGAAAAACCAGACATACCATAACTACCATAACTAGTGCTCATGGGTTCAAAATGAGTCTCATCATCCTCCAACATTCCATACCGGCAATGGGTCAATGGGGGATCAACACTAGAGTAAGTAGGTATATCATGAAAAGTACCTATCTCAAAAATCGCAGGACCTAACTCAGTCAAATCAGGTGAAGGATCATAGTTAGGAGTAAACTCCCCATCTTCCACTTGAATGGGAGAAGGTGGTTCAGGAATACCTTCAACATGGTCTCCCATCGTGTGTGAATCAATATGCGAAGTAGTCCGCCTAGACTGTCTATTTCTCTCTCCAAAAGGAGGAGGAGATGTAGAAGGCAGAAGTCCTTCTAAACAACGAGAACGATGAGGAGCTACACCCGAATCCACAATGACTCAAAAAATATAAAAGACTCTCTATCTACGCAAACCCTAGGCAAGCTAATGTGCACAGATCAATCACCAAGAAAATCTAAAGCCAACCACAAGCAATCAAGGGTAGGATAAGTGAGCTCTCGAATGAAGCAGGTATGTTTCTCCTAGGAGAGGCTTGAGACTCCCATACAAAACAAGCAGAGGTACGTAACCAATTATTGTGGCCCTCAGCTTCAACATGTAAAGCGACTGTGCTGTCCGACCCCAACCTGGCCGTGACACCCGCAGAATAACCCCTGCAAAGTACCCCCTTGATATCCTAGGTAAGGGCACTAAGGTCACCTCAATATAATCAATGCTCAGGAAGATAGTCGCATGCGGGATTGACCGTATGGGCAGGGTAGCAAAGCCTGAAACTCTCGAAAGATCCCCAGATACAAATACAATCCTGGAAATATCTTCAGTGCTACTCAGTTATGACTAGGGGTCGTCCCAATCAATAACTGCTCACACTGCCTCGTGCTTAACTCCCTTTTGAGAGGAGGATCCTGAGAAACACTGTTTATACCAAGGAATTTCACACACTCACCTGGACAAACACATACATGTTGTTGTTTAGTGGTCTTGGAGAATTTACTCACAATGAACTATTCCAAGACCCTAAAACCTAATCTTGTTGGTGAACCCTATCAAATGAAATAGTGTAGTTCATTTTAATTTAAGCGTTGATTTTAATTGGCTTTATTACTCAAAAGAGGTATATGGCTGTGCGACTAATGGTGTTACGACACAACATGAAGTAAAATGCACACCTAACAATCAATGCAAATGCATTGTGTCCATGAAAAAAAGGGTATGCTACTACGTGAAATGCACAATTTTATTCAAATGATAGATGCAAGCTTTGCTATATGAAATCCTGACTAATACTCCAAAGCAAATCTAGCGCAAGTACTATGCAAAATGCAAGATGCAATGCATGATGATAAGCAAATATTTTTGGATTTTTTGAACTAAAAATGAGATATAAAAGAAAAATAATGGCTCTACAACCCCTAGAATCTACAAGCACACTCAAGCAAAGTACTAAGGTAAAAGAAATCTAATGCACTAATCCCAAAACAAAAAATTGAAAATGCAATGACAAGAACATTCTTCGAAAAAGAAATTTTACCCTAAAAAAACATCTCTGGTCAGAAATAGAGGTGTATACAGACTCTAGCAGTATCAAAGGAGACTCAGCAATCATCAAAATTCACCCAGCAACCATCCAACTTCCTCTAGAAGACAAAACCAAGGGCATACGCGACTGTTCGCAGTAAACCTACATGTGTACGTGGAAATAGCAATGAAACCCTGTTGGAGCAGGGCTCCACAGCTACAGGAAAAGCTGCTATATTGGGACAAGAAAGTCAAAGAGAACAGTATCTGAGCGACCGAGAAGAGATAGCTCACCCACTGCACTAAAGGCAGCGGCCGAGAAGAGAGAGCTCAGCCACTGCACTAAAGGCAATGGCTGAGAAGAGAGAGCTCAACCACTACACTTAAGGCAATGGTGAAGACAGGGGGGCTCAGCTGCCCTTATAAATGGAAAAGGGAGCAATGGGCTGAGGTATTGAAGACGAAGGACAGAAGGGGAGCGACCGAGGAAGTGGCGATTGTACCCACGATCAGCGTCGGGAAGCATGGAAGACTACAGAGAGCTGTGGTGTGACGAAAAGTGGCAGTTCAAAGTATAGATAGGTTGACTGTCATAGTTAGGGTTTATTTTGGGTTACTGTTGGAAAAGGCCCACAATTTTGTAATGGCGAGACCTTCGGGATGCCTATAAAAGCATGTATTTTGTATTGCAAAAGGTTAGTTGTTCAAACATTGAGATATTCAGATAACTAGCTAGCTAGACATTCAGATAGTCAATTAGTCTGTTAGTTCATAGATAGTAAAGCTCTAGTTCTGTATTGAGTCTGTAGTTATCTTACTGTAACCAGTAGCCAGCATGAATGTAACAATCTGTAGGGATTGAGAGAGAGAGGAAGAGTATATTGTAAGAAGGCAATATAAGAAGAGAGAAGAGATCTAGGAGAGAAGGGCTCTTGGCAGTGTGCGCGGAGTTACCCAGAAGATCTCAGCTGCATATGAGGTTGCAGCGGAACTGTGTTTACTCTTCCAAGTTATAATATATAAACCAGTTCCTGTGGACGTAGCTTCCACCCTAGAAGTGAACCACATAAAATCAGTGTGTCGTGTGATTGATTCATGTGATTGTGTTTACTTATTGCTATCTGTCATTCATTACATGAACCTTGCTTACAGTTAATGTATGCATGTTGTCTTTCAGTTACAAGTAGCATAGAGGTTTACCTGCAAGTTGAACGAATTAAGTATTCTTTGTATGAGTTTACCAATGCTTGATTCATGATAGTTAACAGTTACAGTAGTAAGCGACTTATGTATACAAGTTCAGAAAGATTGTGCATAGTCAACGTTAAGCACATTAGACTGTAGAATTCTAAGTGAGGCTGCTTAACTCAGCTAGTACACCTAAGGGAGAAATCCTTTAGACCTCGAAGGTCATATTAATCCTGACTATAGGAGATATCGCAAGAACAGTAAGGCGATATCGCACCGTCGGAGGAGCTGCGGTGTGAGATATCGCAGGATCCAAGTTGAGAAAAAGGGATAGTTTGCACATCGTCTTAGGAGCGCCTGCGATGCTATAAGAGTCACTTCCCTATCAGGGCCAGTGAGTGAGAGAAATTCTGCACCTCACAGTGAGGCCCAGCTGGCTAAGAAGAGACAAAAACCACTAGGATGCTCCAGAAACTAGTTGAGGACACCTAAGTCTTCGGCCAACCCATAAGATCACTTCGGGTGAGACTTCAGGCTGTTCTACGGTCTGTTGCCGAAAGGGCCAGTGAGATAGGGGTATTGTTGGTACAGTAAAGTAAACTCGGGTCTGCCCATTAGTAACCAACAAATGGTTCCATTGCCAGTTGTGAACACATTGCAGAGCTAATGTTTTGTTGGCATCCTACAAAAGAAGAACTCAACCAGTGGGTTGGGTCTAAGGAAAAATAATTTGCTGCAATAGAAAACAAGAGTCCTAGACTAAGTACAGAAGAATGGTTGCAAAAACATATCTTCACAGACCTGCATACAATATTTTTTGCGACCTACGCAAATGAATTGTACGATTGGCTATCAAAGTTGACTAATAAGAATATATTCAAGAAGAAAAGAAACATCGTCTAGACACCGAAGCTGATACAAACCGTAAGGAGTGTCGATAATCCCATTTCACGAGCAGTAGACTTATGGCTTGCGAGTATGCTAGAAGGATTCATTACAGAGTTTGCAGTTGATCAAAGAAAGAGTTTCAGTGAAGCCGAGTTGTACTTCTTCAAATGATATCGCAGTAAGTACCTGAACTCTTTAAATTTGTCCATTAAGATGTTATTACATGAAAAAGGAGTAATGGATATGTTTTCAGACCAATAAGCTAAGAAAGTGTAATGTCATAAGAGTTTGAGAGTGATTTTGATGACCTTGGATGTACACGTAGTGGTAAGAAATACAAAGTAGATTTCAGATCCTCTCTCTTTGAAAACAGTTCTGACAGAACTAGAGAACAGAGTCACAGTAATATAAAGAGAACAGTAGGGGGTATCCCTTACCACCCTTATACCCCACAGAAAACAACTGAGACTCAGAATAATCCCCCAGGAACTACATCTAGTAGTTCACCCACAGCACATACAACCGCTACATCGCCTACATCTATACCATCGAGTGGTAGTAATACAGCACATCAGCATCCACCACGTAGAAACAGAATGGGGGATGACATGAAGTTACCTACCTTCAAGGGTACAGGGGAAGAAGACCTAGAACAACATTGGTTCCTATGAGAAGCCATATGGACCATTAAACAGATTAAGGACAATAATACTAAACTTGTACCGTTGGATATCACACTTAGAGACAGTGCTCTAACATGGTATATGAAGTATACCACAGCACAGCCCAGAACGCTCGTACAGGTTAGGACCGCCATGATCAAAGAATTTAAGAAACCTAAGTCTGAGTCACAGTGCATTACAGAGCTCAAAGACATTAAACAGTTACCTTCAGAGTCAGTATGGGACTTTGACCAGAAATTTAAAGCTCTTATAGACCAGGTCAGCTTTGAGTTTGCGCCAGAGCAGCATAAGGAATGGTTCATCGCAGCACTGCTCCCGCATATCAGACTTCCCCTCATGCAACAGAGACTCCGTACGCAGGATGAAGCGTTGGAGATGGCAATGAAACTAGAGGATTCACCTCTAGTTGAGACCAGTACAGGTATGACAAACCTGCAAAACCAATTAGCTAATCTCACCATACAGCTGCATGAGATTAGAAAAGGAAAAGAGATTGCACAAGAACTATGGTGCACAAAATGTAAAGGACAGGGCCATACTAAAGATAACTGTCTAGTATTTGTTGAATATTTAGCAAGTGGGACTCCTAACCCCTTGATACAGACCCAAGGGCCATGGTGTGAACTCTGCAAAACCAGAGGACATAGACCACAAGAATGCCCTTTACTTCAAAAGTATGTACATACCCCTAAGAACTTATACTGTAACTTCTGTAAGTCCGTAGGACATGATGAACATAATTGTAGAGCTTATGATCTCATGGTCGAGAGAAAACATTACTTGTACAGAGTCCAATCAGAGACACCAGGTCCAGCAGCAGGACCACAGCATGAACCGACTCATGTTGGCCATGGTGGAGGATTCAGAGAACGAGGTCATGGAGGAGCCTTTGGCCGTAGTGAAGGCTTTGGCCGTGGCCATGGACCGATTACTTGTTACAATTGCGGAGTTGTATGACATTATGCTAGGGACTGTCAAAACCCTACTACCACATGTAACTATTTCAAATACTACAATCACGCTATAGAAGAATGTCCTACCTTGATAGCCAATATCAAGGACCCTAAGCCAGCATTACACCAGAACATTCAGCTTATTGTTGCTGAGCAGAAAGAGCCAGAACCATGATTCAACATTGTGACTCGCAGCAGTGCTTCTACTAGTAGAACATCGCAGGATACTGAAAAGAATATAGATTCAGAGTGGGTGCACAAAGCCACTAATAAATCAACACCACTCGACCTACAGAAGAATAAAGAAACATATCAGGAATTTAAAACTTTCTTTAATGACCCTACACCAGTAGGATCGCAGGTACAGCCATCTAGGGGCGTACCGCAGCAAACACCATGTGGCGTTAGTCCTCTCTAGACATCGTAGGCTACCACATTAGGAAGGTGCGATGAGGATGAGTCGATAGGAAGCGTACAATCCTTCTTGCAGAGTTGCTTAAAACTTGTGATAAATGAGAAAGCTATCGGAGAGCTTCAGCACATTATAGACCAGTGTTAGCAGTCTTCTTCTATGAGCAGTGCGCAGCGTGCTGTTCATAGTATTATGGGCCATACAAGAACAGGAAGAGAGATGCAACTCACAGCCCAAGTTGAAGAATTTGAAATGGATGAGGTAATCCTAGATTTAGGATCAGAGTTAAATGTTCTGACTAAGTAGACATGGGAACAGATGGGTAGCCCTAAGTTAGCCAGATCACCTATCCATCTGAGACTAGCCAATCAGCAGAGGGTATCGCCACTGGGTCGATTACCGCAAGTGCCAGTTGATATTGACAGAGTTCGCAGCTTTTCGGACTTTGAAGTTATAGAAATCATTGGCGATAGTAGACCGTACCCAGCTCTACTAGGTATTGATTGGGCAATCGATAACATGGTTGTTATTGATTTAAAGAAAATACAAATGACCTTTGAGGATACATAGATCCGGGTCATCACACCGTTGGATCCTCTTCAGGGTCCTAGATATATTGAACCTATCTGAGTAGAGGAAGAGGCACGTAATATGGAGAGCCTCTATTAGATGACGGCTAATCAGAGTGATTACATCAATCCGACCGCAGAAGGAAACATTATTTGGCGATGTGACATCTCATGCGCATCAGACTCAAATGTTGGTCTAGAGAACTGGTAGAATAGACTTTACGAAGTCTCTGCTCGCAGATGTGCGTTTATGACTAAGTCACTGCGATGGATTGGCGCAGAGATTAAGGATACTCCGTCATTTGATGGCTTAGCAGACGTCAACGAATTCCTACAGTAGTTTGAATGAGAAATTCCTCATGAGCATAGGATGTCCATTATTGACCTTGCAGTAAGAGCCACACCTGCAAGATGGTGGCACGCACATAAAGAACATATTGCGTCATGGGATGACTTCAAGAGATTGATGGTGATCAGGTTTTCTAATGACAAGGAGTGTCTACAACAAAGGTATACAGGAGAAAGTGACCCCATGTCACACATTTAGAGTTGTGAACAGAATTGGTTGGACATTCCCGAGGATGAATGGGTTCACCTATTCATTCACACTTTAGACCAAATTCCAAATAATTGGTACACTGAGACCAAGTTGCGCAGAGGAACCATTACATGGCCACTTATGATAGACAGCTTTGAACTCACTTTCACTTTTGAATCTGAGTATCCAAGTATTGATCAGGCCCTAGACATTTTCAAGACTAAGATATTTGAAGACTGTACCCTATCAGTGCATATTTAGCCTAAATGGGCCATCCAGTTAGAAGATGCACTCGAGTGTTATAACTTCACAGCAAAACCAGAGGATGAGGATGAGGATCCTCACAACATCAACATTTCGGATTCAGAAGGGATTCACGATGTTGATGGACCGAAACTAGAGATCCTCGCCATCACAGAACCTATCAAGATTAAAAAGATCAACATTGGCACTGAAACAGAACCAAAGTTTGCCTCAATTGGAGACTATTGGGATGATAAAATGGTAGGACACATTTCAGGTGATGAAGACATTGCAGGACAAGCTGCAAAGTGTGATAGATAAGCAGCTTCTGGATTTAAAAGCAATCACTGAGAAGAATTCCATGATATAGATTCTGCTAGTAAAGGCGACAGCAGGATAAATTTCAGCACCATCGACTTCCCGCGAGGAAGTCGTTGCAAAGGATCGCATCAATACAGTGTTGATACCACCAGGGAGCATCTGATTCACTGCTTCGATGATGGATGTGTAGATACATATTAGACAACCTGTTGAGGTTAACCTCGCAGAGTTTTTTGTTGATCAATTACAGATGATCTAGCAGCAGCTAAGTGCAGAACTCAGGGATAGAGAGCTTACGACTTATAAACAAAACACCCAGCTAAGACAAAAGAATATAGAACTCACCGCAAGCTTTTAGACAAAGAAGGAGGAGTTAAGAACATATGAAGAAAGAGAACAGAACCTCAGTCAGGTCCTGTAGAGCATCGCATTAGAGTTACCCCAGTGTAACATTGAGTTTTCCTTGACTCTCACGCAGAAGGTAAGAAGAGTTGCAGACAGAGCAAAGGCTCTGGAAGAGACAGTGACCAAGATGGAAGAAGACCGCAAGGTGCAGATTGCTGAGCTTGAGGCTCGAGCACCAGGCACACCCCAGGCAGACAAGGAAGCAAGGGAAAAGGCCTTTAGACTCACTTCAACATAGATGAAGTGTCACATAGATGATGCAGAGTCATTACTAGCCGATGTGATGAAGACATGGTCGGAGCTAGACGAGCTCCCAGCTAAACTGGCATTGCAGCAAAGCATCCAGAACATAGATAAGGACATGGCAACAATGAAGGAAGAATTAAAATTCTTAGGAGCTCTTGCAAAGATGAAGAAGACGACAGAGATGAACCGTTTGCAACAGGAAGCACATCGGTTGAGAGCAAAAGAGATACGATTCAATAACCTGCTTCAACCCTATCAGGAACAAATCATAGAGATAGTCGACGCGGTTGAGCAAAAGGTTAAGGAGTTCACTACAAGAAGAAGTGAAATTGAAGTTACAGAAGACTCTAGCATTAGTCAAGCTATGCTTGAATCGGTACAAGAGTGTGTCGAAGCTATGGAGAAAGAAGTCGCAGGACTTCGAGAGAAACTTATAAGGACTTTGCAGGAAGCCAAGGAGAATCTACAACAAGAGAAACCAGCTGTTAGTGGCTCAGGGGCGAGCCACAAGTAAGTGTTAGGGGACTATTGGAGCAGGGCCCCACAGCTACAGGAAAAGCTGCTATATTGGGACAAGAAATTCAAAGAGAACAGTACCTAAGTGGCCAAGAAGAGAGAGCTCACCCACTGCACTAAAGGCAGCAGCTGAGAAGAGAGAGCTCACCCACTGCACTAAAGGTAGCAGCCGAGAAGAGAGAGCTCAACCACTGCACTTAAGGCAGTGGCGAAGATAGGAGGGCTCAGCTACCCTCATAAATGGAAAAGGGAGAAATGGGCCGAGGTATTGAAGACGAAGGACAGAAGGGGAGCGACCGAGGAAGCGGCGCCTGTACCCATGATCAGCGCTGGGAAGCGTGGAAGACTACAAAGAGCTGTGGTGTTGATGGCCTCCTATTTTTGCTTGTTTAGCACCTTATTTCTAGTTCAAAGTTTCATGAAATCAAGTGATATTCAACTTTATCTAGTTGAGTTTTGTGCTTGAATATGTCTTTTTAAGAACAACATTGCAAGGTGCTCTAGCAGGTGAATTTTTTATATTTTTCATTGTTTATTTATTATTTTGTTTGGTTTTAATTTATACAATAAAACTTTAGTTTTTATTTAAATATTGGTCAATTGACAAGTCCTTATTTTTCATGCAATGGTCCTTTTTGGTTGTTCGACCCAACACTTGTCCCGGCGTTTAAAAGAATATATGTTGACTGAAGCAGGAATTTGGGGGATTTTGTTGCTAGAGAAGATGTCTCGCTTGGTTTCAAGTCGTTTCCAGGATGCATGTGAAGTTATCCAGTGTTTTTTTGTAGCTGTCCAATGCTCTGTTTCCTCCAGAAGTCGTGGCCCTAATCTCAAGCAATCTAGCAATGGCATTCCCGTCATTAATCAGGAACCTAATTTTGGGCTCAATTTTTGAGCAATCGGAATTATTCAAAACGGTTCAAAAAACACTTCATAAATGGTCCCATTTACCCCTAACCGCGGGAAATTTTCAGAATTTCTCAACGAATGTGGAGAAATCCTTTCTGGAACAAACGTGGTTTTTCCAGATTTTGGTGTTGGTCGTTTTCTGGGTAGCTGCACGAATTTCTGATTTTTTTGGGATGGATCTTATCCATCTATTGATGTATAAATAAATCCTTAGAGGGATGAGACAGGATATACTGTAAAACTCTTGTTTTTAATTAATTGATCGACTGCTGCATTTGCTTTCTTAAAGATTCAATTTCAGATCTGGAAGTGTTGAAGGCAGGGCCCACCTTCAAGTCTTGTTATTTGTGAGTAGTTTTGTTTTGTTTTCATTGCTGTAAGCAAACTTGCATCATTTCTTCCTGATATTGTCTTTTATATATGTATGCCAGTAACTTTATCAACTCACGATTTGGGAAATATATATATGCTTGCGTTGAATTGGTTTATGTTATTGAATGAGTGTGAACAGGTTTGGATAATTTTAGTTTTGGTTTCAGATTTGATTCGGTGAACTGTAGGTTTGAATAATAGCAAGAGTAGCTGAACATGTTGGATCTAAATTCCTTCTTCTTTCATTTTCAGAACTAGATCATGTTATAGTATTGAGAATTGAAGGATTAAATTTCCTATTCATAGTTTCCATAGTTTACAAAGCTTAAAAGAGTTTCAAGGATTTGCAGAATTTTAAAGAGTTTAAAGAATTTATAGAGTTTATAGGGTTTGTAGATTAGCATTTTCAGAGTTCATAGGCTAGCATAATCAGATTTGTTGTGTGAGGAAGTTGAATGAATCAACAAGAGGAAGTTATGGTTTATGGATAGTTGATAGTGTATTTTGATTCTTGTTATCTTGTGAGCTGCTCGAATTGAATTAAGACAGAGTTTTGTTTAAATAGTTTTAATACATTGTTATGATCATAGAGTATTGCTTCTTGCTCGAAAGGCAAATTCATTGCAGCAAGTGTTGTTTTGATAGCATTGAGTAAGGTTTGATAATCTACAAGTTTCTAATGCTGGCGAAAGATCTGTTAGATGTGTGACAGATTTCTATTTGGAGGTGAAAGCAGTTTTAGAAGTTCAACATGTATCGGCAAAGTTGTAGAAGTTGTGAGTGGAGTTGAGTAACATATTAAAAGATTGATTAAATATTGTTTTTATATAGGCAAATTTTAAGATCTCTTTGGTAGTAGGGTTTCCTTCATTGAAGATACTTGATTTCCTGACTGTTCTTTTGGAAATAGGTTAACATTGAGCATGATTTGAAACTGCTTTGGTAAATCTCGTGATTGCAAGCAGCACTTAAAGGATTGACTTGTTTCTTAAATTAGGTCTTGGATGTTCAGTAGAATAGTTCATTTTAGGAATTACATTTGTATATGAGTATATCAAAATTTACTCTAGTCATGAGCCTGAAACCAATTTGCCCTGCACATATAGTGTAGTGACTCAAAGTTTACGTGTCTTGGTTGACAATTAATTGAAGGTAAATTAAATAGCAATAATTTTACCCAACATTTTGGCGCCGTTGCCAGGGATTTGCTCCAAGGTAAGCTGGTATTTTGCTCATTTTCTACGAATTTGTTGGATATGAAGTTCAGGTAGATAGGGGTAGATAGGCTTTCTTTGCATTACACAACAAGGTGGAGGGGAAACGATAAGACGCAAAGACAAATTCACTACGGGGTACCCATGGTGTAATAGCCTAATGCATCCACTTTAGTGGGTTGCCCCAAATCCTTGTTGTTTCCTTCTCGTAAGTGTGTTTGCTTTTTCACATGTTTGATTTATTTTGCTGCAAAAGTGTGTTTACCTTTCCTATAAGGTGTGTTTACTTTCTTGCAATTTAATTTCATGCAAGTGTGTTTTTCTTTTTGCAAGTTTGGGTGTGTTTACTTTTCACAATTTAATTTCAAGAGTGTGTTATTTTATGCAAGAGTGGTGTGTGTTTGATTGGTTTAAATATGTTTTTAATGGTAGATAGTCTTGATTAGAATCATTTAAAACACATACAAACCAAATAAAAATAAAAACTTGGGTGCTGTAAGAGCCCCAGACAATAATCCTTGTGCGAGACATGAACAAAACAACCAACAAAAATGGATTCAGAAGTAACCATCAATTTGGGAAAACTTTCTCAAATCCTAGTTGCTGTTGGGAATTCTTCTTATCAGGTAGAACACATCCTGATAGCAGTTAAGAGTTTATCTACCTCTCCTGACATAAAAAATGAACCAAAGTCCCAAGAGCCACAAAAAAAATTTCCTTACCAAATTGCAGAGGAAATTGACAACTGGGGGATTACATCCGATGGAAAGCAGCCTAAAATTGAGGAGGTATTAGCAGATCCTCTATGTACTTTCGAAATCAATCAATCAGAAGAAGGGGATCTACATGATATGATGAAGGAAGGTGAGTACCAGGACTACTTTGAAAGTTGGTTCCAAGAGGTAACCAGACTACAACACCATTTCCTCCTTCAACATCTTTTGTTGGAGAAGCAAGTAAGTTGGTTGGTTCTCCATATCCAGGTAATCATTACAACAACTTTTTCATATGTGGATAAAGGTATATTTTTAATCTTACTTCACACTTGGTTACATTGGAAGAATTCTTATACTTGAATAGAAATGTTTTCTTTCTTCTTAGGTAGAATAGGAAAATATGTATATAAATAAAAAGTTGCATGTTTAGTTTAGAAATTAATGCAGCTTTGTTGTTTTTCTTTTTTTTTCAATAAAATGATAAGATCTTTAACCAGAATTTATACCTTCTCTCCAATCCATACTTTCAGAAAATTTATTATAACAACAGCTCATAGCAAGGAAAAAAGCCAGAGGGTAATATGAAATTGTGATTGTTTTTAATAATGGTTTTGTAAACATAATACCAATTGGTGATGAATAGGTTGCATTTGTGGTAATGGACACCGGTTAAAGGTATATCATAAACCTCTTTCTAAGCAAGAATTCATTCGAAATATGAGTCAGCAATCTGAACTAGAGCTGGTAGGTGAAGAAATGACTTCTTCATCCCCTACTTTCTTGCAGTGACATCCAATAAAATTGTTTCTTTGTACATATGTACAGGAGTTTTGTTATCAACAGGTTCTTTTCAATGATGCAGGTATTCTCTTTGGGTAGGTTCAGGGTATTTTTTTTGGTTAAAACAAAAACAAAAAGTGAAGTCTTTCTATTACTGTTCCTACTTCAGCCCATTGATTCCTTTTACAAAGAATTTTCAAGGACTGTGTTAATTTGAATTAAATTTCTGAGTTTCACTGGGTAACTAGAATGCTTGTGTCTGTTGGAGACATCTACCATCATAATCACTCTTTCGGTCAAATTGGCCTGGTTAAACCACTATCCTAAGTTTAATTGACATCAGTGGAGCATTAATTACCATCATCCCAGTCACTCCCACGCCTACCTATAGTCAAGGAGGCTAACTTAGCCTTCTCATACCATTAAGGAGGCTAACTGGAGCACTCCAGGGGTGATCTGTGTGACATTAATGCACCTAATTGCTAATTGGTGGTTGCTTTCAGTTCAACCAGTCAGTTACAGTCAGTTAAGGCGCCTCCATTCATTAAATATATTATTTAATGATTATTTATTATTATTTAATGAACTGGAGTCAACAAGGCGCCTCCACCAACTTCTGATGGTCAGTTCAGCTTCAGTTAACCTCATCAAGGTTCATTGGAGTCATGCAGTACTAGCACTTGATGATTGGATTGCTATGACATGTGTTTGATCTCCTTCAGTTGAGATTTAGTCATTTATTGCACTCCAACTTCAGTTAGGGTTTGGTGAGTCAATTAGGGTTTTGGCCAAGTGGTTAACTGAGTGAGATTGCATGGCAAAGAGTCAGTTAAGCTAGACTCACTCATTGAATTCGAATTGTCCCTTGGGTATTCGAATTCTTCATGGATTTAAGCCATTGCTTAGCATGGAAATTGTAATCTATTATTGTTTATAAAATATACAGAGAGAAAACCATTCTCGTTCCAGTTATTTTCCAATTCATGAGTATTTGTCAATTATTCTTTGATGATTTTGATTCCTAGTTCCTAGATCATGTGCGAGAATTAATATGGTATCAGAGCATGCGGTGGGACAAAGAATAATCTTTCAAAGACAAGATTTTTGACAGATTTCTCCATGAAATTTGAGCAATAGCTCAGAAATCCAGCACTGCACCAGAAGCCAAGGCTTACCACTCAATACCCCAAGTAAAGAACTTGTTGATCAAGTTTGCTTGATTGACTATGCTGAGTGTGATGAAAGCCTAAAATGTGCAGGCTGTCCGACCTTATGGTGCCCTTTTTGTTTTGATTTGCAGGTTTTATTAGGTACAACTTCGAATGGACTGCTCAATCCCTCTTCTCACCCCATTCACAAGCTATTCGGAATGGAAGTTGAAGATGATTGCATCTCTGAAGAGACGAGGTCTCTATGAGGCGTCTATTGGACTTGGAAAAGAGTCTTATGAGAATGAGAATGAATGGATAAATGACGGTGATAGAGCTTTTGGAGCAATAGGTCTAGCCCTTGATGATAGCTTGTACTACCTTATTGATTCTGCTGAATACCCAAAAAATTTCTGGCCAATATTGGACAGAACCTTTGGCAAGCACAATGAGGATCATAATAGTAATTTGGAGATCACAGCCAGCACCACAAGAGTTCTTCACTCAAATTATCAGCCTCTACTCTCTCTAATGAAGTTTTTCAAGATGAAGATGAAGCAGAATCTTCTACACATTCAATTCGAATTAAAGAAAGTCTTCATGAAGTGACTCCTTCTCCTGATGCTCCGGAAGTTCATGAGATATCTGATATCTCATCTTCTAATATTGTTGAAACAGAAGAATACATTCGAATCTTTGATATTGAATAAAAACACTACTGCACTTCCATGCAAACATTCACTAGTGATTTTCCTTTGAATTCTGTGCAAAATTTACCAGTAATTGCTTCCGAAAGTGAGGATAAATTTGAATTTTCTTCCTCTAATGTTGCTGCTGGTGTGCAAATATGTGATACCTTGGATATTTTGGAAGAAATATCAGATTACCAGAGTGATCCATTCACTCCCCATAATCTATATGTTCCAGCAAAATCCTGCAGGATTGCATGCACCAAAATTCAGAATTTTGAAGAAGAAGAAAACTGTGCATCTACCGTCTCGATTGACCATAATTTTGGATCTGATATGAACCTTTTTGGATATTATATGATATTATTTGGATCTGATATGATATTTATTGGTTCAAAATTTCAGGTTCATAAACCTTCAATACTGCTTGTAGCTGTTCTCATCAATGGTGTGAAGAAACAAGTACCGCAAGTCTCCTACAAAACTGCTGCTGGGGATTTGATTTCATTTCACAGTTTTGGATCTATTGTGAACTTATTTAGATCTGATTTACATTCTGATCTGATATTATTTTGTTCATATTTTAAAATCCAAGAGCTTTCAGTCATGCTTGTAGCTGCTCTCACCGATTCCGGTGTGAAAAATCAAGTACCGCAGTTCTTCTTCAAATTTGCTTATGGGGATTTGGTGTTAGTTTCCTCTTTTGAGGTTGCTGATATTTTAGTTTGTGAATAATTAGATATTTCTGAAGCTATATCAGATTATGGAGCTCAATAATTCTCTCTCCAGAGTCCCAGGGATTCTCTACCTTTGGTCACAAGCTCATCTCCTCACAGAACTAGTAAAGAGGAAGACATTCTGCATCCGCATGGACACTTGCTCCTAAGATTTGGGGCTGATTTTACCACTCATAGTTTTCTGTTTAGGGCTGAAACATATCAGTTTCTTGAGTGTTCCACACATGGTTTGAATCCTCAAGAACCTTTGCTCTCTCTTCAGATGATTTCAGTTGCTCTACATGGGTCCAGTTTTCATTGTGCAGCTGTTTATATTTCTGATTCAATTGAGTGCATTGTTCTTCTTCCAAAGTGGAAGATTCCTCCAGACATATTCATTTAGTTTGGATTCATAGGTTCACATCCACAGTCTCAGGATGCTGCTGCATAGAAGAACCCATTCTTGATTCACTACTTAGTTTGAGGGGGGGTATTTTTCCCATGAGGTTTTCCTCGTTTCCTTGGTTATATTAAGCAGTTACTTTATTGTATAGGGTGACCTATGGCCTTTGTTGCTAGGGCCCTAGCATTTTATGCATCTATGTTTTCTAACTCTTCCAGAGTATAGATTAAGGGGGGGTGTTGGAGACATCTACCATCATACTCACTCTTTCGGTCAAATTGGCCTAGTTAAATCACTATCCTAAGTTTAATTGACACCAGTGGAGCATTAATTACCATCATCCCAGTCACTCCCACGCCTACCTACAGTCAAGGAGGCTAACTTAGCCTTCTCCTACAGTCAAGGAGGCTAACTGGAGCACTCAAGGGGTGATCTATGTGACATTAATGCACCTAATTGCTAACTGGTGGTTAATTTCAGTTCAACCAGTCAGTTACAGTCAGTTCAGGCGCCTCAATTCATTAAATATATTATTTAATGATTATTTATTATTATTTAATGAACTGGAGTCAACAAGGCGCCTCCACCAACTTCTGATGGTCAGTTCAGCTTCAGTTAACCTCATCAAGGTTCATTGGAGTCATGCAGTACTAGCACTTGATGATTGGATTGCTATGACATGTGTTTGATCTCCTTCAGTTGAGATTCAGTCATTTATTGCACTCCAACTTCAGTTAGGGTTTGGTGAGTCAATTAGGGTTTTGGTCAAGTGGTTAACTGAGTGAGATTGCATGGAAAAGAGTCAGTTAAGCTAGACTCACTCATTGAATTCGAATTGTCCCTTAGGTATTCGAATTCTTCATGGAGTTAAGCCATTGCTTAGCATGGAAATTGTAATCCATTATTGTTTATAAAATATACAGAGAGAAAACCATTCTGGTTCCAGTTATTTTCCAATTCATGAGTATTTGTCAATTATTCTTTGATGATTTTGATTCCTAGTTCCTAGATCATGTGCAAGAATTAATAGTGTCAAGTAAATAGAGTGTGTGCTGCTCAGTTTTTTTGACTCGTCCTCTTTATTCATTCAAGTACCTATCCACCTAGCACTGCCTCCATTAGTGATTTAGGCTTCAAAGGGGCTTTTACTTCTGAACTCATGGGATACTAGTGCCATTTGACTTGGTTTCACACTGGATTGAATGAGGTTATTATTTTTTAAGTAGTAACAGCTATGGACATTGAGTTATTATCCAGACAGGCACCATTATAAGAAAAGGTTTCCAAGACTGAGCGGTCTATTGATTATTATCTATTGGCTTTCATTATATTAAAGACATATATATATACATTTTTTTTTCCAGCCACTTCATGACTCTCACTTTGTACAGTTATAGGGGTTAGTTGTTCATTTGGACAAATTTTTACAGGCATGTTTCAAGAATACTCTTCCAATTTTGATACCATCCCACTCCTACATGGTTTTCAGAGCTACTCCCCCACTCATCTATGCATAAGAAAATCATAAACTTTATCTTTAAGATGAATTTGGGACAAGGGCCTCTGATAGAAAAAGGGTCTAAGAGGTTAACCCGCTGGGATACTGAACAGGTCCGCCGGCAGCGGGTACCGACCTGTGGTATAAACAGGCAAACCCATCAGGGTACTGAACAGGCCTGTGGGAAATGGGGCATTCTGCTTGGGGAAGAAGCTTCTTAGATATTACAGTTACCCCACCGGAGTACTGAACAAGCTCGCTGGCAGTGGGTTCTAACTCTGATATCTCTTTTAAAAGCCTCATTTATACTTGTCTGTGTGAACAATGTGCCTATGTAAATGTTAAAGAGAGGTCATGTGTGGGTTAAATGAAAATCTAAGGGAACTGTTTGTAATAGCCAGTTGATAATCATCTTCAGATGCTCTAAGTTTTTGTTACCTGATCCTTTCTAGAAGAAAAGGTTTATGCCTCGAAAGTGTACTGGCATTTACTGATTCAATGGACAAAGCTGTGAACCTCATTATTTGTTTTTCTTTTCATCGCTCAAGCTGTCTTGTGTGAAGCTGAGTCAAGTTGGCCAGTACACCATTGGATTCATTTAGTACTCCTCTTGTCTTGTGTTTTTATTTAAGGCACATGTTCTAGTGGAAAAAGTTCTGTATGAATAAAGAGAAAGAAGTCTGTGCTTATGGGTTGAAGTTTTGAGTATTTTTAATAGTAGATGCTGATAGCCTATGGACTGCTTTTTAAATATATTTTTGTATTGCTAATAAAGAGTGGTTTTATGACTTAGCTCTGTTTTTGTGTGGCCAGATGAAGGAGCAACCATGGAATAAGGTAATTGTGCCATGAGCCTGCTGGATAAAACAAAATTTTCAGGTAGTTATTTGATTTTTCAGGTAGTTTTAATTGTCTTTTCAACTCACAAAAGTTGGACATTTTGAAGAAAGACAGTTATTTGCCCTTGCTGATAACATCATCACCCTGCTGGAAATCATTTCCACCCTTGCAAGCTTGAAAATACTTCTGTGTCTGGACCTGAAAATACTAGACTCAGACTGGATCAGGTAATGGAATGAGTTCTGCAAAACTGGTAAATTGAATTTTAAAGGTAATGTTCAGAACGCTAGAGTTATACTTACTGTTAAAAGCTAGGCATCTTTCTAATTAAAAAACTGATGAAATTATGAGGATTTACCTTAACACATTATATTCCATAGAGCTGATTCCCTTTCTTTAGATCAGACCTAATAAATTTTGGCACTGATTACTTAATAGAGTAGTAGTTTCATCAATTCCATTTTGTTACTTGTCTACAAGTAAATCAAAATTTACTCTAGTCATGAGCCTGAAACCAATTTTCCCTACACATATAGTGTAGTGACTCAAAGTTTACGTGTCCTGGTTGACAATTAATTGAAGGTAAATTAGATAGCAATAATTTTACCCAACAGGTGTGATGGAAAGTGGTAGTTCAAAGTACAGATAGGTCGACTATCACAATTAGGGTTTATTTTGGGTTACTGTTGGGAAAGGCCCACAGTTTTGTAATGGCGAGACCTTCGGGCCTCCTATAAAAGCATGTATTTTGTATTGTAAAAGGTTAGCTGTTCAGACATTGAGCTATTCAGATAACTAACTAGCTAGACATTAAAATAGTCAATTAGTCTGTTAGTTCATAGACAGTAAAGCTCCGGTTCTGTATTCAGTTTATAGTTATCTTACTGTAACCAGTAGGCAGCATGAATGTGACAATCCACAGGGATTGAGAGAGAGAGGAAGAGTATATTGTAAGAAGGCAATATAAGAAGAGAAAAGAGATCTAGGAGAGAAGGGCTCCCGGTGGTGTGCGCGGAGTTACCCAGAAGATCTCAGCTGCATATGAGGTTGCAGCGGAACTGTGTTTACTCTTCCAAGTTATAATATATAAAACAGTTCCCGTGGACGTAGCTTCTACCCTGGAAGTGAACCACGTAAAATCAGTGTGTGGTGTGATTGATTCATGTAATTGTGTTTACTTATTGCTATCTGTCATTCATTACATGAACCTTGCTTACATTTAATGTATGTATGCTGTCTTTTAGTTACAAGTAGCATAGAGGTTTACCTACAAGTTGAACAAATTAAGTATTATGTGTATGAGTTTACCAGTGCTTGATTCATGATAGTTAACAGTTACAGTAGTAAGCGACTTATGTATACAAGTTCAGCAAGATTGTGCATAGTCAATGTTAAGCACATTAGACTGTAGAAGTCTAAGTGAGGCTGCTTAACTCAGCTAGTACACCTAAGGGA
This sequence comes from Pseudotsuga menziesii, assembly GCA_001517045.1. Taxonomy (NCBI): domain Eukaryota; kingdom Viridiplantae; phylum Streptophyta; class Pinopsida; order Pinales; family Pinaceae; genus Pseudotsuga; species Pseudotsuga menziesii. The sequence goes on along the minus strand of LPNX010983561.1, from coordinate 157,026 downwards.
GAAAGCCTTTAGACCTCGAGGGTCATATTAAGCCTGACTATAGGAGATATCGCAAGAATAGTAAGGCGATATCGCACCGTCGAAGGAGCTGCGGTGTGAGATATCGCAGGATCCAAGTTGAGCAAAAGGGATAGTTTGTGCATCGTCTTAGGAGCTACGATGCGATAAGAGTCACTTCCCTATCAGGGCCAGCGAGTGAGAGAAATACTGCGCTTCGCAGTGAGGCCTAGCTGGCTAAGAAGAGACACAAACCACTAGGATGCTCCAGAACCTGGTTGAGGACACCTGAGTCTTCGACCAACCCATAAGATCACTTCGGGTGAGACTTCAGGCCGTTCTGCGGTCTGTTGCTGAAAGGGCCAGTGAGCTAGGGGTATTGTTGGTACAGTAAAGTAAACCTAGGTCTGCCCATTAGTAACCAACAAACCTACGTATATACGTGACTGTGAGTTAAAAACTCGCATACGGGAAGAAAGGTGCATAAAAATAAAGGCAAACAGACAAGCTGAGACAAACTTCACACCAATCAGACACTACTAGGTAAACATGCCCCCAGACCCGACACAGAAACAAGAGAAAAAGAGCAATTCAAAGTCATTGAATGCCGATAGAAAACCCCCAAAGGAAAACTACTAGGAACTCCCCAGCGGAGTCGCCAATTCTGTTATGGAGAGAAATTCCTATGGCTTGGGGTACCACAATAGACAACTTGACTCCGGAAATCAATCCTTTCCAATATGCAATAGAAATCAAATATCTAACACTAAAGGATCAGACCTCGTACCTTATTCTGGATGGTTGAAGTAGATCCCCATTGAGCTTTCCAACTTTAGCTTGAATTGATAAATCACTTCCTCAACAACAAGTAAACAAGACAAGCATACTATACATATGGGTGTTAGATCTATTCTAGCATATATAATCAACAATGTATAAGCATTTGAAATCATCCATGGATAAAATATTCATTCAAACATACATTATTGTATAGGAAAAGATATTTCTATTAATAAAAAATCAGAGATTACAATGGATACAATGTCTGTCGGCACGTCTACGAATCGAAAAAACTGAATGCCCCCACTTGGGCCTCCACCACCTCAATCCTCCATCTCTCGATAGCAAGCTCACAAGAAAAAAACAAGCTTAGGAAGAGCACAAAAGTGCTCCAAGGGACAAAGGGATGCAGACTCAAGCACAAGTTCTAGCAACAATGGACTATAATTTCTTTGCTCTCAATTCTCTCATATGCCTTCAATGTACCAAAGAGTTCCTTATATAGCTTTTCAAAGGGGTAATGAAAGGTTGAATCCGAGCGATATCAAGGCATATGGAAGGCCAGTAGTCAAGTGAGTCGGATCCAAGTCAAAGAAAACTCCAAAAGGATTTGGATTTTGTAGACATCCCGATGTACACAGTTTTAGTGGTCAAACCTGCGTATATACGCGATTAGGGGTTTAAAAGTTGCGTGTATTAATTTTCACATGTTTATAAGGATGGTCAAGGAAACATCAAAGGACAAAAAATGGTCCAAGGGGTCTAAGGAGTCTGTAGAGGGACATGGGGAGGCCATACAAGTGTGATTCACCTGGAGTGGTAAAATAAGCTATAACAGATTAAATAAGAGCATTGTGAAACTTATTTTTGTTCTTCCCCAATAAAAGGGACCTGTAGTGATAGCTAGGGATTCTAAAACACCTTAATTGAGCCATTTTTTATTTCTACCACACAGTTGAAGAGCTTATAGGAATTAGATTTTAGATACAACATGTTTTTGTCCTTTCCCTTCATCTAATTTTTAGACAGAATCTGACTAATATAATAATTTGTATTTCATGAATTAAATATCCTTTTATCAATTCTAAATCTCCAAGAACTTTTTGGCGAACATGTGTATGTTACATTCAATATTGAGCTTATAATGTATGACAATTGTTATTATACGGGTTATTATACTAATTTTCAGTATTAGTTGTTGATTAATCTTCTCTCGGATTATGCAAGTGTGGGTATCATGTGGAGCAAGTATATTAATAGGTCTGCCTCGTGTCCTGCATGGAATTTATATTTGAACTTATTCTCAGTATTAGCTGTCGATTAATCTTCTCCAGGATTATGAAGTGTGGGTATCACTTAGAGCAAGTGCATTAATAGGTTTTCCTCATGTCATGCATGCAATTTAGATTTGAAGTTGTAATTGACACTTGATGACGTGTAATTTAGATTTGAGCTTGTAGTTAAGACTATGCTTGACTCTACATGAGTGTAGCTATACAAAACTGCTTGACATGTAATTACACTATCTCTTACATGTAATGTTCACGAGTCACACATATGTTGATAAGATGGATCTATTTTTCTAATTTATATTGCTTGTGTTCTATTAGGTAATTTACTAATTTAAGATTTTAATGAAAATTCAATTTACTAATTTATAAATTAATTTAATAAATTTCAATACAAATCAAATTTACTAATTTACAAATCAATAATAAGGAATATACAGCTTTGCTGCTCATCCATCTTGTTCAAAATGCTACATTAAACTTCTATTAAGAGTTTCTCCTTTGTTTTTATATTTAATTATTTTTCAAAAATAATTACAAATGACATATGTTTAAACCATTCTACGTGAAAATTCAGCGTAACACATTCTAAAAGCCTTGAATTCTTAAAATAATATATATCCTACGTTATAACAATCTTATCCAATAAATAAAAAACTAAAATCAAAATTAACACAAATTTGAATCCTTAAATTTAAGTTATGTCCATGAATAAATTCCAATTCTCAAGTAGTTAGACTACATTTCTTTTCTTAAAAGTTTTTGACTGCATATTCTTTTTCTTAGTTACAACTATTACAAGAGTGGCATAACCATACAAGGGATGTCATCCTACGTCATCAAAGGTGCCATGACCGACCACTTTCATCTAAATAGTGGGCTCATTTCTCATTATATATGCCTACATGGCGATGTCATCCTACCTCATTAAGGTTGGCATGCCCCCACAACTTTCTTTTTAAGAGTGGGCTCATTTGTCATTATATGATATAATTCCAATACAAAATTATGAGTCCCTATATTATAAATTTTAGTACTTTTATCTCGTGCTTTTGGGTCCTTAAAATAAACTTTATTAAATTGCAAACTATGTAGTACAGCCGATATGGTTGTTGGGATGGGAAAAATTATCCACTGTAGACTTGGAGTAGATGCTTACGTGGATGTTTGTTGGAATAGTTATCTACTCGACTTTTTCTTCAGAGTTGGAGTAATGCTTACGTGGAAAATAAGAGGTGTTGATTCATCCGTACCAAGGCGATTGTGTTTTGCGACTTTTCGAGTCAAGATTTATGGGAAGTTCCTATTGCTATAGTGGGATTCCCTGGTACATTATCTATTTAGAATCCAAATTAATAGTATAGTTGCGTGTCGACTCCTTTTTTCTATAGTGTTAAATGATTGTCTTTAATTGTTGAGTAGTTTAATTATTGTCTTTAATTGTTGAGTAGTTTGCTGACCAAGATAGTCTCACCAACCAAGCATCATGTTTTTTTTTCAATTCTTGAGAGCCTCTGCATGTCGCCCAGTGAAACTGTATATGCTTGGATACTAAACTCATGAGTCGGGGCCAGCATTCGTATCCTATAGGAGACAAGTGAGAGTATGATCACCACCATAGTCATACAGAAATTTTCGAGGTGCAGCTTTGCACAACATACACCTCCCCCACAGGAATCAAAACCGAACTTCTATCGGGGCAACCATCAAACCTCAACATTGTTCCTAACCATCACACCCCTCACCATGAGATCTCATGAGGACCAAACCCCACAAAGGCCAACTGATCTATACCTCATGGCTAAGATGTTATATTCTCTATCAATGCATGCATGGTGGACAACAAGGCCTCAAAATGTGCATTAGAGTCTAAACTCCTCTGTTCATGGCGGTCCCTACAATGTATAGTATTGTATAGTACATTGTGTATTATAGGGGCATATTAATAGGTTTGTGCAATTATATAAGGATACCATGATTTTCAAGTCCCTTACAGAGGATTAGTTTTGTCCTTGATCTTTTCGGTTGTAAGGCCTTGTGCCAAGTCACTTATTTGTGACTTTATACATAATATATTATAGTCATTTTCTTCGGAAAAAAAAAATTCCTTTACAGAGGAGTCTAAATGCATGACGTTAAGTCCCGAATGGAGGAGTCTAAATGCATGACTTTTTGAAACGATGTTTTTTTTCTCAAGAATTTGATAGAATGTTTTTTAAATTCATATTATTTATGTTTAAATTTTTAATATGTGGTTTCTTTGGTCAAAATCCTTGAATCTATTTTTGAATTTGAAATCACCATTTCAACAACGAAAAAATTACATTAAAAATAAATATCATTGGATTTCGGCCATAAAATTGTCGAAAAGTCTAAATAGTCATTTTGTTAGACTCCTCCGTCCAAAAAGATTGGCATTGCTTGTGTGCAAGTACAATATATCTAGATGGATAAAAAGGAGGGTAGAAGAAGAAGGAGAAGAAAAAAAATGACAAATGCAAGATATTTATGTAAAGGTTTTAATAATCACTTTAGACATTGCAATCATATTGATAATCACTCTAATGAAATATGTTGGAAACTTCACTTAGAATTGGGAACAAAGAGAAAAAATAAAAAGGAGCCAAATAAGAAGAACATCTTAACCATGGATTCAGGTAAAACAACTCAAAGAAATATTAGCATTGATAATAAGATTGTTTGTGCTATAGTGAAAAGGGAGGTGAACATGGACAACCAATGAGATAATAAAAAAATTAAGATGACAAAGTTCTTTCACATAATGATCAAACTAAAGAGGACTAAAGCTCAAGTTCTATTAGGTTTTAGATCGCAATCCATCTTTTGTTAGAATATATTATATTCCTTGGAAGGTAATAATGTCTTTGTATTATGTTGAAAGTTGTCTACAATCTTATGTAAAAGAGTAATACATTTAACCCATAGTTATATGGTGGTGTATTTACTTATGTAGAGTATTTGTCCATGGTATTGTATTAAAATATGTTATTTTCAGATAATTATATTATCCCACATGCAATATGTGCGAGTAATTCCTCCTCATCTCTTAGTATATAATAGGGTCAAGTGAGTCTCTACATATCATGTACTCTTGATGTAGTAGTAGTACTATTGTGACACTATTATACATCATCTATATTCTTTGGGGTATTTGTGCTTTGCTCTCTTGTAAGATTGGAGAAGACATTCTGGAGATAATAGATTACTACCTTCTCGTGGATGTAACCCATCAGGGTGAACCACATATATCGGTGTTTTCTTGTTCTTTTATTTTCCTGTTCTTATCTTTTATGATATGTTGTTGGTTGCTTAGACATGTTAACTAGTTTAGCTTGACTCTATTATTTTAACATGGTATCAGAGCGGGTTGCTATGATCTAGTACCTTTTATAGCTTTCAATCAATAATGATTATCATTTGAGTATTGTCATTTTGTTGTAGATTTGCTTTCTATCTAGTAGCCATTATGCTTCTCTTCAAATCTAGGCATATTTCTGCATTTTTTTTAATCCTAACCCTAACTTGTTGTGTAAGTTTTTTGCAGGATTTTTTCAAGGGTTTCTTGATGTTTTTTTTTGTAGATCTACATGATTTCGGGGTTCTCCTCAAGGAGATCTTTCTTCCAATTATAGAAACGGCAATTATAAAAAAAAGGGTCGTAACTTGGTCAGTTTTTACTGGAATTTTTATTATAACCTGTTTTTGGAATTAGAACAGCCATTCTGGATACACTTCATGTGACTAGAATAGAAAACTAGGCATTTCTGGGCTTATTTTGGGTAATAAAAACAACAGTTACAAAAAAGGGTCGTAACTTGGTCATTTCTTATTGGATTTTTTTTTATACATGTTTTTGGAATCGGAACAGCTATTCTGGATCCACCCATGTGACCAGAACAAAAAACTGGGTATTTCTAGGCTTCCTTTCGGTAATAAAAATGACAGGTATACGAAAGGGCAGTAACTTGGTCATTTCTTACCAGATTTTTTATTATAACCTATTTTTGGAATTGGAACAACCATTATGGATGCTACATGGCCTGAACATAAGACTGAGCTTTTTTGGGAACATTTTTTCAAAAGGTTGTAAGTAAAAGTTTATCTTTCGTTTTTATTTTTCTAACTGTGTTTTTTGCAGATTCAGGTTAGTACGATAATGTATTTATGTTTTTTGTTATTTATTTTTTGCATTTAGGTTTTGCTTCCAATCATGTTTATTAAGATATTATTTCTTGTTCTTGCTATATATTTGTTTCAAATTTCTATATGGAAATATTAGCATCTTTTAATGACATGGATCTCTAGTATTTTGTCATGATGATAGCTATAAACTATCTAATGCTTAATATTTTTTAAATATACTTAATAATTAATTTGTTCTTTTCTTTGTTTTGTTTATAAAAACAATTTTATAAGAACAATCTCATATGTGTTATCTAGTGATCATTATTTACTTTATTTATATGTTATTGCTGACCTTTGTGTAAAAGCAATTTCATTCTTTTATAAGTAATATCTTTATGATCATTATATGCTCTTGCTAATTATATTTTTAAGTAAAATCATTTTTTTTAATCTATGTGATATCATATTTTTTGGCTTGTCATAAGTTATTTAATTGGGATATAGTTTCTTTTTCATGTATTCGAGAGATTGTATCTAGTTCCTGTGCTATTTGTCTCTAACATTCCAATATGGAAGCATTGACCTTTCCAGGGCATTTCATCTCTTGTATGTTTACATAGTTTTAACAAGAAATGAACCCATGATTAAGACCATTAGTGACTTGTCATTTCATAATTTTTTATAAGTGATATCATGAGTTGATCATAATTTGCTATATGTTGATCATATTAAACATTTTGATTTATCTATATCTCATGTCATGTTTATTTCGATCATCTTTTACTCAATATTAGTATATGGCTTTGAGCAATCTTTAAATCTTGAACTATTTATCATGAGCAACTTGTTCTTGTTGCAATGCGATTTCTATTCTTATGATTGCAGAGGTTATGTTGTTCCTACTTGTCTCTAACATTCCTATATGGAAGCATTGACATTTTCAAGGCAATCATCTCTTGCATATTAACCTCATACTAATAAGAAATGCACCTATGCTTCAGATTAGTTGCTTGATGACTAAATTTTCATATATTTAAGTGAAATCTTTGGCTCACTATTTATATGTTGTGGTTGACACTTAATGTGTAAAAGTAACTTCATTTTCCTTAATGAGCAACTTAATCTTTTATTTGATTATATTATGTTGTCATTCCTTTATACAATGATGTTTGCTAACCTTTGGTATATAACCATTTTCATTTCTGCATGAGCAATTTTCTTTTATGATCTTTATATGCTTTAATCTTGAATGTTCTTGTGCAGATAAGTTCTCTGTTTAGGCTTTCACCTTATTCCAGAAGTAATGAAGCACCATCTTCTACTGTTAAAGTCATGATGTTCATTTGTATGATATCATTTTCGATGTATAGACCATTGGGGTCTTGTTTCTTCGATGTTTGAGGTCTTCTAGAGATATTTATATTGCACCTTGATTGGAAGAATGTGTGCTATTTACATGTGTTTTGGCCAACTAGGATTTTTTATACATCGTTGTGGTGTTCTTAGCCACATGTTCTGTTGTATCGGCCATTAGAAGGTATATGTACACTGGTGTGGATGTTATATCAGAGTTCTTCAGCTATCATGTATGGTTGTGATGATTCTTGTGATGATCTGAGCATCTTACAATTGGATTACGTCACATGTTCTTAGCATTTCATTGTTGGTTCTTTCATTGTACAACCTAATTCGTGTGCACTTTCATGATTCAGTGAGAAGCGATTGTTCATCATCAAATTTCATCAGCCGAAGTGTTCTTCTTTTTCAGCTTTGGTTCTTCTAGAAGTTGTCATCAAGGGGGAGCAGTAATGACTCCTTCCTTCCTTAGTGTTAGTGTGGGTCGTTCTCCCAGCCATTAGTAAGGAGGATTGTTGGAATATATTATATTCATCGGAAGGTAATATTGTCTTTGTATTATGTCGGAAGTTGTCTACAATTTTATGTAAAAGAGTAATACATTTAACCCATAGTTATATGGTGGTGTATTTACTTGTGTAGAGTATTTGTCCATGGTATTGTATTAAGACATGCTATTTTGGAGAATTATAATATCCCACATGCAATATGTGAGAGTAATTCCTCCTCATCTCTTAGTATATAATAGGGTCAAGTGAGTCTCTACATATCATGTATTCTTGATGTAGCAGTGGTACTAGTGTGACACTGTTGTACATCATCTATATTATTTGGGGTATTTGTGCTTTGCTCTCTTGTAAAATTGGAGAAGACATTCTGGAGATAATAGAAGACTACCTTCTTGTGGATGTAACCCATTAGGGTGAACCACGTATATCGATGTTCTCTTGTCCTTTTATTTTTATGTTCTTATCTTTTATGATATGTTGTTGGTTGCTTAGATAGGTTAACTTGTTTAGCTTGATTCTACTATTCTAACGTCCTCGTTACATAGGGATTGGTAAAGATACTTGGATTGGAGGTGTATGACCATCTACATCCATATATGTTGTGTTGGGTGAACAAGGATGTGGAGCTCAATGTTACCAAGTAATGAAAAATTAGATTTCCATTGGTTCTAGTTGCACTGAGAGAACGAGGTGCTCTATAGTCTAGTATACAGGAGATGTTGTAACGTAACATAACGTTACCAAAAATAAAAATCAATTAACAAAATTCATGTGGCTCATAAAATAAAACATTATGAAATGTAATTAAAAAATCTATGTCGGCTTATAAAATAAATTATTAAAACTTAAACCCATATCTATCAGGCAAGATAGGGATCATTTTTTTGAGAAAAATTACACCTTAAGATTGGATCCCTCTCGGTGCTTGATAGAGTTGGGTTTAAGAAGGATCTATGGTGTTTACAACAATGAAGAGCAGGTGAATGTAGTGTTGCTTGATGTTTGTAGTGTAGTGATCAGGAGCCTTTACATGTATTCGAGGGATGTTATGTTCATGAGGAAAGCCGACCAATGCCACATGATTAAGAATGGTAAGTTCTTCATGATTAGTGTGAATAAGAACAAATCCAATATTTATTTTGTGAATTCCAACTAAGACAAATTTTGTATTAACTCAAGTAAAAATATTTTGTTGTTGTTCTTAAGGAAATATTAACAGAATATCTTAGTTTGGTAGAAGTGAAAATGTTGTAGGAAGTGCACAAAAGAGAAGAAACAACAATTGTAAGATTTGCTACCACAATATCAAGAAGTGTTCAAAAAAAACACAGTTTTGGCACCTAAATGGAAAGTGGGATAGGATATTTAGTTATTATTTATTCTCCTTGACCAAACAATTAACTATAAAGATAGACCATTTTGGATTCATAAGAAGGGAAGACAAAATTACAATCAATGTTGAGGTGAGAAAGTCATTTGACAAAGTACTTCACCTAGTGGATCACCAATAATTATTGTACCAAAAAAGGATAGAACTTGGAGAATGTTGGTTGACTATGGTTCTCTTAATAACATAAACATCAAGAATTGGCACCCATTTCCCAAGATCAATAACTTGTCGGATCAGCTACAACTAGCAAATTTATTTTCCAAGCCAAGATATTATTAAGTTCTATATAAATATGAAGATACCTAGAGTACAACATTCAAGATAAGGAAAAGAATTTAAAAGTAGTCGTTAGTAATTCCTTTCAAATTTTTCTATGCACTTTCTACTTTACTGAGATTGACGAATGATGTATTAATTCATTTTTCTTAATGTACTTAGGATGACATCTTGATTTACATTCAACATTCCAATATCACTAAGTTGTGTTGGTTTATTGGTAAATACTAAGAGGGAGGGGTGAATCAGTATTGCTAACTTTTTACTAGAAAAACATAACAACAAGAATACACAGAACATAATTTTAACGTGGAATCCCAATAGGGTAAACCACCAATACATTATTACTTGTAAAATTGTTATTTACAAATAGTTTTTCCTACTGCTACATACAAGGATGGTATTACACCCTATTTACCAATACTAATTGGAAGGAGGCTATGACCCCTTGGTTTACCAGCTACGATTGAAAGGATGCTATGAAACCTTATTTACCAATGTCAATTGGAAGGAGGATACGACCCCCTGGTTTATCAGCTATGACTGAAAGGATTCTATGACACCCTATTTTTTCAGCTACAACTGACAGGATTCTTCTACACCCTATTTACCAGCTTCTGCTGGAAGGACGAAACAACCCCCTATAGTCTTGTTTCGTTCCCTAGCTCCACCTTGGAACCCTAATATGTTTTTTGTAATATGTTAGATTTCTTTCTCCCTCTATTCTTTGTCACACCCACTGGTCTCTGTCTTATGCTATGGCTACATCGATCTCGGTCACATAGAACTTTCTCTCACTCATACTTCTGCATATAAGTATCTTCATGTTTCCTACGGACGCATCCCTTTATTACGAAAACATACCCTTTCACAATCTTGCCCTTTCAAATCTGATTGTCACACCTTTTCAGCATTCTATGACTAACAATTTTTAATTAAATAATTAATAAAAAAATTCTTGATCACTTCTAATATGCGAGCTCCCTTCTTCTCTCATCATAGGATTCATCAAACCAATGCCTGTGGACTTCCTCTCCGCCACCAGTGGGAATACTCTATATTTAGACCTTCAAGATTTTCTTTTTATCACACCTGTGGGCTTCTTTTCTTCCTCTGCAAGCTATCTTCATCGCAGGCTCATTTGTACACATTTCTCTCACAAAAACATGGTCTTCACCTTCCATCTATGAGTTTCATGTTGTACATTCTTCTTTCCTATTTATGGAAGCACCTCAGAATTCATTTCTGTAGCTCAACTTAACATTTTCTAGTTCTTGCGCAATCTCCTTCTCCATATTCAATCCAGGCCATTGATCTAATTTTGAGTTTCCCTGGTCCGTCGATCTAACACATAAATTTCCTCCTCGAAATCGTATTTCCGCCCACGGTTTTCTCATCAATGATTCCCCACCGTTGATCTTCGTCGGGCATTTTCCTAATCGTTGATCTCCATATTGCGAGATGCAGGATGCCAAATATCCTCTTTTTCCTTTCCACGAACTCCTTTCCGTAACATTCTTCCCGCAAGCTTCTTTCTGTAAGCTCCTTTCCGCAAGCTTATTTCTGTAATTTTCCTTCCGCACCGTCGATCTTTTGCGGAGTCTTTAGTGACCATCGATCTCCAGATTGTGGGATGTGGATTGCGGGTGTAATGTCCCGGTTTTGACCCCGTTACATTAGATGTATATGATGTGTATATTGTAAATGATCATGGTGTGGAGTTAAAGGCCAAGGCCCCACCATTGATCGGTTATGCTATGTTTTGAGATTTAAATTTGTCACCGATGGTATATCGGGGCATGCGGCATATATTATGTTGGTCATCATGTAAATATGCATCATAATTAATTAAATGAACACAACCAGCTACGGTCACCGCAACTAAATCGAAAGGGGCATGATTCTTCACAAGCATAAGGGTGGGGAAATTTGTCCAATTTTGGCCAATGGGGGAAAATACCCATGTGTCTTCTTCCTTTGTCTTATTCCAACCACTTTCATGGAAGAATGGTTGCTGGTGGTTGAGGCAATTAATTATTTTGGGAGTGGGTTGGCAGGACTGTCAGTCCTTGCCCCCATGCACACTCCACCACAGCATTTGACTTCAGAATGGAAGGGAAAAACCTTCACGCACTCTTCACTCATGCAGGAAATTCACCACTCTCCCCCACGAGTTGCAAAAATGCGCAGGCACTTGCAAATTTGCGTCCTCTCTATTGCTGGGCATTCTCACGCAGAGGATTCCTTCCCCGTTTTTTGGTCTCACGCACAGAAATTTCTGGGTTTTACCCACGTAGTTTCTTTCCCTGCGGAATCGTGGATGTTGTGGCTATATTTTTCCCTCATGGATTGATTTGGGGGTCCTGTGTTGTTGTTCACGCTCACCCACAGGCTAGGAGACTGTAATTTCTTCCCCATCTCGGTCTGTATATGTTTTCTTGGTGATTTCGTTGCCCAGGACGGGCTGTGTTTTTCCACGTTGTTGCTTGTGGTGGTTGTGGTCTTCCTTACATGCTAGGGACTATTGTAAATTCGCCTGAGAGTCATTTTGGCCACGATAGGGCCAATAATGACTCAGAATTCGTTTTCCCTGTTTAAGCTGTGACAGTCGACTTGATTACATACGTGCAATTGTTGGTCTTCGGACTGTGAGAGGAGCAGGGATGTTGGCTTAGTTTTGATCGAGAAACCTGGTGGCTGGAACCACACAGACAGAGCTAGAGGGTTGGCCTTCTTCTCCATCACCCCTAAATAGCACTGGAAGGGAATGCAGGGCCTAAGGGACTATGTAGCAGAGAAGGGACTGATTCCTTGTGTTGGGTGTGGATGGGTGTCTTAGAGGTCAGGCTAGTTCTGGTGTAGGTGTCCTTGGCTCTGTAATGAGCTCACTAGCTTAGCAATCTTCCTTCTTCAACTCCTTAATGGCCTAATAAACCCAACTGTGTTGGCTTGGCTGTGTTTTGTATATCCTTGGCTATGTGTAAGCCTACTAGTTCCCTTATTCCTTGGAGAATCATGCCCAGCTCGGGGGTGGCAGCGCTGCTGAGAGATTAAGGAGCACGCTGGCCTATGGTTGGGTGGAACGTTGCAGCGACGTAGCTGGTTGCGGATCAAATCTTCATAAAGATAAGTGATCTTGTGTATTTTACCTCTGCAATTCTATATTTACTGTTAATGAAAATGAAATGAACATGTTGAAAGAATGCTTGTTTGAATGCATGATGTTCCGCTGTGTCTGATAGATGATTGCATATGTGCATGATGAATAATCCTGTGTGCATATTTTAGCTCAAATTTGTTTAAGCATTCTGTTTTAGCAATTTTTGTGAATTTTCATGTTCATGGGCTCTTAGCCTGGGGGGTTTTAAGCCATGGATCGCGTCCTCTTCGCCGGTCGGAGGCATGGGGACGTGACAGTGGGTTCATAGAATATTTAAACGTTATTTTCACAATTCTATTTCCGCAAGCTTCTTTCCGCACTTTTCTTCCAGGCCGTTGATCTCTTTTTAGTGGAACTAATATCAGCCATCCGATCTTCCAGATTGCGGGATGTGGGATGTGGATTCATAAAAGCTTGAGATTTACTTCCACAATTTTGTTTCCACATTTTTTTTATGCATTATGGATTGCGGGATTCAAGATGTGGAGTCACACTTTTCGATTTTGGACTTCTACAAATTCCTTTCAGCAATTCTGTTTCCGCATTTTCCTGGACCGTTGATTTCCTTGCGGATTGATATATTGCGAAACTTTGTATTTTCCACCTATCTTTTGTGGGATGCTTACTAACCATTGAATATTGTGTGGGATCAATTCCTACAGTCCGATCTTGATCTTTTTCGAAATCTTTAGCCTTCCCACCTAATTTATGTAAACTTGATCTTCACCGTCATATCTAGTGTGGGTCGCTCCCTGGCCGTCCATTCTAGGACTAATGCGAATCTACATTCTGTCTTTGTGGATTATACAAAAATTTATCCTCATTCATTGGATCTCATGTAGATAACTATGCCACCTCATCATTGTGCCATGTCATCACTACCTTCGTCTATGCAACCTCATCATTGTGTCATTTTTTCTTTACTTTGACTTATACTGCGTTAACTCTGCCGTGGTATCTTTTTCTTATGCTTTTTACTTCATAAACAACTTTGCCATCACTGCCTTAGTCTTTCATCATCATTAGGACACCATCATACTCCATGTCATCATATGTGTCATGCCACATTCTCAACTATGCCATCATATTCCTTGTTATCATATGTGTCATCATTGCCTTAGTCGTTCATCATCATGATGACACCATCATACTCCATGTTATCATATATTTCATGCCACATTATATTCCTTATGTCTTTCACTGATTTTGTCCTGCCATCATATCCACTTGTTATTCCTTTGTCATTCGTGAACACCTTTGACATCAATGACAACTATAACCCAAATTTGCTAACAATATCCCCCTTTGGCATTGATGGTAACCTGTATACATTCTCCCCCTTTGACAACAATGACAAAGGATAACCTGGTATGCCAATGCTACACCCATTTTGATATACAATTTCTTGTCTCTCTTTTTGACAACTCCTCCTATCATCATATCTCCCCTTTAAAATGAACTTGATTATTTAACCAATGTATTATCATTTATCTTAACATTTATTGTTCTTGAATGATATCTTAACTGATAGATCCATGGAATCCCCCTGTCACTATAATTCTTCTCCTTTGTCAACATTTTTGTGACAGAGTATACACTCAACATTTTTCCAACACTTATCTATTTTCTTTTCTAGGATACATGTTTCCCTTAAAAAGAAAAAACTCTATTCCTGCTGCCATATCTAATGGTTTACTCTTCCTGTAAGTTAAATGGATTCCGTTCTTATCAGAATTACTTAAGCTTGTGCATTTAGATCTTCATATAAAAAGCAACAGACACAATCTTCATACTTCATATCTTCACTGACAAACATACTCTGCTGAAACAGATCATAGAGACACGTTTTCTTCTCTTATCATATCACACAGAGACACACATCTTCTTCTTTAGATCCTTATTATTAATAGAAGAGACACCCTCAACTTCCTCGATCTGCTGATTATATATATCTCTTCAATGATTTGAACCAATGCTCTGATACCAAACCATGTCTTAACAACTACATTCCTTAATTAACAGTCACGCTCTTTTAATGAAAAAATCACATCCTTCTAAACTTCTGTAAAACACACCCTTTCATTTAAATAACACATCTTTGTCTTATTTGATAACACTTTATCATTTATTAATCCTTTGATTAAATAATAATAGAAACTCTATTTTTACTACCATTTATAACCAAATCGTTTGTTATAAATTGCTTCTATATCTCTGTTTATAACCAAATCATTTGTGTATATGGCGATGTTTATATATATCTATGTTTATAACTCTGTTTATAACCAAATCATTTGTTTATATATAAGTCACACAATTATCCTATCCACCACATCATGCATTAACCATATATGTGTGCATTACCTTTCATAGATTGTGCAGGCATATTTCTCAACACCGTAGAGGCATATTTCACCTTTGTGTAACATACCCCTTTTTATACACAGTTTTTTTTAGGTTTTAATATGTCTTTTTACTGACTTGGCAGGTTTATATTTCATACATGTTTCCATCATATGGAAGACTGAAGCCATGAAGATATGGACAATACATAATTGAACAGACCCATGTCATCAGACAAAATTATTTTCCCAAGGACACCAACTGGCGTGCATTTCCAAAAGATAGTTTCTTTAAAGCGAGCATATTTTCACACTTTCTATGTCATCCATACACCAACCTTGATCACCCATCACATTTGAAGAATATATCTTTCAACATACTTCAATGTTAGATACCAATTGAATTTTTTCTTAGATACCAATTGGAATTTTTTTACTTTAACTCCCCCTGAGTATAAGATCCCTTCCATTGTTATTTTCAGGGTTTTCTTTAAATCACAATAGACCCTTTTAGAAAAGGAATCCATAGTCATCATTGCATCCTTATTCATCACCTTCATCTTTATCGGTGTATTGTTTTATATCTCCATCTTGCTTTTTCTCATAAAGGATGTCATCCTTATTTATGTCTCTATTATATGCTCATTGTTATCTTTGGAGACTTCACTGATGTTTGAAATCTTTATTTCTTCTACATATTTGGATTTTTCCTTTCTTCTCCACATTTTTCCATTAGGTATTTTGCTTACTAGTTTCACATTTCTTTTTTTCATGATGTTCATCTTCCATACCTTCCTATGATTTTCTTTGGAAGGTCTGCATGTACTATTCTTGCAATGTCTTGCAAAGTGTCCAATATTGTGACATATGAAACAAAAAATGTGTCTTTTTCTATTAGATATGTTGGTGTCTTCTTTCCTTATCAGTCCTTCATCTTTTTCCTTGATTCTACAATCATCAGCCTTGTGACCAAACTTGTGACAACAATGAGAATATCCATAGAATGTATGTTTGGAGAATCTCTGGTTTTTCTGCTTGTAATGACTCTTTTCTTTTGCATGTCTTCTGAAAATTTTCATCTTGGGAGGATGAGCAGAATTATGATAACTGGACTTCATTTCCTTGTGATTCTTTTGTTGCCTGGGTATATCTTTGGAGGCATCATGTTGACATTTAAAATTTTTAACATTTTCATAAATGATAGAGCTTGATCATGTATGATTATATCCAAGACCTGTTTTATCTCTGGAGGATCTTTGTAAGTTGAGGACTTTATTAAGAGCTTCAGTACTTTCCTTGAAATTATCACTAACAGTCAAGTGATCTTTTAGCTTCTTCCATTCTTCCTTGAATTCAAAAACTTCTTGTTTTAAGCTCATGACCTCTTTCATACTATCCAACACTTGTTGTCTTGAATTGCGTAGCTCTTCTTGGAGGGTTTTGACTGCCTCTTCTTTTGACTTTTTCTCTTCTTGATATTTTGACAATTTTTCTTCCAAGACTTTGTTCTTTTTCCTACACTTTTCAAATTCATCTACAACAACCATGTATTGGGATTCTATGTCCACTTCTGATTCCTCATCTGAGTTTGTTGTCACTATAAATATATTTTCTTCATCTTCAATTATATTTTCATCTTCACTAACATCCTCGAGAAAAACAAGTTTTTCTTCTGCTCTTTCCTCAACTAAGTAGAGGCATTTTTATCTTGTACCAAAGTTCCTTTGCAGAGTTACATTCAGCTATCTTCTCTTTGACATCAATAGGTAATCCATCAAGGATTGAATCCATTGCCATTGAGTTACTTTTCTTGGATTTATTTTGAGATGGAGTCCTTATCCTCTTTGGTGGGAAGTAATCAATGATCACTGAATTCCATACATCATGTCCCAATGCCTTCAGATAAATTTTCATTATTATACTCCAAAATATGTATTCTTCTTTTCCAAGTATTGGAGATCCATTTACTGTATAAATCTCTTCTTATTGATCCATAGTGGTTTAAATGGGATATTCCTTCCAGTGGTTAAACTGTGCTGAAGGAACATGCTCTGATACTAATTATTGGTTTATTGGTCAATACTAAGAGTGGGCGGGGGTGAATCAATACTGTTAAATTTTTACTATTTTAACCACTTTTAAATCTATCATTAGAAACACATAACACAATTTTAATGTGGAATCCCAATATGGTAAACCACCAATACGCCATATTACTTGCAAAATTGTTATTTACAAATAATTTTTCCTGCTGCTACAGACAAGGATGGTATTGCACCCTGTTTCCCAATACCAATTGGAAGGATGTTACGACCCCCTGGTTTATCAACTACGACTGAAAAAATGCTATGAAACCCTATTTACCAATGCCAATTAGAAGGAGGCTATGACCCCTTGGTTTATGAGCTACAAATGAAAGGATGCTACGACACACTGTCTTTTCAGCTACGATTGACAGGCTGCTCCTACACCCTATTTAACAGCTTCTGCTAGAAGGAGGCAACAACCCCCTACAATCTTGTTTCCTTCCCTAGCTCCACCTTGTTACCCTAATATGTTTTCTGTAATATGTTAGATTTCTTTCTCCCTCCATTCTCCATCACACCCACTGGTCTCTGTCTTATGCTATGGCTACATCGATCTCGATCACATAGAACTTTATCTCACTCATACTTCTGCGTATAAGTATCTTCATGTTTCCTACAGACACATATCTTTATTCTAGAAACATACCCTTTCACAATCATGCTCTTTCAAATATGATTGTCAGACCTTTTCAACAATCTGTGAATAATGATTTTTAATTAAATAATTAATTAAAAAATTCTTGATCACTTTTGATCTCTGAACTCCCTTCTTCTCTGATCGTAGGATTCATCAAACCAATGCCTCTGGACTTCCTCTCCTCTACCAGCGGGAATAATCTATCTTCAGACCTTCAGGATTCTCTTTTTATCACACATGTGGGATTCTTTTCTTCCTTTGCAAACTATCTTCATCGTAGGCTCATCTGTACATGTTTCTCTAAAAAAAACACGTCCTTCACCTTCCATATATGAGTTTCATGTTGGACATTATTCTTTCCTATTTATGGACACACCTCAGAATCCATTTCCACGGCTCAGCTTAATGTTTTATAGTGCTTGCGCAATCTCCTTCTCCAGAATCAATCCACGACGTTGATATAATTTTGAGTCTCTTCAAACTACCGATCTAAAACATAGATTTCCTCTTCGAAATCGTATTTACGCACCACGGTTTCCTCATCAACGATTCCCCACCATTAATATTTGTTGGGCATTTTCCTGACCATTGATCTCCAGATTGTAGTATGCAGGATGTGGGATGCCAACTATCCTCTTTTTCCTTTCCACAAATTCCTTTCCGCAAGATCCTTCCCACAAGATTCTTTCCGCAAGCTCCTTTCCGCAAGCTTCTTTCTGCAATTTTCCTTCCACACCGTCGATATTTTGCGGAATATTTAGTGACTGTCGATCTCCAGATTGCAGGATGCGGATTGTGGGTTCATAGAATCTTTAAACATTATTCCCGCAATTCTCTTTCCGCAAGATTTTTTCTGCACTTTTCTTCTGCGTCGTCGATCTCTTTTTAGCAGAACTAATATCAGTCGTCCAATCTTCTGGGATACGGGATGCAGGATGCAAGTTCATAAAATCTTGAACGTTACTTCCACAATTTCCTTTTCTCATTGTGGATTGTGGGATGCAGAGTCACACTTTCTGATTTTGGACTTCTACAATTACCTTTCCGCAACTTTGTTTCTGCATTTTCCTGGACCGTTGATTTCCTTGCGGATTTATCCCTGACTGTCCGATCTTGATCTTTTGCAGAACTTTGGATTTTTCACCTATATTTTATAGGATGCTTACTAACCATCGGATCTTGTGTGGGATCAATGCCTACTGTTCGATCTTGATCTTTTTAAAAATCTTTAGCCTTCCTACCTAATTTATGTAAACTTGATCTTCACCATTAGATCTAGTGCAGGTTGCTCCCTGACCGTCCTTCTGGGACTAAATATTAATCTTGTCTATTGATCTAGGAACAAAGAATCAATCTCATCAAAGATTAATCAACAAATAACTCATGAAATGGTGTAATTGGTCTTATAGGATTAGTAGCCGCTTTGTATTCACATAAAGAATGAATGATTACAATTACAATGTCATGCTACAAGCTTGAATGAAGATACAATTCAAATTCCTTAGGAGTTCATTCGAATTGAATGAGTGAGTCTAGCTTAACTGACTGTAAGCCATGGTCCACACTCAATTAACCACTGATGAAAACCCTAATTGATTCAACTAAACCTAGATAAAGTCGGAGTGCAATAAATGACGGAGTCGCAACTGAAAGAGATCAGACACATGTCACAACTCACCAACCATCAAGAGGTAGCGCTACACTGACTCCAATGAACCCCAATGAGGTTAACTGAATTTGAACTGCATATCAGAAGTTGGTGGAGGTGCCCCTGTTGACTCCAATTCATTAAATAATCATTAAATAATATATTTAATGAGAGGAGGTGCCTTAACTGACTTGTTTAACTGATTGTAACCACCAATTAACAATTAGGTGCATTAATATCACTCAGATCACCCTTGGAGTGCTCCAGTTAGCCACCCCGAATGTAGGAGAAAGCTAAGTTAGCCTCCTTGACTGAAGGTAGGTGTGGGTGAGACTGGATGATGACATTCAATGCTCCACTGATGTCAATTAATGTCAATAATACTTAGGATAGTGGTTTAACTAGGCCAATTTGACCAAAAAGAGTGTGTATGGTGGTAAATGTCTCCAACACCCCCCCTTAAGCTATACTCAGGAAGAGTTAGAAAACATAAATGCATAAAAATTCTAGGGCCCCAGCAACAAAGGCCATAGGTCACCCTGTACAATAAAGTAACTACTTAATATAACCAAGGAAACGGGGAAAACCTCATGGAAAAAATACCCCCCCTCAAACTAAGCAGTAAATCAAGAATTGGTTCTTCTATGTAGAAGTATCCTGAGACTATGCATGTGAACCTTTGAATCCAAAATAAATGAATATGTCGGGAGAAATATTCTGTTTTGGAAGAAGAACAATGCATTCAACTGAATCGAAAATATAAATACCTGCACGGTGAAAACTGGACCCATGTAGAGTAGCTGAAATCATCTGAAGCGAGAGCAAAGGTTCTTGAGTATTCGAACCATGTGTGGAAAAATCAAGAAACTGATATGTTGTATCCTTGAACAAAAAACCATTAGTGATAAAATCAGCCCCAAATCTTAGGAGAAAGTGTCCAAGCGGATGCAGAATGTCTTCCTCTTTACTAGTTCTGTGAGGAGATGAGCATGTGACCAAAGGTAGAGAAGCCCTGGGACTGTGGAGAGTGAATGATTGAGATACATAATCTGATATATATTTTTAAATATCTAATGAATCACATAATAAATAAGCATCAACCTCATAAGAGGAAACTAACACCAAATCCCCAGCAGCAAAATTGAAGACGAACTGTGGTACTTGATTTTTCACACCAAAATTGGTGAGAGCAGCTTCAAGCATGAGTGAAAGATCTTGGAATTTAAAAAATAAACCAAATAATATCAGATCTAAATAAGTTCACAACAGATCCAAAACTGTGAAATGAAATCAAATCCCCAGCAGCAGTTTCGAAGGAGACTTATAGTACTTGTTTCTTCACACCGTTGATGAGAACAGCTACAAGCAGTACTGAAGGTTTATGAACCTGAAATTTTGAACCAAGAAATATTAGATCAGATCAAAATAATATCATATCAGATCCAATAAGTTTCATATCAGATCCAAAAGTATGGTCAACCGAGACAGTGGATGCACAGTTGTCTTTTTCTTCAAAATTCTGAATTTTGGTGCATGCAATCCTGCAAGGAATTTGCTGGAGAATATAGATAATGGGGAGCGAATGGATCACTCTGTTAATCTGATATTTCTTCCAAAATATCCAAGGTATCACATATTTTCACACCAGCATCAACATTAGAGGAAGAAAAATCAAATTTCTCTTCACTTTCGGAAGCAATTACTGGTAAATTTTGCACAGAATTCAAAGGAAAATCACTAGTGAATGTTTGCATGGAAGTGCAGCAGTATTTTTCTTCAATCTCAGAGATTTGAATGTATTCTTATATTTCAGCAATATGAGGATATGAGATATCAGATATCTCATGAACTTCCAGAGCATCAGGAGAAGGAGTCACTACATGATGACTTTCTTCAATTCGAATTGAATGTGTAGAAGATTCTGCTTCATCTTCATCTTGAACAAATTCATCAGAGAGAGTAGAGGCTGATAATTTTGACTAAAGAAATCTTGTGGTGCTGGATGTGATCTTCAAAGTGCTATTATCACCCTCATTGTGCTTTCCAAAGGTTCTGTCCAATTTCATCCAGAGATCCTTTGGGTATTCAGTAGAACCAATAAGGTAGCACAAGCTAGGAGAAAGGGCCAGACATATTGCTCCAAAAGATCTATCACCATCATTTAGCTAGTCATTTTCATTCTCATAAGACTCTTTTCCAAGTTTAATAGACACCTCATAGAGACATCGTCTCTTCAGAGATGCAATCATCTTCAACTTCCATTATGAATAGCTTGTGAATGTGGTGAGAAGAGGGACTGATGAGTCCATTTGAAGTTGTACCTGTTAAAACCTGCAAATCACAACAAAAGGGGCACCATAAGGTCATACAACCTGCACATTTTAGGCTTTCATCAAACCCAGCATAGTCAATCAAGCAAGCTTGATCAACAAGTTCTTTGCTTGGGGTATTAAGTGGTAAGCCTTGGCTTCTGGTGCAGTGCTGGATTTTTGAGCTATTGCTCAATTTTCATGCAGAAATATATCAAAAAGCTTTTTTTTGAGAGATAGAGCTTCATCCTGCCATAAGCTTTGATACCATATTAATCTTGTCTATTGATCTAGGAACAAAGAATCAATCTCATTAAAGATGAATCAACAAATAACTCATGAAATGGTGTAATCGGTCTTACAAGAATAGTAGTCGCTCTGTATTCACATAAAGAATGAATGATTACAATTACAATGTCATGCTATAAGCATGAATGAAGAGACAATTTGAATTCCTTAGGAGGTCATTCGAATTGAATGAGTGAGTCTAGCTTAACTGACTATAAGCCATGGTCCACACTTAGTTAACCACTGATCAAAACCCTAATTGACTCAATTAACCCAACTGAAGTCAGAGTGCAATAAATGACTGAGTCTCAACTGAAAGAGATCAGACACATGTCACAGCTCACCAACCATCAAGAGGTAGCGCTACACTGACTCCAATGAACCCCGATGAGGTTAACTGAAGTTGAACTACACATCAAAAGTTAGTGGAGGCACCCCTGTTGACTCCAGTTCATTAAATAATCATTAAATAATATATTTAATGAGAGGAGGCACCTTAACTGACTTGTTTAACTGATTATAACCACCAGTTAGCAAATAGGTGCATTAATATCACTCAGATCACCCCTAGAGTGCTCCAGTTAGCCTCCTTGACTGAAGGTAGGCATGGGTGAGACTGGATGATGACATTTAATGCTCCATTGATGTCAATTAATGTCCATAATACTTAGGATAGTGGTTTAACTAGGCCAATTTGACCAAAAAGAGTGTTTATGGTGGTAAATGTCTCTAACACTAATGCGGATCTACATTCTGTCTTTGCGCATTATACAAAAATTGATCCTCATTCATTGGATCTCATGCAGATAACTATGCCATGTCATCATCATTCCATGTCATCATTACCTTCATCTATGCCACCTCATCATTGTGCCATTTTGTCTTTACTTTGACTTATGCTACGTTAACTCTGCCATGGTATCTTTTGCTTATGCTTTGTACTTCATACACAACTTTTCCATCATTGCCTTAGTCTTTCATCATCATTAGGATGCCATCATACTCCATGTCATCATATGTGTCATGCCACATTCTCAACTATGCCATCATATTCCTTGTTATCATATGTGTCATCACTACCTTAGTATTTCATCATCATTAGGACACCATCATACTCCATGTCATCATATATGTCATTCCACATTCTCAACTATGCCATCATATTCCTTATGTGTTTCACTGATTTTTTCCTTCCATCATATCCACTTGTTATTCCTTTGTCATTCATGAACACCTTTGACATCAATGACAACTATAACCCAAATTTTCCAACAAGTTGTACATTATCCTACATATGATATCCATTTGAAACGTGTTATAGTTATTTTCCTCTTTCTCCTTTTGATGTTACTCATGAGAAACATGAAGTAAATAAGGAATCAACCTTAAGTGATGCTTTTTCAACAAAAAGTTTATAGAATTCATAAAATAGATTCATTGGTAGGAACATGAGAGACTTAGTGATTCTCAATATAGATGTAATCCAGTGCATAATCAACATATAATAGGGAGGTATTTTTTTTTAGGGGTCGTGTTTGGCTACACATATTGTGACATTTACATATTTGACCTCACTCTTTTCTAGTTTTGATTTTTTCACTTTGACTTCTCTAATGTTGGTTATTCTTCAATCCTTCAATCATTCTTCATAGCATCAACAATTCTCTATCCATGTTTGCTATTCCTACTCTTCTCGACATTTACACCTACTTCATTCACCAAAGTATGTATTCTCTCATCCTTAGCCACAATTACTAATCCTCATATTCATCATAGACTCAAACCTTACTATGGTGGAGATTTCAAATAGAGGCTAATTGATCTACACATAACGTCAAATTGTTGCTACAAAAACTAAAGGATATCGCTCTCTCAACAAGGGAAGCTAACTATAGGGAAGGAAGGTGCAAGGGGGGATTAGTTTTGATCTCGGAGGAAACATAGGTAATTCCTTTTCTTGGGGCCTCAAGTGTCAAACCAACAATGAAGAAGAATGAATCTCTCTTCTCCTTGGGCTAGAACTGGCATGTGAGAAACACATCTCAAAGATATTGGTCATTGGTGACTCAAGATAGGTTATACAAAACATGATATTAGGATACAAAATTTTCTCTGCAAGATACAAAATAATATATGAAAGGATCTTCCAACTAAACCTTACACCTCAATTTCGTTTTTACCATATCCTTAGGGATAATAATGGCCCAGCCAACAAGATTTCCAATTAAGGCACTCAAAGTTGTAGGAGTGGTTGTTCATAATAATCAAGTGAAGGCCTTCAAATATGTCTCTTAGTCACTACTTAAATGACTATGGGATCCCTCCATGGTATACGGCTCAAGGTGTGGATCCACCACCCCCCAAGATGTGTGGAATTATACCGCCAAGTGCCAGTACTTACCTCTAGCCAACATTATCTCTAATCTCAAATCAATTGTCCTCCGAGGTTTCAAGAAATTAGTTAGCATGAGCAATGGGATAGTTATCTCGAGAAGGATCCTTCAACCTCCGTTCTCTGTATCTGGGATTTGAAGGATACGACTCTCTTCACTTGCACGAGGACCAAGACGAAGCCAAATTACTACATTTGTAGCATTTGTTCATAGGTCTCTCAAATTCAACTAAAGTCGGCCTTAAGCGCACAATGGAGAAAAAGGACAGAGATTTAGAAATTGCTAAACTCAAGTTTAGTATGGGAGATATTAAATTACATATTTGCAAGGCCAATGAGGTTGTGGGTGTTGGCATCCAGGAAAACATAGATACAACTTCGGATATTAGGTTCATCTCCAATCAAATAGGTTGACATGATTCCAGAATAGGCGACCATGAGCAGGTATGAAGGAATTAATGGGTAGTGTTGAAATTATAAAATATGAAGTGTTGAAAATTTTTAGAATGTCCCAATGCATTCATTTCTATGATGTAATGTCCCCTTTTGGAATTTTATTAAAATGCCCAATTTTCCAATTTTTTCACAATTTTGGCTCTTGACTAGTTTTAGTGTCTTGGTCTCCAAATCAGCCCAATTGATCCAAAATATTCAAAGAAGGTGTATGAATGATATAATAACTCAATTATTATTTTCATGGATGTATTATTCTCCTCCAATCAGTTTTGCAACTCTATATCAAATTCTGAATAAGATAGATGAATTTACTAGCAATTTTGAGGCTCAAATCCCTCCCGGGTAATTGCCGGAATGGCTTCCTATATGTACATAAAATCACTAAAATTATCAAATTTAAGCAGGGGATGTGTAGAATAAATTAATAGAGACTCATATCCAGAACCAATTGAACTCCCATGGCTGTTATCACTTCCTTCAATCAGATATAAAAAACTAGTTTTGGACCCTTAGAGAAATAAGATGTAGTTTTCCCCAAATGCTATGAAATTCGACCCAATGGCCACAAATTATGAGTTTCAGACCATACAAAAATAATATAATTTAATGGAATTTCATTCATTCATAAATCATCAATGTTGCACACATATATTCGATTCCATCAAGATTGCAAGAGTTTACAACAAGGTATTGGGGAAATGGCACTGTTTCTTCAATATTGGACAGTAATACATGAGATATATTGGATTTTCGACCTGAGATATTTCTGAAATTAAATAAAATATAATTTACATCAGAATACAAAATACTGGAGCAAGAGAATCTCCCTCAAAAAGATTAATAGCTCACCAAGTGCGCCTCACTCCATAGAGTTGAAATATGGTGAGAAAACTTGAGATGAATGGAAGAACAAGTTGATATTGAGATGTCCATGAAATACCTATAGATTTAAACCAAAAATAAGACTCCATTAAATCTCCATGAAAGACCTGATTGGAATTTCCAAACACCAACTAGGATGGGAATCTTTCACCCTCGAAATTGGCTTAAGCAAGAAAACTAGTCATCCACTAGCTCTCACAATTTACAAATGACAATTTTCCAAATGAGAAAAATCCTCTTCTCATGGATGATCCCTATATTTTATAAATATTATTAGTCTTATAAGGTTCCAAATCCATCCATAAACCAAATCCAATTCGAATTGGTGTGGCTGCTCTTGCTATGCCATGTGACCTCTCTCTTCACCTTCCCTCTTCTCCCAAATTTGAGTAGGAGCCTCTTGGCCTTCTACAACCCAAAAATTATACCTATAAGATGCTCTATTCAGTCCTAACATGTCATTATTTTAGTATCTCATCCTTCATATCTGACTTGTGTCATAACTATCATAGAATCTCCATCATTGGTGTCATAGATGTCATAAATGTAAGGGGAATCTAGCCAAGTGTCCATGAAACTCCCATTTGACTCTTGTTCTCCCATTTAAGTTAAAATTCACCCCAAATTATACCTATGAAGTATATGTACAAGTATATTAACCTTATAATCCATCCAAAAAAATTAGGCTTCCCATATATTCGAATTTGCAAGAGAAAGATACCATTTAACATAGGAATTCTAGCTAGTGTGAGCCCCATAGTCTCCATGTGTCTTCATGCTCCATTGCCACTTCTATTTTCTCTTGTATTTATTTAATAAGCTACATTATTAAATATTTATCCCATTTGAATGTCTAAACATCATTTATTATCCCCCTTATTTCAAATCTCAAATCTTCCACCCCCAACCTAGGAAATTAGTGATTTTACTCGAAAATTATTTGACTTTTAGTATCCCTTTGACAAATTTCATGAATATGGAAAATGTGATTTGGCCATTGTGATGCAGTGAAAAATTTAGGACATTACAAATCCTCCCTTCCCAATATTGCTTGTACTCAAGCAATTTAAAACATGGTTGTTGAAGAAATTGCTTTCTGTATGATTCTTTGAAGTTGCCACTGAGCTACCCACTTTGAGTCTTTGAGATTCCATGAAGATTTCAGAGAGGAACCACCATTCTTGCTGCTGAAATACTCTAATTAAAATCACCTTATTAAGTGGGGAATCCATCTCCCATACTGCTTGTTTCCCAGATAATTTGAAATCAATTGGACTAAAAACTATCCTAGGGTCCCATTGCTTGCATTGCACTCCAACAATTAAGAGTGCTCTCCAACCCATACCATTTGGAAAGAAAATTCCTGGATCCCATTTTATTGTATGCATTCTTCCAAACATCATGAGTGCATAATATATATCATCAAATTATATAAAAACATAATAATAATGTACATCAAGGAGGTGCCTCACCCAGAAATCATGAAAGTTCTTATACCTCCGAGTGAGTAGACTACCATTTGCCAAATACATACATGCTTCAAGTGACCAATCAAATATGATCCAATGACATAGGTGAGTATCCCATGTCCTATAATGCTGCTCCAAAAGGAAGTGACATGCATCAAAATATTCATCCATGTGTTCTTTCATCCAAGAGGTGAATGAAGAATCTCCACTCAAATTTGAACCAAATAGTGAGCAATAGAAATAAGGAGACTTCAAATGACTCAAAGAAGTCTTACCCATACATCCATGAATGACTGAATCATAAATATATAACAATGTATGTGGCTGGTAAAAACAATGTTCTCCTATCATAAGTTTATTGACCCTAGTGTTGGATGAAGTTCCTCCAACATCAAATGAACCAAGTGTTGAGCAATAAAAACATGAGTCTTCAAGTGACTCAAATGCATATCATAGGTGCATCCATGTAGATGTGCATCATCAGAAAGTAACAAGGAATTCTCCTGCAAATGTGAATAATAATGTGCTCCAAATGATATGTAATGTGCATCAATATAATCATCCATGTGTTCTTCCATCCAATAAGTGAATGGAGAACCTCCACCAAAATCTGAACAAAATAAGGAGCAAGGAAAACATGAAGACTTCAAGTGTCTCAAAGAAGTCTCAGCAATACACTCATGAATATGTATATCATCATGTAACATCAGAGGATTTTTATTCCAATAATAATTTTCTTCAATCCTATAACTCTTCACCCAAGTGTGGGATGAAGTTCCCCCAACTTCAAATAGACTAGGAAAGGAGCAAGGAAAATCATGAGTCTCCGAGTGACTCAAGTGAACATCATAGGTGCACCCATGTAGATGTGTATAATCATAATGTAAACAAGGATGCTGCTGCAAATGTAAATAATATGGTGATCTAATAATTCCATCATAAAAAGGAGAAATAGAATGTCCATGCTCTTCATGTGGCAACATCAAAAGGAAACCTTTCACCCATACTTCATTAGGATGATTGCTGCAAAATTTAGAAGTGTAGGATGTAGGAGAAAGAACCAACTCACCCAAATGATCAGTAAGTGAAAAATTGTCATAATGTGAAGGATTCATGGGGTTAGGATTATGCAGCTCGTTTAAGAGTGTGAAACCTTTGTCATAGATTGGTTCCAATGTAGAGGAATCATACTCTTCTTTAAAAATTGCATACCCTTCATCGAGAGACAATTCAAGTTACTCTTCCACCACATCAAGTGTTTGGATATCTTCAAGTTAATATTCAAACACATCAAGTACATTCAAATCTCCAAATTTCTCATGATCCACCTTGTCATGAAAATCCTCCAAACAATCTACCATTTGACAATCTGAAACATAGGAGGAACACCAAGTGTCTTGCAACTTTTCAAGAAGTTTCTCATTTTGAATTGTGAGCTTATTAATAACTTCATTATTCTTCAAGTAGGATTCATGTAACCATTCACTAAGCTCAATGAAATTTTTTCTATCAAAAATCAAAGACATGAAATTACCTTTCATGTTGCACATTTCTCTTTGGATCTTCTCCATGTCTTCAGGGAAGGATGGCTCCTCCAAGGAAGTAGCTCTCCAACAAGAATTTGATACCAATGCTTGAGTTTCATGGAGTATGCTAAGGTCCTCTTGGATCTTATTTTAATTAAACTTTAAGGACCCTTCAAGAAAATGAGGATCTTGCAAATTAACCTCCTCATCTTCTTCCTTCTTTCTTGGACCAACTTCATGAAGCTCAAGTGGTGATGGGGAATTTGATCTTGTTTCTTCTTCAACTACTACAAGGTATTTATTTTCATGCTTAATGGAGTTTTGGCTTGCAGAAAAAATTTGAAATCTGATCTCTATGTCACCAACATAGATTTGTGAGAACCCATTAGTAGGTACTCCTTCATAGTTCAAGAATCCATCAATAGATGCTATTTGGTCCATGTCCATAGTAGAATTTGATTCAGAATGATATGCAATAGTTTCAAGGTACTCTTCTTCCTTCTCATGTGATTTTTCCTCATCTTTTTCAAATTCATTTGGGGGTGAATTTATATCCTCTTCATGTACTACTTCTACTTCACCTATTTCAGAAGTAGGTGGTTCATGGGTCTCCTCCTTTTGCTCCTTCAAGCAAACTGATGCATTTTTCCCCTTGGTTTTCTTAAAATCAATATATTTTTCCTAACTTTGGATAGCCAAAAATTCAAATCCTTTAATAATATTCTTGGTCATGTATTCAAGGATAGGTTCCATTCTTTTTATTATCTCCTCACCATCATATGAGGTTCTCTTTTCATGCCTAGTCATAGTTTCCAAAAAATTGCCGCCTTCTCCTGCTTTGTTTTATTTTCCTTCAATAAAAGCACTTTTGGGTTTCAATATATAATTGTGGTCCCTGAATTATTGTACTCATAAATATCATACCACATCAGGTGCCAATATCATTCTCTAATACCACTGTAATGTCCCATTTTTGGAATTTTATTAAAATGCCCAATTTTCCAATTTTTTCACAATTTTGGCTCTTGACTAGTTTTAGTGTCTTTGTCTCCATATCATCCCAATTGCTCCAAAATATTCATATAAGGTGTATGAATGATATAATAAATTAATTATTATGTTCAGGGATGTATTATTCTCCTCCAATCATTTCTGCAAGTCTATATCAAATTCTGAATAAGATAGATGAATTTACTAGCAATTTTGGGGCTCAAATCCCTTTCGGGTAATTGCCGGAATGGCTTCCCAAATGTACATAAAATAAATTAAATTATAAAATTGAAGTAGGGTATGTGTATAATACATTAGTAGAGACTCATATGCAGAAAAAATCTAACTCCCATGGCTGTTATCACTTCCGTCAATCAGATATAAAAAACTAGTTTTGGACCCTTGGGGAAATGAGATGTAGTTTGCCCCAAATGCTATGAAATTCGACCCAATGGCCACAAATTCTCAGTTACAGACCAAGAAACACATAATATACTTTAATTTAATTTCATTCATTCATAAATCATCAATGTTGCACACATATATTTGATTCCATCAAGATTGCAAGAGTTTACAACAAGATATCTCATGTATAATATTGGACAATAATACATGAGATATATTGGATTTTTGACCTGATATATTTCTGAACTTAAATAACAGAGAATTTACATCAGAATACAAAATACTAGAGCAATATAATCTCCCTCAAAGAGACGAATAGCTCACCAAGTGCACCTCACTCCATAGAGCTGAGATATGGTGAGAAAACTTGAGATGAATGGAAGAACGAGCTGATATTGAGATGTCCATGAAATTCCTGTAGCTTGAACCTGCAAATAATAATCCATTAAATATCCATGAAATATCCAAGTGGCCTTTCCAAACACCAACTAGGATGGAAATATTTCACCCTCAAAATTGGCTTAAGCAAGAAAACTAGTCATCCACTAGCTCTCACAATTCACAAATGACAATTTCACAAATGAGAAAAAGACTCTTCTCATGGATGATCCCTGTATTTTATAAAAAATATTAGTCTTCTAAGGTTAAAAATCCATTGATAAACCAAAGCCAAGTCGAATTGGTGTGGCTGCTCATGATATGCCATGTGGCCTCTCTCTTCACCTTCCATGTTCTCCCAAATTTGAGTAGGAGCCTCTTGGCCTTCTCCAAATCCCAATTTCGACCTCTAAGATGCTCAGTCCTGGCATGTTAGTATGTCAGCATTCATATTTGACTTGTGTCATAACTGTCATAAAATCTCCATCATTGGTGTCATAGATGACATAAATGTAAGGGGAATCTAGCCAAGTGTCCATGAAACTCCCATTTGGCTCTTCTTCTCCCATGTAAGTTAAAATTCATTCCAAATTCGACCTATGAAGTATATATAAAAGTATATCAACCTTATAATCCATCCAAAAACATTATGCTTCCCATATATTCAAATTTGCAAGAGAAAGATACCATTTAACATAGGAATTCTAGCTAGTGTGGGCCCCATAGTCTCCATGTGTCTTCATGCTCCATTGCCACTTCCATTTTATCTTGTATTTATTTAATAAGATACATTATTAAATATTTACCCCCTTCTAATGTCTAAACATCATTTATTATTCCCCTTATTCCAAATCTCAAAGCTTCCGCCCCCAACCTAGGAAACTAGTGATTTTCCTCCTTGGCAATTATTTGACTTTTAACATCCCTTTGAAAACTTTCATGAGTTGATAGAATAATTCTATGTTACTCATCTTGATTTTGATCATAAAGGCAAGAAGATGTAGTGTTTTAGTTTCAGTTAACCTTTGATGTTTTTTTGTATTTTGCTAAACCAATAGTTTGTCAAAATCTATCCTTCGGAGGATATGATAGCTTTTAGGAAGCCTGTTAGGAACTTTAGGAAACTTTTCTTAAGCATAGTTGTTTCAGTCTTTTTTTTCTTTCGAGACTTCTATGAAAATTTGGTAACCATTTTTGTATTGAATGGTTGTGCGCAACCTTTTTTCTGTTTAATATAAATTCTCGGTTTTGTTAAAAGAACAAGGGAAAATAACTATTTTTTTCCAATTACTCTTGATTTTTCCAAAGTTTATACACTTTAAATGAATTTATCTACGTGTCTCGCTCAACCCTGGATCTTCCATTTATAACATAAGAAGGTGATAAGTTTAAGGTCTAATAGAATGCATTCCATACATGTGCGAGCCAAGCACAAATTTTACTTAAACATTTTTTGGTTTCTAATCTTTCTTCCATCTTCCATGGTTTTATAAGGTGACTATGGATTTTATATTAAATAAGTGTGGTTGGACATGACATTACTTAAGGAAATCTATGAGGCTTAAGATTATCCCTAGGAAAAAGTGTGACCTAGTGGTAAACATAGGAAAAACTCCAAATAAATCATGTTGTTTAACTTGTCTTACGTTGAATTTAGTTAAGAGTGCCAAATATAAGTATAATAGATTCCCCACTAATTTAAGAGGACAAATAAGTATAATAGATTCCCCACTAGTTTATGAGGCCAAACAGTGTATTGGTGGATGAAATACATTGAGAAAAGAGGATGTTGATGAGTGGGTAGAGGAGGAGTTCCACATACTAAGGATCTAGATCATAACTACAAATAAATACCAATGTATCATATATAAATCTTCCACACGGTTGACATAACTAGGCTTAAGTGAAACTAACATAACTGCCAAATCAAATACACTATGGATCCATATATGAAGTATATAATTTGAAAAATCACAACCAAGAGAAATACACAATGGATCCATGTCAATATAATATCACAACCACATGCAATTGCAAAGTGGATATGTCTTAGCGTATATTTAGATAGTTTGGGAATTGAACAAGTAATAATTGATCCTCCAATGCATTTACCAGAAAGTGGTACAATGTGCACAAGTTAGGTGGCGACATCAAAATATAATGTCACCTGAGCCCAAGGTCTTCAATTAAAACTTCAAACTTGTATGAATCTTGATCATTAAATAAATGACTTCAAGTCGAACGTCTTACAAACCATATACACTAGCCATTAAGAAAAGTAATTGAGAGATGTAAGGAAACACATCAATAATGAAAATGAGCCCCAAGGAATTGTTGATAGGGAAAATAACCCAACATCAACATCATGGATTTAACCTAAACAAGAGGCTTACTTAACTCTTTCCTGCTTAGTATGGAAAAACCCTCTAGCTTGATGGCCCAAGATCTTGTTTTTTTGTTTTCTAAGTTTTATCTAAAGAAACAATAAAAAATAATTTATCTATCTATTTTATAATATTAATAAACACAAATTTCAAAAACAAAAATTTTAAACTAGTTTTAAAATATAATCAATTTTTTCTAGTAATTTCTTCACAACCCAAGAATTAGTCCTACCCGAATTCAAAAAAAAGTATTAGAATAATTTATGTCTAAATAAAGAATACTCTTTACTGGAATACAAAACTAAATTCTATTACATATCATGAAGTTTTACTGAAAGAAAGAAACACCAAAGTATTAAATGTCATGGATTAATATGAAAAGAAACACTTTAATTTTCTTATAGGACACCCATGCTACTTTCTAATACGTAGAATAGTCGACATCCAATAGTAGATACAAATAACTTCCCTCAGCAGCAAAACTGATATTAACAAAAAAAACATGAAAAGTGTCTTTCATCCCCAACAAAAAAAAAATCCCCTTATTACTTCTTTAGTTTCTCTAAAATGCACAATGAAGTTAGTTAAAATATCTAACTTTAAACCTTGTCTCATGAGCCAATGTTTCATTTTAGTTAAATCCTTATCCTACTTTTGCCACTCTTCAAACAAGCTTTGACATTAATTTGATGTGTGGAAAAACATGGCATTTTCATGGGTGCATGGAAAATCTTTTAATATATTTTTTGAAAAATCACATTATATACGTACTACATATTTTTTTTAAGAATATTTTAAAGTGGATTTTATTTACATTTGATATTTCTTGATTATCCAAATTTTATTAAGAATATTTTAAAGTGGATTTTATTAACATTTGATATCTCTTGAATATCCACTTTATTTTGTATGAGTAAATTTTCATAGAATTTTTATATTTTTTTCATGGAAAAAAATATTCACTATTTATTGAAAAGAAAATAAAATCCATAGGTATTTATATTATGGATTAAAATTTAGCCACCCGATTTTTAATATAGATAGTTAAAAAATGATATATCTTGCAAAAGAGCTAAAAGATTACATAAAATTTAAAAATATTTATTTTTAGATAAAAAAACCTTTTGAATTCTTCTATACCTATGGGGTCATTATCAAAGATCGGTAGTATTTTCCTCATGATATATGTCATCAAAACAAAGATAATGAAATGTACCACTAATCTCCTTAAGTTTAGTTTCCATTTTGACCTAATTGATGTTCATTGTCAGTAAAGTCCCTTCAACCAATTGATAAAAAATATCAAATCACCAAATCCCTGGAGCTCTCTCAAACGCATACCTACCACTGCATGAAAAGGTAGAAGAGAGTTGAAAAATCAGCCCAATTATTTGAACCAAAGCCCAACTCGTTTTTCCCCTAAATATACCATGCATTTTACAAGAAGATAATAAAATTGAAATTACAAACATTCCGATCTTCTAGGATTTCCCCATTAAAAAAGGACCAAGGTCTTTGGTTCTAAATGTAGATGGGTATTATTGTTTTGAATTCATATTTCTCCCCAAACTTCTTGTAATAAATAAAGAGGGGCATTACCTATGCCGAAACCTATAAAATGGGACTCTGGTATGTCCTAAAAAAATGCTTAATTATGCAATTCAAATTACCCAATTGACCAGATAAGGTAAGGCCCTAAATTTATTTAAGTCTTGCTTATTGAAATAAAGAGCCAAGCAATCAAATACTTCATCTCTATTCCAAAGATGAGGAGTGTTAACCAGAATCTTGAACTCCCTCCATACAATGAACAAAGAGGTGACACTTTGTTTCTTCAGCCTGCTAACATAATAAGAATACACTAGGACCATGTCGATTATGTCTATAAAGACAACCCCAAGTAAGTACTCTTTTGTTGAGAGTAGGACACGTTAATAAAGTACTCTTGGGGGGTACTACTACCTCCATATTTTATCCCACCATCAATGAGTCTCCCTAGCCTCCTCCGAGGAAATGACTAAATATCCCTATGGTGCCATATAAATCCCCCCCCACTACAATAAAGTTCCATACCAGGTCATCCATTTCAGGTTTTATTCTAATGCGTGACAGATTTAAAGCATTGGTATACATATCCCAATTTTGTTTCCATACTCCATTCCACCCCAATTCTTGTGGTTCAAGCCAACCCTCTAACGAACTATCAAAAGTGAGTAGATTGGAAATATTGTCAAGAGTGCATCGACCTTGATTCAACAATGAAACTATAATCTCCCTTGGTAATCTAATGTCCATCTGGAACCCCATAATAGAATTGACACCTATTCGTACTTCAAATCCGACGCCTACTTCCCAAACCAAATTACACCTCACTATAGAAAAGGATTTCGAAAGTGATTTCCACTGAATGGAGACATAAAATGTTGATTTTTTCTTCACGATAATCCAATCCATGACTGAGCTCGAATCGATATACTTATATTCCAAAATTTTGTTTCCATAGACTATACTTAGTAAGGATATTCTAAAGCAACTTAGCAGCTAAAACCTAGTTAAAAATGAAGGTAGTTTCCATTCCCCAAGGAAACATATGCCTTAGGGATAGCTAGAGATTTTGAATTAGATAAATGGTTTCCAAGATGACCCCTGAATGCCACCACAAATTATTAAAACAAATTAGTACTATATTTCTTCTAGAACTCTCTTCAGAATGTCTAGCATCATGTGCCAATAAACTGACATCGCTTATAGAACAGACTTGATGAGGACTAAGATCTCCCCTCTTAAGATGATTTTGTTGAGCCAACAACCTATTCTCTTTGTTATCTTTGATGCCATCTAACAATCAACCTTTAAATACTTCGTAGGCTTCAAATTATATCCCAAGTAATGTATCCCCTCTTTCAATGTGTGCACCTCAAAAGGAAAGAGTCGAGACCAAAATTACCTTTGAACCTCAACACCATTTAGAAAACATAGAGCCAATTTCGTAATATTTAGTTCCATCCATGTTGTTGAACAAAAAATATTCAAAGACTCGTTGAAATGTTCGAAATCACCCATAGACTTTAAATACAACAATATGATATCATCTACTTAGACGAGCTAGGTTCACCATATCGAGAAAGGAAATACCCTATATCTGATGCCGTCTATGCTTTTCAAAGAGAACCATGCTTAAAAATTCAGCTATTAAGAGGAAAATATATGGGGTTAAGAAACATCCTTGTCTTAACCCTTGGGAGGGTTTGAAAAATATTGAACTAGATCTATTGATCAAAACAACAAATGAAGACAAAGAGACAAAACACACAATCCAACTTACTAGATAAAATATAAATCCGATATGAATAAGAAGGAAACAAATAAAATCCCACTAAGACTTTTTCATATGCCTTGGACAAATCGATTTTTACAACAACCACTTATTTTCCAATTTGATTGAATGCATACCTTCTTATGTCGCACCAATAGCCTCATGAATTGACCTTCCCTAAATAAAAAAACAAACAGCTTCAAGGATATCACCTTTAACAATAATGGATTTAATCAAACTACTATTAGTTTCGATATAATCTTGTAAACAATGTTACACATGTATATAGGCACAAAATATTCAAAAATGTTTAGGCAACCCGACTTCGGAATAGGGGCCAAAATTTTTGTTTAAGATCACCTAACATTATCGATGATATCCTGAGATTCTCAACCACCTGCTATAGATAATCTCCTAACACCTCAAAGAAATCCATAAAAAATTCTGCAGGACAATCGTCTGGACCTAGACTCTTGTCCCTTTTAGAAAGGGCAAGGACTCCCAATATTTCTTATTTAGCTCGACAAGTTGATATAACTATTTATTCTCCTCCTCTTCAATCAATTGGGGGAAATATCATTATAATTTCACAATATCGCCAATATTTTTATGACCAAGCTTCATATACATAGTCTAAAAATGTCAAACTCCCAAATCCATAAGATGCTTTACACCCCTTACTAGGTGACCTCCGTCCATGGAAAATTTTAGGGCCTAATCTTAGCCCATGGTATAAATTAAGGGGTTTTAAATTTTTATTGGGATACTCTTTTTTTTTAAACATGTTAGGTACAATTATTCAAAATTTTATTTATTTTATTTTTAATAAATAGGAATTTAACCCCATCGAATTTAAAATGGGGAGCTAAGATAAAACAATTTCGCACCTATAAAAATGGATTTAAATCTTTGTTCTCCCATGGAAATAAATAGGCATTTCACATTCACCCTCGATTTCTAGAAATGGTAGTTGGTAGGGGGCTCATTCTTCCTTATATCAATCATGGAAATCGAACTCAGAGTTACATTCGTCTAGATTATACGGGTTGAATCTCGTTTTGAAATTTTATTAAGGTAAACATGAGACTTAGGGAATTTGACACTTACTATGAGGTCTTATAGCGATCCATTTGAATCTAGAATATTTTTGAATATCATAGCCTCATATCCAATATTCCCCAAGAAACATGGGCATTGTGAATCTTGTGATCGACAATGCAACATTAACATTTATGTGGATGTTTAGGGAATCATGCCTAGGATATGGGACTTCATTCATAACAATATATTTATCCATGCAAGGATCCATGACATTGCTTATAGCCACTACCATTTTGTTTCTACTTGTGTTTGTGTTCTCCTTTATGGGACAAGCCATGGGTGGAGCTACCTAAACTCCAATTGTCTGTGTTGCTTCTTTTGCATTTGGATTTGTTAGATATTTTGACATGTTTCTTGTTTTGTTTATCCTATTGCTATATATGATTTTATACTTTCTCAAAAAATTCACCAGATTGTACAAAAAATTATAACTTAGTAACTTTACAAGGATTTATAATTTAGTGAAGGATTCACAAATATTTTACAAGGTTTTATAATTTAGTGAAAGATTTCCCAAGATTTTACAAAATTCTGTAATTCAATGCTACATTAGCCGAAAAATTATATATACATAATATAACATTGATAAAAAAAACCTTCATATTTTCGTATATCTCACGGATATTCACCCATTTATTATACAAAGGAATTTAAGGGGATTCTTAAAATTTTCCTTTCCTCCCTCATTTGATAATTCCAAAATGGATTTAATGAACCTTCGATGCTTCACAAAATTTTGGAAGTATTGAGTATTTTAATCACTCGTCACTAACCATAATGCTCTACTCTTTATCCACCACTCGATTTCATGGTATTTAAGAAGTCTATTAATTTGTTTCTCTAGGTCCATGACCTAGCTTCTGTCTTCTAGATATAGAACACAATATTGATGAGAGATGTATATATGAACTAATCGATTCCTTACAAAATCCAACTGCACATCTGTCTTTTTCTAATGATTCCCCCCTAAGAAACCACTTTGTTCTTTATCTATCACAAAGTATTGGAAAACTTCTCACATGGACTACCTTAAACATCCTTCGACACATGTATCCAATTATCACAAACCAAATTTATAATTTCAAAAACAGACGACCAGCTGGAGTTATATTTAAAGAGATCCCCAAGATTTGAATCCACCTTTCCAAATTCAAGATAAATGGGAAAGTGATACAAAAAAATCCTATTCCCCACTGAAGACCTTAACTATTTTGACTAAATCCATTAAATATTTAGAATTAAAATAATGGTCCAATATTTTAGCGATTCCCTCCATCCCTACCTAGTTATTACACCAAGTCAAGCGAACATAAGTATGTTCAACATCTATCCAACTTAGGTCTTCATTTTTTTTTTAGAAATATTGAGAAAGAAGGTATTGTCTTTCCATTCACCCAATACTCCACTACCAGTTAGGGTGAGGTTCATATCACCACCTATTATCAAATTGAGAAATTGAAGACATCTTAAAGGAGATAAATTTTCCCAAAATGTATGCATGTTATCAAATGACCCATATACGTTCACAATACTAATAGATAAATTTCGGTATTTACTAAAACCTCAACACAAAGACCTGGAGGAAATCAAAGGAAGTCTCAGTAAAAAAGTGTGACTTAGCCTTGTAATTAAACCACTAGAATGGCCTTCAGAATTAATTCCCGCAAAGCTCCAACTCACTAACTTATTACTGATCACTACGACCCATTGTTTTTTGAAGTAGGATTAAATTTGGGTTTTTATACTCTACACCACCAATCAGTTGAGGGAAACAATTTTCTCATGCCCTTCCATACCTCACATGTCGAAATATGCAATCTTCGTTATGATCCCATGTAGGGTTTTCTCTGCTCTAAGGAACCTAGTGATACGAAGTTTCCTACCTTGACATATATCTCTTTGTGCCTTCTATTTAGCACACTGAATGACCAATGTTTTTCCAAATATAAACATAGCCTCTTCCGATTTTCAAACCCCAATATCACATGTTCCATTGGCGTTTTCATTTTTTACCACAACAAATAAGGCCCAAACTCCCAACTAGAGGTAGTATGACTACAAAACAATTATTTTACCATTTATACCTTCTTATGGGAGGGACTATCACTCTTCCACAAAGTCACCATGAATGGTTCATCCCCCCCCAAGGAAGTCCCTATAACCCCTTCCTATGAAGGGGAAGAACATAGAATTTCAATCGATTTATTGGATTAAAATTATTAGGATTGGAGTCCAAGAGAGCATGAATGTGAGAACCTGAGTCAAGAGACTTACCTTTATCCTCCTTAATCTTTCCTTGCATCCATATTATCTCTAGATTCTCAAATTTTACTCATAGATAGGTCCAATTATTCTAGAAAATCCCTATTTTGAGTTATCCTCTCCCAACCCGATTTCTCATCATCAACAAAGGGAATACTAGAGTACCAAAATAATACCTCTCACCTTCAATTGTTGCATTTTCTTTATCACCCAACAATTGATAGATCAATATTCTCTGCATGAAGACATCTTCATGTAGGATCATAAGGTATATCATTACTCTACAAACCCAAATCCTTACTCTGCTTCCCACCAACATCCTTTATCCTCCAAACCTT
This sequence comes from Pseudotsuga menziesii, assembly GCA_001517045.1. Lineage (NCBI taxonomy): Eukaryota > Viridiplantae > Streptophyta > Pinopsida > Pinales > Pinaceae > Pseudotsuga > Pseudotsuga menziesii. Next base: position 116,913 of record LPNX010983561.1, on the reverse strand, counting down.
CTTTTTAAATTGTTTATCACAATCGACAATAACATGCCCATAAATATGGAATTCTACACATCTAAAGGGGATGTTCAAATAATACAAGGGTTGTGTAAAAGAGCTATCTCCCACTAGAAGATCCGAAGAATCATACAAACCTAAACATAATTTGACTTCTACCATAATACGAGCACAAGAGTGATATTGCAACAACATTACACATTCATCGAGAGCCACACAATTAGCCACTTTGTTTCCTATCTCTCTAAGTCCCTCCAACGATTAAAATTCCAAAGGAAAATAAAAAATATTTATCCAAACAGGGGTAGCAGTCATTAATTCCGGATGTGGATTAAAAGGGGGTTCCACTATTTTAGAACCATCATATTCTTATCTATCAACTAGCATCTATGAATTATTTTACTTATATCCATAACCACCCAAAACCTAAACCCCATCCAACCTCATCCGAGCAATTGAATTTCTTGGCAGTAATCAAGAATGGGTTTAAACTCTTATGAGATCTATATTTCTAATTGTTTCAAACTAAAACAATGTTTTCAAAACTTACCAATGAGGTTTGGACCCTCAATATTGAGTATTTCTATAATAGGAATGTACCCCCCCCCCACCAAATAAAGGTTGCCTCCATGAGAACGAATAACCTTTTTTTTCCATGTTGGAGAACTACCACAAATTGAGTCGACTACCAATGAAACCTCCTAAGAATAACTAATAACTACCAAAATCCACTCAATTATTTTTCCACCACCATGTTATGTCGCAAACCCTTACCGAGGTTCTAACCACATGAAATGAACTAGAAGTACTTGAGTCACTACATTCAAAATTGCCACTTCTTGTACATAACCCATTCTAGAGTCATATTTCCCATGGGCACAAGAATAGGAGTTTGGGGAAATATTGAGCTACTGGCATCACCATCCCAAAACTCCCTAAACTTTCATCCTTTGAAGGACAAATCAATAGTGCCAGGAACCCTCTTGATAGCTTTGAAATCCAACTTAGATACAAAAATGTCTTCCTTGGATAGGGGATCCTTGGATTAGTCCACTAATTTGAGCTCTAGTTCCTTGTCCATGTGAGCAACAATGGGTTATATGTAGCTTCCATATATTCTAATGGGCCCTAGCTAGAGTTGAAAAACCCTATCTAGAGCTCTAAAATCCATATCTTATGGCTGGTGATATAATTTTACCACGTTATTAGTTGGATATTTTTTTATGGCCTAAGGGAGGGAAGTTGACATTACTTAATGGCATATTCAATGTAGTCCCGAATTTGGATGCATTTCAACCACTCATATTCTACTTATCTCTGATATTCATGAGATAACCATTGAAAATAACTTAGACCCTATTCAATTTGACAAAGTTCTTATTTCCTTAAATGTTTGATATTAGGATATTCTTCTTCCATATGACTATGAATTTGTTTAATAAACTCTAGTTAAACCTATGTTTTTTCCTTGGGTTTCCTTCCAAATAATATTTTCCTTATATAGCATTGAAAGTTGTAAAATAAATACCTATAGTTGAAGTCTTTTTATGAAATTCCCTTTAATATGAGCATTTAATTCATTGTCTTCCATAGCATACTCTATGAAATTTCCCCTTGTGTTGATTTAGAATACCTTCATTTCTAAAAATGAAATTTCATTCTAAAGCTTATGTACATATATCGCTCCCCATGCTTTGTCCAAATTAGAATGAATGATAGAAAGTCTCATTGATAATAATTCTATCAATTCTGTCCTTTAGTATGTAATACTTTCACTTTACTTGTGCCTACTATGGTCTTGTTCAAATCAATCTTTCTTTTTCTCTAGGTCTACTTGACAACAAGCACTTTTTCTTTTATTGTAAGAAATTAATTTCAGATATTCTACATCATCCATAGGGTCAAGGATAGTATTTCCATACCATGATAATATATCTTTAGATTACTTGGAACGACTATCTCTTCAATTATGATTTCATTCCCTTTTCCTCCTTCTAATGAAACCACAATCTATTAATTTGGAATCACTACATATTCCAAGGTTAAATCAATCTAGTTATCAGAGTGGGTGTACTTAATTTGGGTTTGTTGATCTATAGGTTGTATTGTAACGTCTATTGTATCATGTTTTCCTAGTTTCCAATCCACATTACTCGTTCCATTGAACTTAGCTACTTGTAACTTCCATATTTATTCTTGACTTTTCTACTTTGCAACTTCTATTCATTCTTTCCCTTCATTTTGTTTTCTCTCTAATTAATCATTTCCCCGCTCTTTCTTCTTCTTCATTCTATCTTGGTTGTGATTTTCTCTTTTCCTTCGCTTCTATCCTCAACCTTTCTATTTCTACTACCCAAGTTTTTATCTTCTTGTTTATTCAGTTGTTCACTTTTCATAAGATTTGTTTGCAATATTAACTTCTTTCCTTTCCTTTTCATAAGATTCCCTTGTATTTTATTCAACCTTTCTTTTTTGAGTTTCATCGTGAATATAGAAAATGAGTATCGTCCCTTGAGATTTAATTTTTCATGAACTTATTCCCAAGAAGTAACATTCTCAAAAGATTCTTCCTGGTCCCATTTTTTATGTGAAGATGACCAGGAGATATTCAACTAATTTCTATGATTTAGGACTAATCCTTGAGGATCATGCCTTTTGAATTTCCCTTGGGGAACTTTGTATTCCAATATGTAATTTTCTTCTTTCTTTGAAATTTTAAAGCTACTCAATCCATAGTATCCAATATACATATTGTAGGGGATGATACCTTTCCTTTCATCTTTTTCTAGAAAAAACAATAAATACATGAATAATGGTTTGATAGGCTATCTCTCCTTAGGACAATCTAGTATATTAGGAGGAGATATCACTACATAAATTCTAAGATAAGTATGTTGTTGTTACAAATACTAGATTCCAATGATTCTTAACAATATAATCATTTAGTTAATAACTGAGGGCATTGTTTCAAAAATAGAAATTTTTATAATTGAGAAAAACTAAATGACCATAGATTTATGTATATTTCCTTATAAAAAAATTTCTCACACAAGATTTGACCATATATAAGAACATGAATCCCTAATATACTCCGACATGAATTTAATCTCAAAAAATGTTTTGTTGTGCATACAATGTCAAGTAGATAATAATACTATAGAAAATAGGAGATAACTTAATGGTAGGTTTCTTGTCCCTTTCTAAATATCTTAGCATTGGACAAGACAAGATAACAACCCAATTGAAAACAAATCCCCTTATATAACAATCTATAATATTGGGACCCAAGCATATTTGAAATGCATTTAATTTTACTCACCATGCAATTTACATATTAAATCCATTACATAGCTAGATGGATCACCAAAGTTAGTGATTTGATAGATTCCATAATGCTTGGAAAATAATATTTTCCCCTCAACTCACCAACATGTTAATATTTTCTTTACATGATTTTTCTTATGAAATTGTTCTACCCATCTAGTAATCATATAAGCCTTAAGATCATGTAATATGTAATATTTCTCTAAATAGAATGGTTGGAAATAAGCAATACAATGTCATCTATCATTTACAACATTTCTATTTGTTGTTTTGGTGTTCTATAAGGTCCATTCAATAGTCTTTGATCAGGGTAAAACAATGGTTATGGTAGCTATGTTATGAAAGTGAGATATTATAATGTTGGTGAATACATTATCATCAATGTTTCTATTTTCTTGTCACTAGGAGGGATAACATTAGTACAGTCTTCCTCTTTGAATATTTTGTGAATTTAGCCTCACCCAAGGAAAATTTGTTGTGGGCTAATGCAAGCTTCAATATAATTGAAAATTGGTTTAATTAGCTCTATATCAGGCTTATCTAGTTGAATAGCACATGGATATGATTCTTGGGTTTCCTCCATATCACTCTCAATTTCTCTTAAATTCTAAACAAACTCAGTCTTCTTCTTAGACTTAGGTAAATCCTTTTGGTTTTTTGGGGTTTCTTTCCTAATAGAAATCTTATCTGCATTTCCAAAATAAGGCCAATTTGTTTTGATACTATTTTAAATATAATTTATTAAAATTAATCATACTCAGTTTGCTTATTTCTAAGGTCTTTTTTAGCAAAGTATTTACATCAAATTTAAAACAAAACTTTTCAATTATGAAAATACCAAAGAAACTTTGAGCTTCACATTTTCATTCAATCAATTCCACAAGAAAGAAAATAAATCATGGATTTATAGTTCAAAAAATAACCTATATCTATCATTGTTTTGGTAAACCTACAAAATAGTCCAACCAAGTCCAAACTCCTGTAGTGGAAAGAATGACACTAACTATTTCGAAAAAACAAATGAACACTTATACAATTCAATTTATCCCATAATATTTTTGAAAATAAGAATCTTGGACTCTTAATAGTTAAGATTTGATAATATTTTTATAGATCCATGTCATAAATGCATGACGAGACATCCATGATTAAGACAAAAATAGTTGCAATAAAGTCGAGAATTTAAAAAGAGATGTTATATGAGTTGAAAAATTAAACTTTGGTTTAGATTGTTGAAAGAGATTTTGCCCAAGCATAATTTAGTGGGAAAAACATGATCTATAGATCAAATGGTTGAACTTGTTTTGAGGAAGGTTGAACTTGTTTTGTAGGTCTCTTGGAGCAAGAGGATCAAGAGGAGGACTAAAGGAAAGCTTGGATAAAAATAACATTGACCATATGTAAAGCAATGATAATCAAAATAACATGAAACCCTAATCTGATTAACATCCACAAATGATCATGGACAGAGATACAACATCTATTACACAATGATTTGGAAAGGGAATAACATTACATATTTATTATCAAGTGGAAGAAGTACAAAGTTTACCTTCTTCTCATGCAAGGAACCTTGTGAAACCTTTGATTTAGTTCTCCTAATTCTATTCTCCAAGAATCTCAGCCTCCAAGCTCCGCAACACATGAAGATGGCATCTAGGGAAAATGCAAGGGGTATGAGAGTCCCAATTTCTCTAGCATAACAATGCAAAGGCCAGGTCCCTTTCATGGACCCCTCTCGTCTCTTATATACTTTTTCTGAAGAGTAAGGGTCAAATAAGGATCGATTACAACTGAAGGAGTAGTTCCAAAACCCCTTAAATCACCCCAAATTCGAGAAATTTCATAATTTTATATTTTTTTTACCACTTCAGGGGAAAATCATGGGTTTTATGAAGCAGAGTCACATGTTTCAAGGGAAACATGCATGTTTTCTTAAGCAAACTTGCTAGTGGGCCAAAACATATATATTTTTAAGGTATTTCCATGTATTTTCAGGGGTTGGTGTCTTCTGGAAAGTTTCTACTTATTTAGATACATTTACAATGGTTTGACGAAGAGGTTAAACATAGTTACAAAACTATAGATATGGCTCCTTCAATAAAGGTGTTTTCCTAGTGACTAACATTGAATTTTCATAAAGTGTCAACATGCAATGAAAACATGTGAAAGTTGCCACAGGAAGAGATGTGTGATTTTAGGCTGTAACACATAGGCCACCTTTACCTTTGACCTTGTAATAAGATAAGAAGACATATTAGAGAAAGATAATTAATGTATGTGCTAATTTTTCAGAACTTAACACAAGCAAGCAAATTGAGAACATGCAAGAAAATTGAAATGATAAACTAGGAATTATTCATACAAATATTATTAAACTAACAAAAAACAAAACAAAAATTCTCAAAAGATGAAGATAAAACAACTAAAATAAAAATTCGAAACCAATCTTAAAATTGGTTCAATCAAAACTATAAAATTGTTTTTACAAAATTATCGCTCTTGAAGCAATCAATTGAAATGCATCTTTAGTATCTGGCCACCAATAGGAACAAGATATAGATATCCCTCCAGTATTTTAATCCTATTGTCATAGAGAAAATTTCTTATGGATTTTGGTGGACCAAAACATACAGGATGACACCATAAATCAATCCATTTCAAAGCATGCTAGATATATAAATGAAACTAACATTAAGGGATGCAAGTCATACCTTATTGTGGACGTTCGAAGATGATCCCTTGATCCGAAAACAAGATCTTTGCTACTCTATGATGTTAACATGAATTGCATAAAGAGCATGAATGAAGCTCACAAATCCATAAGAAGAGAACCAAACAGCATAGACAATACGCACATAAAGACAACAAGTTGATAACGGAGTTCGTCCAGGATGGACTACGTCTCCGGGCCTGCTTCTCAATAGGAGGGCCGATCTATAATCTCAGCATAAGGGAAAATACATGGCAATGATACAATGATACCTTGGTGGCAATGGTCAGGAAGAGAACCACTGCCCAAAACACAACCAGACTGCTTCCAGCATCTCCGAAGCCTGAAGACGATGTAAAACGAGTATAAACACTCGTACCTTCCTCTTGCAGAGCTACGCAATCTCCCTTCTCTCCTTTAGCTACAAAGTCTCCACTCCAAAGCATCAGTGGAAAATGAAAACTAAGGGGGCTTATATAGCCATGAATTGCCCCTCTTCACATTTTCCTCATGTTCTCTTTGGTTACAAAAAATTTTCCAAGATTGGCATCTTGCTTCAACTTCTCAAGTTTTGGTTGGGTTCACTTAAAGCTCCTTTTATCATGTAGTTGACATAATTAACAACTATGCCAACCACATACCCAAGTATGGCATTAATAAAATCTGGTTGCAAAACTACCCAACCGAACTATGTATAAAACCCAAAATTTGTTATAACATAGAAACAATTCTCAACCCACTATTAACCCAAACTCCATAGTTTATAATTCGACATGTGCTAAATGCGTTGGGATTCAAGTGGCACGGGTTGTTGGGCTGTCCATTCAGTGCATACCATGTGACCACTCCATAAGCCATCTAACCGCGACGTATCCTCTGTTGGGTCCTGCTCGCAAGGCTTGGCAATAGAACCAGGGGTCGAAAATGTGGGCGCTCCCCTTGTTACAAGTGGTAGCTTTATGTGATGTGGCCATTACTCCCGCGCTGGCACCTCCGCTTTGAGCTCCCGGCTGTGTGGCTGTGTGGTAGGACCAGGGGTCGGGGCTAGCCCAGGCCCCTTTTTGCGCCCATATAAACATTCCTCCAAGTTTAAATACAAGAACTGAACCACACATACCAAGTAACACTACCAGCATAGTTGGTAAAGGTGCAGAGACATGGTATGGGAGGTCAGGAGTTCGAAATTGGCGGAGCAACAACATTTTGGTGAACTTCAATCAATATTGGCCAATCCGGTGCTGCCATGTGGCAGTTTCAGATTGGTCCACCTCAACGCCCAGTCAGCTACCAACTCATCTGCCGTACTACCAACTAAGTTGCGCAGTCACCTCCATATTGACACATGTTGCATTCGGATTGGTTTGTACTGTTGACTGGATTGCCACCTCATCGTCCATACATGACATGTGTCACATCCTGATTGGACCGTACTGCCACATGTCTATCTGTACAACTGCCACATCATCTGTCCATACTGTATGGATGCCACATGTCATCTTGCCAATGGTGCCACGTGGCACATTATTTCATCAATACAACAGAATGCGATAACTTTCTCATATAGAGTCCATTTGAGGTGAAACGAACGCCGTTGGAATCATTTCGACGAGCCCTTTGATTTGACACTAGTTTTGCTAAGATTGGAGGACTTCAAAAAAATTTCCTTCTTGGATCCTCCTGGATCATCCCTGTTGAGATTTCAATCAAACGTGTCCCTACACTTAGTCCTCAACAACAAAGAGATATATAAACATGATATATATAGAGTGTTAGAGTCTAATCTAGAATACTCAATTCCAACATGTAAACAAATTAATTACATCAATGGATACAAATATTCATATTTACACATGTAATAGATGAGAAATAGATATTTTTATTAATATAAAAAGAGATACAAATGACAACCTCTATCGACACCTCATCGAAATCGAGAAACCTAGTCCCTCTACTTGGGCCTCAACCACTTTAATTTTCCATACAAAGGAAAGCTCACAAAGACAAAGATAAGATTGGGAAAGAGCACTAATGGCTGCTTCAAGGACAAAGGGATGAAGACTCAAGAATATAAGAACGGGGAACAATTTCACTATAATCTATTTACTCTCCAAAGTTCTCCTCCTCTAATGCTTCATAATAGCTCAATATATAGCCCCTCAATGGGAAATGAAGGATCGAATATGAGCATTTCCGGGAATATGGAAGGCCAATGATCAAGTCATTCATTACTTGATGGGGAAAACTCCAAATATTTTTACTTTTTAAGCATAAAACCCGATGTATGCAGGTGAAAATGGTGCAAAATGTGTATACGTGGTTTGTAAACTTGTGACTTGCGTATATATTCAAAAATGTGTTTTTAGGGGTTCTACTGGAGCATCAGGGTAATCGTGACAAAATGGGATAAAATGAGTCTACATAGGGACACAGAAGGACCATCAAAGCATGATGTATCAGGTGTAGAAAATCACACTATAATAGATTCCCCTAATGTGTTAGGTCAAGGGGGTACATGATGGTCGAAATACATTTTCACAGTCCTTGGAGTAGTGTAATGAAGACCCAAGTGGAAAAAACTGGCCACTCATCAGTATATTACAACGATAGATATCTACATATGAATGCATAATGAAGTATACATAGCAGTCTCAGATACAGAATAATACAATGGCCATTAATATGCATAGTAGACATATGTCATGAGTGTTCATCACCACATACAATATACAGTGCAATAAGGGCTTCCTACTAAATGAAAACATCAAGTATATAAATGGGTACACTGAACATTGGTCATGACAGATGAAATATCATAGATACTGCCATGATCAATAAGGTAACATATATGGAATGCCACCAATCACTGCTAGTACATTCCCCATCACGCAAATAAAGATACTCAAGTTGAACATGATGGACCATCATCAGAGTATCAGTCATTGATGTTGTTAGAGCAATAATCTTCCTTAGTACCTTAATGATCTACCTATGATACATTTTCATTTTCCTTTTTCTTATGTTCCATGGTCTAACTTAATTTATATTGATTAATATTGGTCAAATAGGTGATTATGGATCATTAATTGCAGTTGAGGCACTCTAGTTTAGACATCTTGACATTTCAGGCTATGCATTAATTGTAAAGCACTTGTAGCTTTGACTAGGGGTGCTAGTGTATGTGAATGTGTCTTTTTGTAGTCTCCTTGGCATTTATTTTCCTCCTAGAGATTCCTCCTCTCACCCATGTGCTCTCCCATGCTTTTGTTCCCTCATTTATGAACCATAAATGCTTCTTACCTATTCAGACATGTTCACACATGGTTTCATGACTGTTTGGTTAGGTTTGGGAGCCTATTGGTCAACCTAAGGGGGTTTAGGGGTAAAATCCTATTCTGACACTTGTATGCGTTCACATGGAATCCAAGGGTTCACAAATCATCTCCAATGTACTATAAATATCTATAATACACATATACAAGGTGTTATGTAATATTAGCACCATTCACATGTGTTATTCCAACTAGTTCAGTCTCTTTGTTGTTCTCTTGCATATTTTGTCAAACACTTTGATTATGAATATTGTTCTAGATACTAGATCTCCTTGATAATAAATTATCACATGGTATCAGAGCTAGTTGGAGATGAAAAACAAATATAGTGAGGTTTGATTTGTTGTTTAGGCCATATTTCTAGTTTATCTAAGTGATTTTCATTGCAGGTTCTTACAACAACTTCATGGATTCGAAGCACTTCCTCTCCTTTCCCCTTTCAACTATTATGAATGGAAATTGAATATGTGTGCATATATCAATAATAAATGTATCTATGACGTGTCAACTGGTGCCATGAGAGAGCTAGAGTCCTGTCAAGAGAAGTGTGATTGGCTTAATGACAATAATAGAGCCTATGGAACAATGGGTATTGATATACCTCCTACCATGCACTATATCCTTGATTCTGCTGAGTACCCATTCGAGATTTGGAGAAATACAAATGAAGCTCTTGGCATGTAGCAAGAATATGTGAGCTTTATGGAGAGAAAGAAAATGAGAACCTCCTTATGTGTTCTCTCTCCTATGATCTCAGCCTCATGCATTTCTCAATAAGTTGCTCGAAATGAAGAAGAATAAGTAGCCATAGATTCAACAAATGATCCAACTCAAGTTTCTTCCTCTGTGGATTCCTCTCCTTGATAAGAAGCTATTTTTTATTAAAATAGCATACAAGTTGCTTCCATCACTACTACTGAATATTTATCTACCCATTCTATGTCCTTCTCCTCCATGTCTTCTGTTACAAATGGTGAAGATGTATTGCTAGTTTATGTTCATAGCGAGCCTTCTCTAGAAGATGGGTTTTTTTGACATGAGAGTATTGGTTCAAAATATGCATAGGTTTGGATTTAAAGTGAAGATATCTCATTGATTCACACTCTTTTTCCCATGTATTCCTCCACCATGACTAGTAGATGTCCTTCAAGTTCATATGAATATGGAGAATCATTTCCCATCACAATGGCACACCTTTTTGGAGATGCTTACAACCTTCTTTCAAATTTGATGCCTCAAAATCATTATGACTCACTTGGGGTCACCTATTCTCAAGCACTTCAAGTCTCTTTTGGGCATGGCATCCTGTTTGGTTTGAGGTTCAAGTCTGAAGAGAACCATTCACTATCCTATTAGTGCATATCAGTTGTTCTACACGGTTTGAGGATTCATCATGTATTTGTTCCTGAAGTGGTTGAGAAAATTCCACTTCTTCCCAAGAAGAATATTCCTCCAGACATACTCATCTATTTTGGAGTGTATACAGATTTTGATTTCTTTTTCACATCCATTTTTTAGGGGTGGTTTTGTCCCATGAGGGTTTCCTCCTTACCTCTGTTACATGGATCAATAAAATTTTGTTGTAAAAGGTGACTTGTGCCTTAGTTTCCAAGGCCTTAATTAATTGTAAACCACTTCCATATTTGACTAGGGGTGCTAGTGTGTGTGAATGTGGATTTTTGTGGTCTCCTTGGCATTTATTTTCCCCCTAGATATTCCTCCACTCACCCATGTGCTCTCCCATGCTTTCCTTCCCTCATTTATGAACTATAAATGCTTCTTACCTTTTCACACATGGTTTCATCACTGTATAGCTAGGTTTGGGAGCCTATTGGTTAACCTAGGGGGGTTTAGGGGTCAAATCCTATTCTGACACTTCTATTCATTCACATGGACTCCAAGGGCTCACGAATCTTATCCAATGTACTATAAACATGTGTCATACACATATATAAGGTGTGATCTAATATAATGGTTAGATATTAGCACCATTCACATGTGATATTCCATTTATTTCAGTCTCTTTGTTGTTCTCTTGCATATTTTGTCAAACACTTTGATGATGAATATTGTTCTAGCTCCTAAATCTACTTGAGAATAAATTATCACTGGTGTATACCATTAACAGATGTGAGGCATCCCACATATAATGATAATGGGAATCAAGGTGCATAGTGTAATCAAACATGTGTGAATAGATGTATTGAGGTCTAACACTTGAGAGAATCCATTGATCAGTGGACATTGATGTATTCCCAAATATATCTATGGTGAGAGAACCTGTCACTAATGACTTCTAGTCTCAAGGAACTTAATGGAATACAGATCCCTATTCTAGAATAAATGATATCAATTTGATTGAATGGAATCCACTAGAAGGAGCGCATTAAGGAATCTGCCATCAACCAACACTAGGTACATAGCAATGCTGGATAATTTGGAAGAAATCAGATGAACAAGATGTGCACGAACTAGTAACAAATGTATCAGGAATAACTGAAATGTAGAGACAATATAACTAAGGAATGGATGACTTAGGATAAAAACTTCCTTCGAACAAGATCATAAGGTAGATGTAGACTCATAGGTATCATAGATTCAAAACGCAAACTGGAACAACTCCGTGAAATCAGAGGAATCAAAAGAGGCTCCATAGGTACTGGAAGCATAACCAATCAGTGGAGAAAAATTAAAATAATGAGTACAAATCCTAAGGTCATACTAGTATCCCAACCAATAGATGAATGGACTATTCTATGTTTGACATGACAACTGCCAATAGAAAGTGATATCGTTTCTCATATGACTTTTTATGTTTTATGATTTTTTGGTCTTTTCCATATTAAGAAGCTTGAAAAAGAATAAAATTTCTTATAGTACAATAAGGAGGAAATGAGTGTCATGGGAAAGAAAACTAGTTCCAAGTAGTGGAACATACCTATGATCAATGCAAGTGATCACATGCAGGATAAGGACCCTTGGGGGGATGTCTCCTCTGGCTATGGGGTCATTAAGTTGAAAAATATATATGAGAGGCTCTTCTTGCATAGAATTGAGACAAGCTCAGGATATATGGATTATAAAACTAAAGAAGGGGGTTGGCATAAAGCTCAATACAACATGCAGACACATGTGATGCAATTACAACTTGATACAACCTCCTCGTAGGTCTTAAAGGTTGAAAAATATTCCTGCACTTTCTACAGTGGTTCCTCCACCGCCACATCAAAGGAAGAGATTAAATAATGACGGTTCTTTTGAATCGACTAGAGTCAGTCAAAGTCCAAGGGAACCTAAACTTCGGTATACTTAGAATGACCACTTGTCTATGGAATTTGAATACTTGCAATATCAAGAGTTTGCAACAAATTATAATACACCTATAATTCATTTAAGTGGTCCCATTTTAGTGCAAGTTTGTCCTTTTGTTTCACCTGCTGTTGGTGTTCCCTTGACTACTATTACGTCTAGCTCAAGAGTAGTTATAGGGGATGTGTCTACCCCCCCTTCATCCATGTTGGTCAATGGATTATCTCCTTCACTGGTGAATTCTCTTAGACAAAGTATTCCTACTATGCATGTAGTGTATTTTAACTTTGGTTCATCCACTCCAATGTCTCCAAGTGCCCAAGTGGTTAATCCATCGACACCCTTAAACACTGCTGGTCCTTCTGGAGTAACAACTAGTGGTATATCTAGTGCACCATTCACTTCTTCTCCATTATTTCAGAGTGCTCAAAGTGGTCCTAGTGGGTCCACTCCTTTCTTCCAATTTTTCTCATGGTATGGGGGGCACATCCATCCATCCTCTCCTTATGTAGGTCCATCACCTACTTATATCGATGTGTCATATAGATTTATAAACCCTTCTAGGTTTTAAATTCCATACTTCTAATCAGGTGTTGAATGCTCCTATTGGGAGTTCTCCTTTCTCACTTTTTAATTTAGGAATATCAGCTCCTATATTTGCAACCTGAGCTTTGGATGGAACCGATCGAACAAAATATCACACATGACAAGTCAGTAACCCTTTGTATTTTGGGTGGAACCCTTTTCAAAACCTTCCTATGTCTTCACAATCAGTGGTTAGGGGAAACTCCAACCTCTCTTTTGGGAGCGCTAGTGTGGGTACTTCCTCACCCCAGACTCCTCAATACCAATTTTAGGCTCGTACTCATTTACCCTTTCTTGCAACTTTAAAATTGCTCTGAAAAACACTGTGTGCCATGATCCGAAATGGCTACTGCTCCCAATCAAATTTCCCTCAAACATTCAGAAGTTTGAAGGGAAAAATGGTGAGGACCTAGGTGCCCATATCATGAAATTCCATTTATGGTGCTTTTCCAACTCACTGAATGATGATTATGTTCGGTTGATGTTTTTTTAATAGACATTGACTAGTGTAGCAGCAAAGTGGTGCATCGTCGGCCACGTACGACAATTTTCTTGATTTGGAAACCGTTTTCTTGAACCAATTTCAACTTCATGTTTGCTATGATGTCAATACAAACCTTCTATCAAGTTTTAGGAAGACCAAGTCCACTCATATATCTGATCACATTCAAAAGTGGAGAATGAGAAAGAGGATTATCAAGGCTAATATTCCTCCCGAGTTTTTATTGGAATTGTTTTTGAAATCATTATTTCCTTATATTTCAAAAAATGTTTCCACATTAGGAGTGAATATGGAGGAAGAATCCATTCTCACGGCCCAATAGTTGAATTTGATATATGCCTAGTCATGTATTTTATACAAAATTATCCCTAAGGTGTGAAGGTTTAACACAGAATTTTCTCAACCCAAGCCTGGACCACATGCCGATGGCATGGTAGGTTCATTTGACACCTTGACTATAGAGTCACTGGATAAAAAAATCCATAATTTGATAGTAAAGCAGTATAAAGCGGAGGTAACTAAGGATTCCACCCCCCCAACCTAGAATGCGAATGTATATTTGACGCAATCTACTTAGAAGGGAACTCAACATCCGAGTGGGATAAAGAACACGAGTAAGAAGGGTGGGGGGAATCAAAATAAACAGAAACCCACAAATAGTGCCAAGGGGGGTAAGAAAGAGAAGAAGAAGGTCAAATTCCCTTGCAATTTGTGCCAAACATACCATCTTACCTCTCAATTCCCCTTAATAGATCAAGTACAAAAGTTGCTAAAAAAACAACAACCGGTCATCCCGAAGGATCCTTTTCCCCAAGGACATAATGCAACTTCTAGTTCAAAAGATGCTAGGGGCACACAAAATGATCCTGCTGATCAATCCTATATCCATAAGGTTCGATCCGATGATTTTTTATAGACCAAGAATAATAATTATGAGTCATAGGCTCAGTAGAAAGAGAAGCAAATTTCCAAGACATTAGCCCCACTTACGATTGAAAAAACGGCTGATGCTATGGAGAAGTTACCAAAAGGTGTATTTAAAATGAAATTTCATAAACCTAATGTGAGGGATGCTTCAAACTACTCAGTGGTGGAATATTTATAACAAACACATTGTGCAATGTCATCCTTAGAGGTGATCCAGAGTTGTCATTCACAACGAGAAGCACTCTTGGTGGTCATAGGTAGTATGGACTCTACGAACCTGATGGCTAAATTTAACCTTTCTGAAGTTATACCACACCTACCATACCATGTTTCCTTTTCCATTGATGTTTTCCAAGTTGGAAAAACCACTATACATACATTAATTGATGAGGGTGCATCAACATGTGTTATGCCGATTTCATGTTGGAAATCTTTGGGAGCCATGGATTTGGTCCCGTCAAACACTTTATTGACTGCTTTCAATAGAATGTCTTTCTGTATGAATGGTATCTTGTCTTGTTTTTTAATAAATATGGAAGGGAAAGTTGTATCTATGGAAATCAAAGTGGTTGATGCTCCTTTGGACTACAATCTACTTTTATGGAGAAGTTGGACATATGCGACATGCACAATTCCTTCGTTTGTTTTCTGAGTCCTTGTGTTCCAGCATGAAGGAAAGTTGGTTAATGTTGACCAATTGTCACATACTTGGAATGGCCTTTTGGATACTACAGATTCTACCATACCTTTGATTGATTATTCACGCCCAACAAATGAAAGTTTAGGAGCTGGGATGTATGCATCATTGATGGGAACTTTCAATATGCCTGCTCCCGTGAATTACTTAGGCTCGATGAGTGTTGGGAAGAATATCTATACAGTTGTGGATAGAACTAACCCTTCGGTCCTTCCTTCACGAGAAGAACCTAAAGTTCCCTTGTCAGCAACATAGGTAGATTACGAATCTATATTTGATGCTAATATTGATTCCATCTCGACTTCTCCAGTCTCAGAAGAGTCATATCAATCCTATTTGCCTACATGGGAAGAGAACTGTACATATTATTATGACTACTTGGACATGGTTTTTCCATCTGATGAAGCAAGTTTTGAAGCTATGATTGGACCTAAAAAAATTTCTGAACATATCCATCACAAGTCCTTATTTCTTCCAGAACTAAGTAGAATATAAAACTCGAGTTCCATGTGAGACTAGTATATGATATTGATCTTCCCGTTAATCCTTTTCCAAAGGAGGGAATGTTTGTCGAGGGGAACATGGAAAACATTTCCACCACCATTCTGATCAATATCTCTACGAAACCGGATGTTGTGGAAAATGTATCTATTGGTGCAAACTTTTCTCTAGAAGATATTTCTTATTACACTTCCTTGTTTAAGGAATTCCACAATGTATTCTCCTTTTCATAAGAGAATATGCTAGACATCGATTTATCTATTGTAGAATATGAAATCTGAACTCACCCTAATTTCAAACTAGTTCGACAGAATCTTAGACCTATAAATCTGAGAAAAGCGACAACCATCAAGGATGAAGTGGAAAAGTTGTTGAAATCCGGTTTCATTTACCTGATCTATATAATGAAATGGGTATCCAATCTTGTTTCGGTAGATAAGAAATAAGGGATTATACACGTCTGTACTGAATTTTGTGATTTAAACAAAGCCTGTTGCAAAGAAAAATACCCTACACCTTTTATTGATCAAATCATTGATGCTCATGCGGGTAGCGAGGTATTTTCATCTATGGATGGTTTTTGAGGAGACAACCATATTGAGATCAAACCGGATGACCAACAAAAAATGACCTTGATTTGTCCTTGGGGTACATTTGCATATAAAAATATTCCTTTTGGCTTGAAATTTTTTGGAGAAACCTTTCAGTGTATAATGAACTTTGCTTTCCATGATATTAAGCATAATGTTGAACCATACTTAGATTATCTTCCTGCTCATTCATGAAAGAGGAAGGATCATCAAAATCATCTTCACCTAATTTTTGAACGATGAAAACACTATAAAATTCACTTAAATCACCATAAGTGTGTCTTCTACGTCTATTCGGGGTGATTACTCGATTTCATAGTTTCGAATACAGGGATAATGGTTGACCCTTTAAAATTTGAGCTGATTTTCAATATTCCTCCTCATAGATCCATCAGGAAATTACAAAGTTTACAAGGAAAGTCTAAAATTCGTTGATGATTTATAGTAGATTATGCCAATATTACTAAGGGTTTCATGTGCTTGCTAAAGAAAGACACCCCATTCTTATGGGATGAAGCCGCACAACACTCATTCGAGGAAATAAAAAGAGCACTGTTATCTGCTCCTCTCTTGTGCCTACTAGACTACACGAAGGAATTTATATTGTATATGGATGCATCTAAGTCAATGATAGGCATTGTGATAGGTTAAGAATATGATGAGATCTATGAGCATGTTATATACTATCTCAGTCGTGCTCCAGATGGTACTTAACTGAGATACTCACATGTCGAGAAACTAGATATGGCAACAGTTTATGCGATCCAGAGGTTTAAGTACTACATTTTACTAAGGATGACCACTATGGTTGGGACATAAATACTTTTCAATATGTTTTATCTCGACAAATAATCGGGGGAAATTTTAACAAATGGATTGTAATTCTCCAAGAGTTTAACCTTGATTTTCAATCCACTAAATATAAGAATTCCCTAGTGTTCACGGAATTAATCTCAGAGTTCCCAACCGAAGAAATTGTAATGATAGAAGATTAACCATTTTCAGATGAGTACATTTTCTTGATTTCAACCTTTGATCCTTGGTACGGGAATATCCTATTATATCTCGAAACTTTGAAATGTCCCATGTCCTTCTTAAGGGAAGATTGAAATATGATACGATTAAAAGAAAAAAAATACCTCATAATCGGTGATACGTTATATAGATGAGAGGTAGACTCCATATTGCATCGATACCTCACCCATGAGGAGGCTGAGATTGTCCTAAATGATTCTCACATCGAAGAATGTGGGGGTCATTTATCTAGGTTAGCAATGGCCCATAAAATTTTATGTGCCAAATATTTCTGACCCACCATCTTCAAAGATTGTGTGGAAGCAGTGAAACATTATCATCTATGCCAAATTTACACTAGGAAAATGCGGTCATACCCTGATCCTCTTTTTCCCACCATCGCGATAGGTCCCTTCACAAAGTGGGGGGTTGATTTCATGACCTACAACCTAGTGTCTATTGGGGGCCATAAATATATCATTGTCACTGTTTACTACTTCACGAAGTGGGAAAAGGAAATTCCTGTACCTTTAAATCCATTGTTGAAATGATGACGTATTTCATTTTAAACCAAATTATTGCTAGGTTCAGCATCCCACAGGATATTGTCACTGACCATGGAATTCACTTCCAGGACAGGATGATGACAAAAGTGAACACTATGTAAGGATTTAGGAAAGACCACTCATCTTCCTTTTACCTGTAAGCAAATGGACAAGTCGAAGCAGTTAATAAGACTTTAAAAACCATTCTCAAGCAAACCATTAATTCTATTAGGTCAAACTGGCACATTATATTATATACAACACTTTGGGCATACCGAACCAATGTTAAGACTGCCACAAGTTTCTCACATTTTCATCTCATTCATGGGTTGGAAGTAGTCACGTTGGTTGAATGTGAGATACCATCTTTGAAAATTTCCATTCACGTACTTCCCAACACTACTGAAATTGAAGAACATTTGATACATTTAGAAAATCTAGATGAGCATTGCAGAGATGCCCTCACTGCAAATGAGAACCAGGTAAAAAATCAATATGACAAAGCTATAAAACCTAGGGTTTTCTCTAAGGGAGAGCTGGTTTTTTTATGGGACCAGGACAAGGAGCCCTTGGGGCTAGGTAAATTTAAATCCGTGTGGTTAGGCCCGTATGTTGTGTCAAATTTTTTTAAGAAGGGAACATATGAATTAATCGATTATGATGGTAATAAGCTGGAGGAGCTTAGAAATGGGCTCTACCTGAAAATGTATTACGCCTAGGCACGATGCTTTTTATTGTATTATTATTGTATATTTTTGTACAATGGTCGTTATTGTTAGTTTTTCTTACGTATTATGGTCTTGTTTCATATTTATTCAGAGTGGTTTGTAGGGTTTACTGATGGTTCCAACCGTCACACTTGCAATATGGCTTCAGCTTCTTAGGTCATTTATGCACCCACATGACAACTAGTTTCCTTAGGTGGCATTTACCTAGGTCTTGCAACTAATAATTTAGCTGAGTATAGTGCTTTCATTGAGCTTCTTTGGGATGATATTTCATGTGGTATCACCTGCCTGGAAGTCAGGCTTGAATCCCATTTAGTTCTCTCTCATCTTAATGGAGTTTACCAGGTGAGACACCCTACTTTATTACGCCATTTTTTAAGAATTAGGTTACTTGAAAGCAATTTTGAACACGTTGTATATCATCACATTTCAAGGAATCAAAATACAATCACTGATGCATTTGCGAACTACATATTAGATTTCCATTTGTCGCACACATTGTAAAATTAAAGTACATAGATACATTTGAGACACATGTAAATAACCAGGTAAATATATATATATGTGTGTGTGTGTGTGTGTGTGTGTGTGTGTTTGTGTGTGTGTGTGTGTGTGTGTAAAAATGTCCATATACATTGATTTTGATCCAAATATACTGTCAAAAAGTGTTATGGTTGATTTTACCACACATGGTTGATCACATATTTATGGCCTTCGCTATTCCTCTCCAAACTCTTTAGACCCCATGGATTTATATTATCCTTTGATGTTCCAAGATAATCCCTAAAAACACATGTTTATTGTTATATTCTACTTTTAAACCCATACTCGCATGTACATGCGACTTTTGACCTCAAACCCGCGTACATTAGGATATGTGCATAAGTCCAATTTTTTTTGGAGTTTTCCTCATATGAGTTTGAAGATCCTGATGCTTGGCCTTCCATATGCCTTGAGATCACTACAATTCGACCCTCCATTACGCTTTTGGAGTGCTAGATAAGGAACGACTTGGATACATTGAAGAGGAGGAATTGAAGAGCAAAAAAACTATAGCCCATTGTTTCCTCAGTTTGCTTATACTTGAGTCTACATCCCTTTGTCGCTTTGGAGAACTTTGTGTTCTTCCCAAGCTTTCCGTTTCTTTGTGATATTTCTATTGAGAGATGGAGGATTGAGATGGTGGAGGACTCAGTTTCTCCAGTTCGTAGACATGCCGACAGAGGTTGTCACTATTGTAATCTATGATTTTATTAATAGAAATATCTTTTCCCGTCCAATTATGTGCATTTGAATATGAATACTGAATCCATAGATGTATTTAATTTCTGATACATTGTTGAATATATATGCTAGAGTAGGTCTAACACATTATTATAGAGCATGATTTTCTTGTTTGTTGTTGTTGAGAGCAAATTGATAACACGCGCGTGAATTGGAAAATATCAACGGGGATTTTCTTCAACCGTCCAGAACAATGTACAATTTGATATCCCTTAGTGTTAGATGTTTGGTTTCTCTTGCATATTCAGAAATATTGATTTTTGGTGTCAAGCTATCTGTTGTGGTATCCCCAACAGAGTCGCCAATTCTGTTACAGAGAGAAACGTATTCTTACTTGCATCTCACATATGGATTTAAGGAGGTACTTGCATTGGATTGCTTGGATGAGATTTAGGATTTCATATAGGAGGGATTGCATCGAAATTTGGAAGGGAATGAATATTTATGCATGTCATGTAGTGGAATACCCTATTTTTCATTTGACAAAATTGCACTTGGAATTGTTTGTTAGGTGTGCAAATTTATTTCACTGTTGAGTCACAATATCATTAGTTGCATGGCCATTTCCATCCGAGTAATTAAAGTCATTAAAATCAATTCTTAATAAAATGAATTACACTCTTTTATTTTATAGGGTGCATCAACAAGATTAGGTTTTAGGGTCTTGGAATAGTTCATTGTGAGTCAATTCTCCAATACCACTAAACACAAACAACTAGGTGTCTTTCCAGGTGAGAGAGAAACCCTTGGTATAATTAGTGTTTCTCAGGACACTCCTCTTACATGGGAGTTAAGCACGAGAAAGTGCACACGATTGTGATTGGGATGACCCATGGTTACCTTATATGAGCATCAAAGATATTTCCAGGATCGTATTCCTAACTGGGGGCTCTTTCGAGGGCTTCGATATTTGCTACCCTACCCATATGGTCGATCCTTCCTATGACTGTCCACTTGAGCATTGATTATATTGGGGTGACCTTATTTTTATTACCTAGGTATCGGAGGGGTACTTGCAAAGGTTATTCTATAGGTGTCCTGGCTAAGTAGAAGTCGGACAGCACAGTCACTTTACACGTTGAAGTTGAGGGCCACTATAATTAGTTATGTACCTCCTCTTATAGTGTATGGGAGTTTTGAGCCTCTCCTAGGTGATACATACTTGCTACTTTCTGGAGCTCACATATCCTCCCCTTGGTTTAATTGTATTTTGGCTATAGATTCTCTTATGAGTGTGCTCTTTGTGCACTAGTGGGCTTTTGGGATTGTGGTTACTTGAGTATATTATGTTCTCTTGAGTTTGGATCCTTTTATTTTTGGCATGCCTGGTATCTTGTCACTCGTATTTGGTTGTAGTATGGACTCTGGTGTCGAACTTGGGGGAATCACAGCCCATTACCATTCTCGTGTCTTTGGGAATGGTCATATTTCATCCTCTAATCCATTTGTGGAGGATTTTTATTCCCTTCGCTCAATCTTTACACCAATGGTCACCCTCATGGGGGTGGTAGTGGATACGTGAACATTGGGTCTTCAC
Source organism: Pseudotsuga menziesii (assembly GCA_001517045.1). Lineage (NCBI taxonomy): Eukaryota > Viridiplantae > Streptophyta > Pinopsida > Pinales > Pinaceae > Pseudotsuga > Pseudotsuga menziesii. The sequence continues at coordinate 95,325 of LPNX010983561.1, read as the reverse complement.
CTTACTTTCCTTCTTATGTCCCATCGTTCACTGAACTATTTCCTTTGGTTACAGTTGTCATGATCAATCCTCCCTATGTCCTATAGTTTGGACTCTTTACTGACTGTTTCCATTTGTTTTGGACAAATATTATTGTCATATAGGGTCCAGTGTTTTGCATACTTTCTCTAAGGGATTTTATCGGTTTGTGCCTATTACAGGTATAACGTCTGAACTGGCATAAAGGTTAGGATTTCACATCCTGTTGGGACCACTATATGCTAGTTAATTAAAACATAACACGCAGAAGGATCAATATAAATTGTCAACCCAGGGAAGTATTTTATTTCAAAGATAATTTGCACTATATATGCTTAAACACTAAGTAGCTGATACTCTGGATAAATTGCCCTACTATTTGTTCAATCAACTCTTCCCATCATTAATCTAATTGAAATCATCTACCTAAGAATTTAGAATTATAATGACCTTCCTACAACTCCAATTCAGGGATGAAAAGAACAAGAAATGACCATCTAGACTTACTTTTGTAGAAAGTTAAATCCTAATTTACCAGACTACATAAATATCTATCAAAACTAGTTACTTCAATCTTTAATTTAAGAATTGAGAATACAGGAATTGAACCAACAAGTATGACTACAATCTGACTACATTGACACAATCCAAGGAAGACAAGTAAATATAAAGAAATTGGGGATGATCCTGATTGTTATAGATACCACACAATTGCATAAATGGACATTAACCTACACAGGCGACTGCCACACCACACTGCTGCAGCTTATAGGAAATGTAAATACATATCATTCAAGGAAGCACACAATAATTTCATTACTGTTGCAGCTACTGTAAAAGAATGTAATTACCAAAACATTCACACCACACAACATAATAAGTTAAATGCCTAATTAACTCAGAAATATCTGCAGGAAGGAGGGCCCAACCTTCGAACAGAGATGCGGGAAGCTAACACAAGTTAAACGCCGAGATCTGAAGAATCACACTCCTTGTATTAAACAGTAGGATGAAACAGTTGTTGTCACAGCTTATACAATAAGATTAATAATTTTCCAACCCCTGGCTTGGAATAATTTCCAATATTTATACATTCACAATCATAACTTCTACCCACTGATATCGGGTATCCATGAAGATCTCTGATCTTGAGGCTGCCCCATTTACAATACGCTGTTACATCTTTGGGAAAGATAGAAGAAGAAAATATAGGAAGTTTGTTACTCGAGCCAGTAATGAGATAGCAGGAGCAATCTAGAATATGCTCCATCAGTTGCAGCTACCCTCGAGCAGCGTCGTGTTGTTGCATCCGAGTCTATTGCAACCAAGTCTGTTGCAGCCACCTTTGTATAGCTTGCGTGAAATAGTAACCTTTGACTACGTTCCTTGTACAGAGTAGGAATCGATGGAAATCAACTTAACAATGAATTCCCATCTCTTTCTTGACTCGTTCAGCTTGATACACTTGTATCCTTTACATCTCAAACTATCTTTATAAAATCACCCTATGCTAGCATAATCTAAGATGTAGAGTCCTGATTACAACAATCATAAGTATTAATAAGATAAAACAATAATTAACCATACCTGTATGGATTGAGGGATCAAGTGAATGAAAACATATGTTTTAGTGCATATGTTTGAGTAAGATAAGACAAAAAGGGGTAGGTAAATGTGGTAAGAAAGGGGTCATTTTTGGGCCCAACACATCCACCTACATTTTTCATGACCCTACGACCATTTCATATTAACCTTAGGTATGAACCCATTCCATGATTTAATGAAACCTTCATGATGCTGTTAGAAGTGGCATTGTGTGAATGGTAGAGCTTTCCTATACACGAGCGCCCTAGTTAGATCCTTTTTTCATTTTTTGCCCATGTTGAGCTGCCTTCTTTAGGTTATGGGAGTCCCTTTTTAGTCCCACCATGTCCTTGAGAAAGAGCTTCATACTCCTCTTGAACTTTATGTTGGCATTTTCCCATAGGGACTCCCTTGTATATGTTAAGTTGTAATTGCATTTCATGAGTTTTTCTTTCCTTCTTGAGATTTATGCAGGCTCCCTCACTTTGATTTATGAGCCATATAGCCCGAGCTTGTCTCATGTCTAGCCAAGAAGAGCCTTTTACATATCTTTTGCATCTTGATCACCTCTTTTACTAGGAGGAGACATTCCTCCGAGTGTTGTTATCCTGCACATATCTCCTTGCATTGAGCATAGGAATGTTCCACTACTTGGAACTAGTTTGCTTGTTCCCTAACACTCGTCTCCTCCTATATTTGTACTATAAAGAACTTTTATTCTTTTTCAAGCTTTTCAAAATATCTGAAAAATTCCAAAAAAATAAAAAAAATAAAAAGTCGAACAGGAAAAGATGTTATATTTGGCAGCAGTTGAGTCGTTTTTCCTTCCAAGAGAGCACTGTATATCACATCCATTGGTTGGGTTATTAGTTTGAATTTAGGAGCTGTACTCATTACTCTGAGTTTATCTCCACTGACTGGTTAAGCTTCCAGTCCCTATGGAGCCTTTGTTTATGCCTCATGTGTCACAAAGATGTCCCATTTTACATATCGATTCCATGCTTCCTACCTTCGGTCACCATTCATCTTATGCTCTTGTTTGAAGGAATTTGAAGACTAAGTCGAACATTCCTCAGTTATCTTGACTTTGCATGTCGGCCATTTCTGGTATTGTTATTGGTTTGTGTAGATCTTGTTCAAGTTATTCCACATTATAAAACATTGTTGAGTACCTCGTGTTGGTTAATGGGGGATGTGTTAATTCCCTCCTTCTAGCGGATTCCATTCCATCAACTTCAGATTATTTATTCCAGAATAGGATTCTAGAGTCCTATGATTTCCTTGAGACTTACAGTCATCAGTGGTAGGTTCTCTTGCCATCTAGAGTTTTGGGAATAAATCAATGTCCCTTGATCGATGAATTCTTCCAAGTTTTCGACCTCAACACATCTATCCACATTTGTTATATTGCACTCTATACATTGATTCCCATTTTCATTATCAGTGGGTGATCTCGCGTCCGTTAACGATATACATCAATGACTGGTAATCAGACGATTGACTACTTTGTTCAACCTCGACACATCTATTCGCATATTTGGACATGTACTCGTAGTGGTTCGTGTAGAAGACCTTCCAGCTTGGTGGCATTCCATGTATGCTACCTCCTTGATCATGCCAGTGTTCATGAGATATCAACTCTCTTGATTTGATTCCAGTGTATATCATATATCTTCATCTACTATGGAGATCATGAGCCATTGTATATCTTCAGCCATCAAGGAGATCTTGATCCATTATGTATCTTCATCCACTTTGGAAATTTTGATCTATTGTATATTGTACGTGGTGATTACCACAACTGACACATTTTGTATATCATGCCTATTCATGGCCATTGTACTCTTATGTATCTGGTACTTCTACATGTATTTGCAGTCACATGCAGAGATTGATTATTGTATTATACCAATGAGTGGCTGGTTCTTCCTCCTGGGTGTTCATTACTCCACTTCTGGGATGGATTTTATAATGTATTTTGGCCATCATGTTACCCCTCTGACCTCACACATTAGGGGGTAGCTGTTATAGCTGATTTTACCACACATGGTTGATCACATATTTATGGCCTTCCATGTCCCTCTTGTTACGGAGAGAAATTCCTATGGCCTGGGGTACCACAACAGACAGCTTTGACTCCATAAATCAATCTTTCCCAATATGCAATAGAAATAAAATGTCTAACACTAAAGGATCAGACCTCGTACCTTATTCTGGACGGTTGAAGTAGATCCTCATTGAGCTTTCCAATCTTCAGCTTGAATTGATATGATACTCCCTCAACAACAAGTAAACAATACAAGCATACTATATATCATGGTGTTAGATCTATTCTAGCATATATAATCAATAATGTAAAAGCATTTGACATATTCCAATGGATACAATATTCAATCAAATACACATCATTGGACAGGAAAAGATAGTTCTTATTAATATAAATCAGAGATTACAAGATAGATACAACCTATGACGGCACGTCTGCGAACCAGAGAAACTGAATCCCCCACTTGGGCCTCCACCACCTCAATCCTCCATCTCACAATAGCAAGCTCACTAGCAAAAGGAAAGCTTGGGAAGAACACAAAAGTGCTCTAAAGGGACAAAGGGATGCAGACTCAAGCATAAATTCCGGCAACAATGGACTATAGTTCTGTTGCTTTCAATCTCACTATATGCCTTCAATGTACCAAAGGGTTCCTTATATAGCTTCACAAGGGATAATGAAGGGTCAAATCCGAGCGATCTCAAGGCATATGGAAGGCCAGGAGTCGAATGAGTTGGATCCATGTCAAGGAAAACTCCAAAAGGATTTGGACTATGCACACATCCCGATGTACACGGTTATAGGGGTCAAACCCACGTATGTACGCGGTTATCGGGTAAAAATCCGCGTATATCATTTTTTATATAGTTTTAGGGATGATCAAGGAAACATCAAAGGATAAAATATGGTCCATGAGGTCTAAAGAGTCTGCAGCGGGACAGGGGAAGGCCATAAAAGTGTGATTCACCTGGATTGGTGAAATCCACTATAACACCTCTGCAGACTCTTTAGACCTCATGGACTTATATTATCCTTTGATGTTCCAATATCATCCCTAAAAACCACATGTTTATTGTTGTATGTGACTTTTAAACCCATAATCGCATGTACACATGACTTTAGACCTCAAACCCGCATACATCGGGATGTGTGCATAAGTCCAAATATTTTTGGAGTTTTCCTCATATGAGTCCGAAGATACTAACTCTTGGCCTTCCATATGCCTTGAGATCGCTCAGATTCGACCCTCCATTACCCTTTTGGAGTGCTATATAAGGAACCCCTTGGATACATTGAAGAGCAAAGAAACTATAGTCTATTGTTTCCTCAGTTTGCTTATACTTGAGTCTGCATCCCTTCTTCCCAAGATTTTCTTTGTTTTGTGAGCTTGCGATCAAGAGATGGAGGATTGAGGTGGTGGAGGCCCAGGTGGAGGACTCAGTTTCTCTGGTTTGTAGACGTGCCGATCTAGAGGTTGTGACTATTGTAATCTATGATTTTATTAATACAAATATCTTTTCCTGTCTAATTATGTGCATTTTAATATGAATATTGAATCCATGGATGTATTTAATTGCTTATACATTGTTGAATATCTATGCTAGAGTAGGTGTAACACATTATTATAGAGCATGCTTGTCTTATTTTCTATTGTTGAGAGAAAATTTCTAATGCAAGCGTTAATTGTGTTAGAATAATCAACCCATAGCTATCCACCTTAGACATTAATTAATCCATTTTTGTCTTATTTTCCTAGTTTCCATGTTCCACCTTATGCAAGTTGTCATCTCCACATCCATAATGGTCAAAATTGCTAATTTTGACTCATGGAGCGCTTGGGAAACCTCATGGAATCAAATGTGCTTTATTCCTGGCCTTCCTAGCACCCTTCTGCTTTTTTTGCTTTATTGCCTTCTTTTTCAGTGCTTTAAGGCAATTGGGAAAGTTTGACTAGGTGAGGTTAACTAGTTTTTTGTCCTCCACATCCTCCCCTCTTTTATCCTATGAAAAGCATGTATGAGTTTTCCTTCCATTACCTTTTAGCTTTCCCAAGTGCTTTTGCCAATTCGTGAGCTCCTTGAATGTTTTGGAAACTACTTTATGCACCTATGGGGGATTTTCTTAATTTTAGTAAGCCTGCTTTTGACTAGATTCGAATTGCCTCCTCATGCATTTGAATCCCTTATGTAATTATTTATTGCAGCAGCCTATGATGTTACAGGGTTGGCTATTGTACACTGATTTAATACATTTTAGTGTTCAGCTCCATATTCAGTCTCTTTTGTGAGTGATTTTGCATGTACAATTGCTAATTGTTGTGAGTGTAATTGTTCTATCACTGGGTTCAATTTCCACATGGTATCAGAGCCTTTGTAGATCAATTTCTCTCCTTCCAATTTGTTTTGTAGGTTCGACATCAGTGACTGGGAGCCTTCTACTGATAGCCGAGACAATTTCTGAGCTATGGATCAATCTCAGAAGATCATCTTGACTCCCTTCAACTTCTTTGAATGGAAAGCAGAGATGGAGATACTATTGAGAGTGAAAGGCCTCTACAAAGTGACTATGGTAACAAAAGCAGAGCCCAATGCAGCTGCAGAGAAGATAAAACGGCACAATAGGAGGGATGAGGCCTATGGTCTCTTGTGTCTGAGTATTTCCAGAGACCTCCTTTTCCATCTTGATGGATTGACATCACCGGATGAAGTATGGGATAAGCTTACTGATCTTTTTGGAAAGACAGATGAGATGAGGGGATATCAAATCGAAAATGAACTGATCTCCCTGAGTCCAAATAGCTTTGAATCTCTGCAATTCTATTTCTCCAAGTTCAAAGCACTTGTTTTGCATCTAAAACAATGTGGGATCGAAAAGAAGGATGATCAGCTGGTCTTGGCCATACTCTTGAAACTTGGCCCTGACTATTCAGTGTTTGTTTCGACCTTCTATGACACAAAGTTGACAGCTCAAACCTGGAAGATGCCTAGCCTTGCAGATTTCATGGAATCTCTCACACAAGAACAAGACAAACTAGTGATGATGGGCACCATCAAACCATCCAAAGACCAAGCTTTGGTTGCTGGAGATTCGAGGATGGATTCAAAAAGCAAAAAGAAAGCTAAAATGCCACCTGAGAAAAAGAGAGACAAGAACAAGTCTCCAGAGGAGCCTCAAGGTTCCAAGAAGAACTACTAGAAGAAGAAAAACAAAGGAGAAATGATCAAGTGCACATACTGCAGTAAGGGAAATCATTCTGAGAGCTCCTACATGAAGAAGCAAATTGACATGCTGACCCAACTCCTGGAGAAGAATGGCATCTCCCTTCCAGACAGCTCAAGGAAGAGAGAAGGAGGATCAAGTTCAGAAGACAGAGAGAGAGTTCATGCATTGGTTGCTGGCACATCAAGCTCACCTAGTTTCATCATTGATTCTGGAGCTTCAAGACATATGGTTTCGACCAAGGAGGCATTATCCTCACTTGACATGTTGAAAGGTCCACCAATAGTACTGGGAGATGACTCTCTCACTAAAATTTTTGGCAAAGGGAGGATTGATCTTGATCATGGTCAGTTCAGGAATGTGTTGTATGTTCCTAGTCTTGCCTCCAACCTCTTATCAGTGTATCACATGACCCACACTGGGTCTCCAAAGAAGGTCATATTCTCCCCTGATGAAGTTGAGATCATAGATATCTCAAGTGGTAAAGTCATTGCAAAAGGAGTTGCAAATCATACTTCGAAGGTATACATGTTCTCACACTTCCTACCCTACTCAAACCCCTCTGCTCTTCTGATTCATGCTAATGAGGCAAGCAAGATTTGGCATGAAATATTTGGCCACCTAAATTACAAGTGTCTTTCTGATCTTAGTGAAAAAGAGATGGTCATAGGGTTACCAAAGATAAAATTTTCCAAAGGAGTCTGCCAAGGTTGCATCCTAGGAAAACACCCAGAGCATAAATTTGAGAGAGCTAGTCATGAGAGAACCTGTGCACCCCTCGAGTTGATCCACAGTGATTTTTCTGGCCCATTCCCTCATATGTCCATGAGTCAGGCCAAATATGCATTGACTTTCATAGATTACTTTTCCAGGTATTACTAGGTTTACTTCCTGAAACACAAGTCTAAAGTTTTTGGCCTCTTCAAAGTATTTAAGGCTTTGGTTGAAAACCAGTCTGGGAGGAAACTCAAGGTCCTCAGATATGACAATGGTAGTGAGTATGTCAAGTCTGAGTTTATACAATATTTTGCAGATGAAGGTATTCAGATGCATCATTCTACCCCTTACACGCCACAACAGAATGGTGTTACTGAGAGGAAGAACAGATCACTGAAAGAGATGGCAACATGCATGATGGAGGCCAAAACTTTTCCACCAAAGTACTGGGCTCAAGCTATAAACTGTGCAGCCTATATCCAGAATAGGGTGGCTCATAAACATCTTTATGGTATGACTCCTTTCGAAGCATGGAGTGGGAATAAACTAGATGTGACCCATTTCAGGATTTTTGGCTCAAAGGCTTGGGCTAGAATTCCAACAGAAAAGAGAAAGGCTTTACAGCCCCAAAGCCAAGAGTGTCTATTTGTTGGGTACTCTAAAGATTCAAAAGGGTACAAACTGATAAATTTGAGCACAAACATATCCTTCATTGAAAGGTGTGTTCAGTTTCAAGAAGAACCCCTAGCAGCAGTGGAAGTTGGAGAAGTCTCTTCACCACCAAAACCTCTGAATGTAAGTGAAGAGATAGTTGAACATGCTGATTCTGATATGTCTGATAGTGATGAATTTATTGCAGATCCTAACAGCCCTACAAGGCCAAAATGGGCATCCAAGACCATTCATGCAGCAGGAGAGCTAGCTGGGAATCCTAATGACCCTAGGAGGACTAGATCTCAATTTCAGAGTGCTCTGTGCATGAAGGATCCTATGTTTGTTGAGAAATGCTATCTGATGGTGTAATCAGATCCTCAAACATATGAACATGTAGCAGGAGATCCAATATGGAAAGCAGCCATGAAGGAAGAGTTCAGCTCACTCCAGAAGAGCAACACTTGGGAGCTGGTTGATCTTCCCCCAGGGAGGAAGCTAGTTCAGTGTAAGTGGGTGTACAAGACCAAATGTTTTGCTGATGGTTCACCTATGAAGTACAAGGCCAGATTGGTAGTCAAGGGCTACTCATAGGTTAATGGCATAGATTACAATGAGGCCTTTGCACTAGTGGCAAAGATGGACTCCCTCAGGCTAGCCTTAGCCATTGCAGCTACAAAGCAATGGGAGGTACATCACATGGATGTAAAGTGTGCCTTCCTGAATGGAGATCTCACTGAAGAGATATACATGCAGAAGCCTCAAGGATTTGCTACTAACCCATCTCTTGTTTGCAGGCTAAAGAAGTCATTGTATGGGCTAAAGCAAGCCCCGAGGGCTTGGTATGCCAAGATTGATAGATTTCTGCTATCACTGAATTTTGTTCAATGCAAATAAGATCCAAATGTCTATTTGAAGTTAATTAATGGTTCATTAATGATCATTGTGTTATATGTTGATGACCTCCTCATTAAAGGAATCTCAAAGGATGAGATTGCTTCCTTGAAGGGTGCAATGAACCAAGCCTTCTCCATGACAGATTTGGGGCTCTTAAGCCAATTCTTGGGGCTTGAGATTGCTCAAACCAAATCTGGAATCAAGGTGCACCAGTCCAAGTATGCCTTGGATTTGCTGAAATAATTCAAAATGAAGGATTGCAAGCCAGGCAAGACTCCTTTCCTTTCAGGAGTGAAGCTTGAAGAAGTTGATTCTTCACCTATGGTAAACAATACACTGTATAGGCAATTGATTGGATGTTTGTTGTATCTTACACATACTAGAACTGATATTTATTATGTAGTAAGTGTGGCTTCTAGATACATGGATCAGCCTCATGAGATCCATTGGAAAGCAGCCAAAAGGATCCTTAACTTTGTTCAGGGAACAAGGACACATGGGATCTTCTATAAAGCTAAATCTGATCTTGATTTGATTGGGTTTATTGACAGTGATTGGGAAGGTGATAGCACAGATAGAAAGTCCACATCAGGATATGTGTTCATGCTTGCAGAAGGGCCAATCAGCTGGTCAAGCAATAAATAGAGTGCCATTGCACTCTCATCTACAGAAGCAGAGTACAAAGGAGTTGTTAATGCAACAACTCAATGATTTATGGTTGCAGGGGTTACTTGGAAAGTGTGGCTTCAAATCAGAGTACTCAAATACCATATACTATGATAATCAGAGTACCATTCGAATCTGTAATGATCCATTTCAGAAGTAGAGAACCAAACACATTGAGATCCATATGCACTACATCAGAGAGCTTGTGCATGATGGCACCATTCACCTACTCTTCTGTTCATCTTCAGAACAAGTAGCTGATATCTTCACCAAAGAATTTTGTGAGAAGACCTTCAGCAATCTCAAATCACTACTGGGGATTTCTGATCATGCTGTGAAGCATGAGTGAAGACAATATTTCCAAATTTTGTTTTACAGTCCATGTTTAAGGGAGGATTTCC
>LPNX010983561.1:57507-75309 GCA_001517045.1 Pseudotsuga menziesii | reverse complement strand
TCAGATTCAAATAAATGGTTAACCGAGACGGTGGATGCACGGCTTTCTTCTTCTTCAAAATTCTGAATTTTGGTGCATGCAATCCTGCCGGAATTTGCTAGAAAAACTAGATCATAGGGAGCGAATGGATCACTCTAGTAATCTGATATTTCTTCCAAAATATCCAAGGTATCACATATTTTCACACCAGAAGAAACATTAGAGGGAGAAAAATCAAATTTCTCTTCATTTTCGGAAGCAATTACTGGTAAATTTTGCATAGAATTTAAAGGAAAATCACTGGTGAATGTTTGCATGGAAGTGCAGCAGAATTTTTATTCAATATCAGAGATTCAAATTTCTTATTCTATTTCAGAAATATGAGAAGATGAGATATCAGAGATCTCATGAACTTCCGTAGCATCAGGAGAAGGAGTCACTGCATGGAGACTGTCTTCAATTCGAATTGACTGTGTAGAAGCTTCTGCTTCATCTTCATCTTGAACAACTTCATCAGAGAGAGTAGAGGCCAAGAATTTTGAATCAAGGATTCTTATGGCGCTGGGTGTGCTCCATGTGCTTCCAAAGGTTCTGTCCAATCTTGTCCAGAGTTCCTCTGGATATTTAATAGATCTACTGTGGTAGCGCATGCTAGGAGAAAGAGCCAGTTCCATTATTTCAAAATCTTTATCCTTAGCTTTTAGCCAGTCATTATCACTCTCAAAATTATGTCTACCAAGTCCAATAGACACTGAAAAGAGTTTTTTTCTTCTTAGACATATAATCATCTTCAACTTCCATTCAGAATAGTTTGAGGCATCTGAGGATAGGGTGAGAAGAGGAACTGATGAATTCATTTCGAAGTTGTACCTGCAAAACAAAAAAATGATCCAGTAGGAGATCCGAGGAGGAGAAGTGCCTTGTCTGTCAAGGCTCTGATACCATGTTAAATTTGAGCATATATATCTGTAGACAAACACACAACTCACAAAGAAGATCTCACAATTTACTCAGCCATTGAAGAATGAAACAATGCAAAAGGCTTGCAGCTGTGAATGCTTTCATTAATCAAAAAAGTAATCCAGATAATAATTACAATGATATAAAATGGATTTAATAGCCACAAGCAATTCGAATCCACATGAGGAAGTTCGAATCGATGACTCTACTTGACTGTAGGTAACCAAGACTTGTCTAAATCACAATTGGAGTTCTAAAACACAACCAACTGTTACATTTAGTATTAAATAATGGTTAACTGACTGTGGTAGGTGAGAAAAGCACCCCACATGTGTGCAATTAATTAAACCATTATTTAACTGAATGTAACTGACTATTAACTTGGCTTGACTAGTCATCAACTGAAGTTAAGGACCCAGTAGTTAACTGTCCTTGTCTAAATCATAACCGGAGTTCTAAAACACAACCAAGTGTTACATTTAGTATTAAATAATGGTTAACTAACTGTGGTAGGTGAGAAAAATGACCCACATGTGTGCAATTAATTAAACCATTATTTAACTGAATGTAGAGAGCTAGAACTCAATGTAACTAACTCCTAACATGGCTTGACTAGTCATTAACTGAAGTGAATTGACCTTGGTTGGTTTCGGCACTCCAAGTTGCTTCCTAAATCGTAGGGATTGATCTAGGAGACTCCTAAACTTATGCAATCAAGTGTAATAAGTGGCAGTGAGCCTCAATTAGTGTTCCCCACACTTTGGTAACTGAAACATGTGCCCCAATTAGGTCAAGTTTAACCAATGGTGCTAATGACTATAAATAGACTGGATGGACTCCTGATTTAGACATGACTCCCGATTTAGACATATGACCAAATTTGGACAAGGGAGGATTAATAATCCTAATAGAGAACACACTTAATGATTCTAATTCAAGAAGGAGATACTTTATTCACAATTCTCATTAAAACTATCAAATTGAAATAACATATAAAAAATAAAACAACATGCACACACCTAAGTGCCTGTGAATGAAAGGTTGCCTCTTACTATCGAAAACACGGTAAATCTAATTAAATCTTAAAACAAACACTTATATGAATATAAAATACTTATATTGATAGAAGTATGAATAAAAGTGAATCGATACAATGTAATATGAAATCCCAGATGTGAAACCCTTGTCCAATACATGTCTCTATTTTAAAACCAATTCCATAACAACAAATCCCAACGATCTATATATATTTATATATTACAAATAAATAGAGTATGAATGGGAAGATTCCATTCTAAGAGGCATGAGATCTCTGTTTACAAATCACTTAATTTTGATTACAACCAACTGAAAAGTAACCAACTAGCACATAGAGTTCTAGTGACCTAAAACATCTGAACTATGGAGATATGTAAATCACATGGAAATGAATAATAAAATGGTGCCACATACCATTTAGGCAAAGGGACTTGCAACCATAATTTTTATTCGAATGGAGTGCACATTACAAAATAGGCATTGTGGTTGTGAAACTAACGCATTGCTGCAAGACTAGGTCGTTTTTGCAAGACTAGGCAGACATATGCAAAAAAATATCATAACGTTGCAAACCAAGTCAACTTGTTAATATGCATGAAATCTAAAATTCCAATTCATTTAATAGAAATAAAAAAATTAAAATGAACCAATTGAGATGAAAATAAGGACATGGTCATGGTTTAATGGGTTACTAGTAGGTAAAAGATGTTGGAAGGAAGATAATAGTTGATAATTTAAAGATAGAATAAGGTTATTTCATGCAACAAAAGGGTAAAAACCAGGACCCTACAACCACTTGGAATTTACTACAGAATTCCCTTCTAGTTTAGGAACAACTTCCCACACATAATTTTTCATGATGGATCTATACTCTTGGAATCTTTCCATACCTGCTGCTTAGAAATTTCCTAATACGTGGTGGGTTTTGAATCACTAATGTGACTCATATGTGCTACATATATTGAATATATCCAGGCCTCCTTCTCTCTATAGATATGCCTAATCATGCTCGATATTGTTATGCCTCTTGCAAAATGTCTTGACAACATCAAGATTTCTTCTTAGTAGTAGGTTCATTAAGAGATATTTCTACCAGTTCTTTTGGATCTATAGAATATATCGAATCTAAGGACTCTTTTGGATTCTCCCTCTCAACATTTGAAAGTGGAAAAACAGAAAATACATCCTCCATAATGGGATTCTCAAACTCATCCATATTTGAATCACACTAAAGTTATTTACAGGGCTTGAAGGAAGCCTCTTCAAGAAATGTTACATATTTTTCGACTTCAAAGTGCCTTTGTCCTGGAACATAGATTATATAATATTTGGAGGATTCACTATTATTTTTTCAGATGCTTAGCTAAGACATCAGTATTTCATTTCATTTTCTTAACAAAAGCATATAAACAAGATCACTGAAAGATAGACAAGCACAACCATACAAAAGGAACACAAAGATTTATCCTGGGAAAACCCTAAAGGGAAAAACCCAGCAAAAACTTCCTCAATATAGATGCCCCAAAAAGATAAAAGATAAAACTAGCAAGGAGATCAAAGCCTGATCCTCCTCCTTCTCCAGCTACTTCTCTTCTCCAATAATGCACTACACAAGTGAGAGTGTGTGTCACAAATGAGGAGCAACACACCTCTATTTATATTCATCCATTCACTTGAATTAACTCATTCGACATGTAGGCTCGAGTTAAATCATGTAGGCTCAAGTTACACATGTAGGCTCAAGTAACCACACTGGGGTGCTAATGACCCACCTTTACAATTAGAGGGGACTACCTCATGACTCTTATTAGTTCTTCCAATTAGAAGCATCAGGATACAAAGTAATACAAGTGGTTCTCCCGATAGGACCATCGGGGACCACAAAAGATACATATAGAATATTCTTCGAAGTTACAATATTTCAACACTCCCCCTTAACGAGAAGGGTATTCTACAACAACATCAACTAAAACAATAGTAGGAGAGAGATAGAGGACATCATCAGCATCATCAGGGTAACACATCTATAAATAATTAGAAGCTTTTCAACATTATGTAGTCTTCATCTTCAATCTTCAGTCTTCATCATCATTAATACTTTGACTGCTTCGATCAGCAACATCTTCAGCACTTTGACCTTTCGATCAACAACATAATCTTTAGCACTTTGACCTTTCGATCAGCAACATCATCTTCAGCACTTTGACCTTTCAATCAGCAACATCATCTTCAGTACTTTGACCTTTTGATTAGCAACATCATCTTCAGCACTTTGACCTTTCGATCAACAACATCATCTTCAGCACTTTGACCTTTCGATCACCAACATCATCTTCAACACTTTGACCTTTCGATCAGCAACATCATCTTCAGCACTTTGGCCTTTCGATCAGCAACAACATCATCATCATACTCTGATCTTCCTATTGGAATTAAGGGATCAAGTCTTTACAGAGCTACCAACGATCCTTCCTTTAGGAATTATGGGATTTAGGTCTTTACGGAGTTACTAATGATCCTTCCTTTCAGAATTATGGGATCAACACATCTATGGAACTCAGACAATCCTTCCTATTGGAATTACGAGATCAAGTCAATGATCCTTCCTTTCAAAATTATAGGATTTAGGTCTTTACGGAGTTACAAACGATCCTTCCTTTCGGAATTACGGGATCAACACAGTTGTGGAACTCAGACAATCCTTCCTATTGGAATTACGGGATCAACACAGTTGTGGAACTCAGACAATCCTTCCTATTGGAATTACGGGATCAACACACGTTCTCGAGTACCGAAGTCACCGGATCTATTCTGAACCGAGGTTCAACGATGATACAATCCTACCACCTTCTCGATGACCGAAGTTCACCAGATCCGTTCTGAACCGAAGTTCAAGGATGATACAATCCTACCACATTCTCAATGACCGAATTCACCGGATCACTTCTGGACATATGTCTCGGGATGATACAATCCCTCTTCATTCTCGAAGACCGAGGTCTCCGGGTCACTTTTGGGAAAGTGCTTAGGGATGATACAATCCCACTACATTCTCAAGGACCGAAGTCACTGGATCTATTCTGGATAGATGTCCCAGGATGATACAATCCCTCTTCATTCTTGAGGACCGAAGTCACTGGATCACTTCTGGAAAAATTCCCCGAGATGATACAATCCCTCTTCATTATCAAGGACCTAGGTCTCCGGATCACTTTAGGGCAAGTGCCCAAGGATGATACAATCCCATTGCAACATCACTACTCCCCCTTTTGAGGAAGGTATTTCCAAACAACACCAAGCTTGTCTCGAAAGTGTTCGAACTTTACTCAAGATAGCGGCTTCATCAGTACATCATCATCCAAACCATCATCATCTACATCTTCAGTATGTGAATATTGAGCTATCACCATCTGTATCTCCAGTATGTGAATACTAAAAGCATCATCACCTCTATATTCAATATAGAAAAATGAAGTCACCATCATCTGCATCTACAATATGTAAATACTAAAACATCATCTATATCTTCAGTATGGGAATACTGAAACATCATCATCTGCATCTTTATCTTGTATGTAAAAATATCGGGTTTCTATGTGTTACGACGGAACACAGGGTTCTCTGTTATCACAACTCTCGTTATCACATAGAATCAATATAGTATCCATCTTCAGGTCAAGGAGACCTGATATCAGCTTCCGAAGCCATATGGCTTCACAACTTAGTAGAGCAATCTACTATGTATTTTGCTTTGTTGTTCTAAGAGAAATACTAGACTGTTTCCTGTTAAACCATGAACTCATAGCAGACCCCAAACAAAAGCATCTACCTAATGTGCTTTTCCTATCTAAGATACTTCCAACCCAATCTACATCTGTATAGCCATACAATTTGTAGTCATGGCTACCATCATAATATAGACCAAGGTCTATAGTCCCTTTTAGATATCTCATCACATGTTTTGCAGCTACTAGGTGAACCAGTCTTGGTTGAAAAAGATATTGACTTAAGGTGTTCACAGCAAAAAAAATGTCTAGTTTGGTATTTGTTAAGTACATCAATGACCCAATGATCTATTTGTAATGAGTTGCATCCACTAACTCTGATGAGTCACCAACTAACATCTTCAGGTTGGAGTCCATGGGTGTGGTGATGGCTTTGCATTCCAACATATTGAATCTCTTCAATATCTCTACCGCATACTTTCCCTGGTTGAGAAATATTTATTTTGAACTTTGTCATACTTCCAGACCTAGGAAATAATGCATTAACCCAAGGTCTTTCATCTCAAATTCTTCTGCTGGTTTCTTCTTACTTTCCATGATCTATTTCTCATTCCGTGTCAAGAATAAGTCATCCACATATAATAATAGGATGACAGGTTCATCTTCTAAAACCTTGTAGTAAAGGTTAGGATCGAATTTACTCTTTGTAAAGCCCATGCTCATCAGGAGACTATCTATTCTTCCATACCAAGCTCTAGGGGCTTGTTTAAGGCCATACAAGGCCTTCTTCAATTTGCATACGTGAGTATGTCTATATTCAACTTCAAATCCTTGTGGCTGTTCTATGTATACTTCTTCTTCGATCGTGCCATTTAGAAAAGATGTTTTCACATCCATCTGGTGTAAGTCCCACTTCATCATGGATGCAAGTGCCATGGTAGCTCTAATTGAATTATACCGTGCTACTGGGGAAAATGTCTCTTCATAATCAATTCCCTCTTTTTGAGAGAAACCTATGGCCACAAATCTTGCTTTATACTTCTCAATACTTCCGTCAGCTGCATGATTTATTTTTAATATCCATTTGGAGGATACTATACTCTTTCCTTCTGGTTTGGGAACTGTATCCCAAACATCATTCTAGTATTCTTTCATCATAACATCTTCCATGAGTTCGCCTTGTCAGGTCATCAACATATCCTAGTCTTTTGCATTCAACCTTGAAGGTTGGAACCCACTTTACTCTTGGTAAAGTCTCGATCCAGCAGGAAGCTGTCCATCATGTCGTACCATGTCGACCTTAGATATGTTCTGTAGTCACTCCCCCTGAAGTGGAGTATCATCTTCCCTCTTTATTCTGTACAGGTGGCTCTATGCTTGATATATACTTGTCAATAGAGTATGTCATGTCATAGTCTATTCTTTCTGAGGCAAGTCATGAACCTTGCTTTGTACACTTGTTCTTGTAGATCCATATGGAAGATACTACATACTTCCCTTTATGTCTCGAAATTATATCATATACATCATTTCCCATGATCAACTGTTATTCTTTGATCATAGCTTCTTTCATAGCATTCTTTTCTTTGTCTTGAGTTATCTTTCGTACCCATGGTGGTCTTCATCCTTCAGGGTGAATCTACCGCTCTCTGAAGCTCTTTCTTCCATCATGGTGTCTCTAACCCTAGGAGCTTCAGATTCATGTTTATTGGAGTGAATTTTGAACTGTCATCACTTGTTCTTCGGAACAAGTCTCATTCTTGTTTTCTTGTAGGAGGTTGTTCAGGACCTTTCCTACAATTCAAATTCACCAATTTCATGGTTAGAACTATTTCATAAAACATATGCATAACAACAAATTCTTATGCATCATGCAACTATTTAGCTAATGCAACATTCATCCATATCTCACGAAAACTTTCTAGATGCCTTCCATCTCTACCATGACATCATTGAGATTGTGCACTAATCCAATATGTCAGCAAAGAGGTTTCATTCTAGATAAGTATCAATGGAGAGATGTATAGCACCATGAGCTACTTACCGATCACATGCATATTAGTAGTATATAGTCATTAATGCAAACAATCTATCATGCATAACACATCAACTGAATATAATCAAATGCATAACAAAACAATATCATTAAGTGACAATTGAATACTTATCTTTTGTTTGTTTTGTGGGTAGAATCCTTCTTGATCATTCTCCTTCATCATCTTCTTCATTCATGAAATCATCATTTCTTATCCAAATGATAATATGGATAAGATGTTCATCAAGAATTGAGTTCTTCATATTCCTCATCGCTTGAGGGATCTTCTTTGAATGGTGAGAGCTTGATCTTCAATTTGTTCCCATCTTTCTTCTTCTCTTCTTATGAGACGAGCTTATTCTTCTTCCCAGAGCCAACTGAAAGTAATCACTTTGTTCTGACACACATTCCTCGCATGAATGAATCCCATGATCATGGGAGGCCATTCAAGGTGGCCATCACAGAATAGACAGAATAGTTGAGAGACAGAATAGATCAATTCAACAGATGGCAAGGTCAATGATGAATGAAAGAAATAATTTTTTCAGACATTATGGGTAGAGGAAATTCACACATCTGTTCATGTTCTTAACAAACCTCACTTAAGTCCAAACAGTGATAAAACTCCTTATGAATTGTGGTTTGGGAGACCTGCTTCAATCAAGCACTTTAAATTCTTTGGAAGTAAATTTTATATAAAAAACAATGATGAAAATCTTGGAAAATATGATGATAGGGATGGTGAAGGTATCTTTTTGGGGTATGGCACAAACAGTAAAGGATACATATGCTATAATAAGAAGTTACATAAAATGGTTGATAGCATTGATATTAAAGTTGATGAAGGTATGCCTATAAAAGACACTTAGATAAGCAATGTTGAATCAAATACAAAGGATATAGCTGAAGATGAAGAAGAAAAGGTACAAGAATTAGAAAAGGAAGACTCTGAGTTAGATAATGAAGGTACAGATTCACAACAACAATCAGTAAAACCCCCTTCAAGAATTATTCTAAAAAATCATCCTGAAAGTAAGATTATTGGTAACAAGAATGAAGGTGTAAAGACAAGAAGAAAGTTACTCAAGGTTTCAGAACAATCTCACATTGCTTTTCTATCTATAATAGAACCCAAGAATTTTTATGAAGCCCGTGAAGATGAATATTGGATAAAATCCATGAATGAAGAGCTTGATCATATTGAAAAGATTAATACTTGGGAAATTGTTCCTAGAAAAACAAAAAAGAATGTGATTGGTTCCAAATGGGTGTTTAAAAATAAAATGAATGAACAAGGACAAATTGTGAGGAATAAATCTAGGTTGATCTATAAAGGGTATGCTCAAATTGAAGGAAAAGATTTTGATGAAACCTTTTCACCTGTGGCAAGAATGGAAGATATCAGAATCTTTCTTGGTTATTCCTTTCATAAGAAGTTCAAAATTTATCTTATGGATGTCAAGTAAACATTTCTCAATGGAGATCTAGAAGTGGAAGTTTATATGGAACAACCTAAAGGATTCTTACTAACATACAATCATGATTATGTCTACAAACTAAAGAAGGCTATGTATGGATTGAAACAGGCACCAAGAGCCTGGTACTACAGATTAGAAAAATATTTACAAGAAAAAGGATTCAAGAAAGGAATTGTTGATAGTAATCTGTACATCAAAACAAAAGATGATGACTTATTAATTGTTTTGGTTTTTGTTGATGATATTATCTTTGGATGTACTAATTATTCTTCTGTTCAATGGTTTGCTAATTCCATGCAATATGAGTTTGAAATGTCCATGATTGGAGAACTGTCATATTTTTTTGGTCTTCAAGTCACTCAGAGTTCTGAAGGTCTATTTATCTCTCAAAAGAAGTATATGAAGGAGATGTTGAAGAGATTTTATATGGAGGATGCTTCACCTGTTAGTACCCCTATGATTGTTGGCTCCAAACTTAGCAAAGATGATATTTCACCTGATGTTGATCAAAGAACATATAGGTTAATGATAGGCAGTCTCCTGTACATCACTACATCTCGTATTGATATTATGCATGCTATTGGAATGGTAGGAAGATTTTAGTTTCTCCTAGACAAAGTCACTTGGTAGCTATAAAGAGAATTTTTAAATATCTGAAAGGCATAATGACTTATGGTCTCTGGTATCCTAGAAATCAAAATTTTCAGTTAATTACATATTGAGATGATGACTAGGAAAATTGTTTGGATGAGATAAAAAGCGCAAGTGGAGGTGCACTCTTCTTAGGTGATTCATTGGTAGCATGAATGAGTAAAAAGAAAGGTTCAATATCCTTTTCTACTATTGAAGCTGAATACATTGCTGCTGCCACCTACTATATACAAGTACTATGGATGATTTAGACTCTTGTAGATTTGGAGGTGAAATATAGTAAACCCATCCCCATTCATTGTGACAATATGAGTGTTATTAGTGTGTATAAGAATCCTATCCTACATTTCAAGGCTAAGCACATCTCGGTCAAGTATCATTTTCTAAGAGAGAAAGTCACAAACATAGTGGTTCAATTGAATTTCATTTCTTCTACAGAACAGACTCCTGATATCTTTACTAAACCATTATCAAAGATTCTGTTTGAATATCTCCACTAGAAATTGGGTGTTATACCCTATTCCAACTGATCTTGTCACTTTGATAGGGGGAGCTTGTGTTTATTGAACATATGATAGGAATTTGAAGTGATTTCAAGTTATTTTCTCAAAAAACAAGTTTTTTGAGATTATCTTGATAGGAGGAGATGTGTTGTACACAGTCTCTTTGAAATTGATGTCAAAGGGGGAGAAGTTAATTTAATTTGGTGGATTGCAAAGTCACAGTTGGAAGACCAGAAGAAGGTGTTCCAGAGTTTTGGGTTGCCATCAATACCAAAGGGGAATATTGTTGGCTAGACTGGAACAGAGGTATTCTAGTTGTCATTAATGGAAATACAGATTCAGATCAGAAGTACAGAAGCACAAGCTTGAAAGAGATGCATGCAGACTTGGTGGATTTTTTTTTGAATATCGGGTGGATTTTTGGTTTCATTCCGCAATAGAGGGTGGAATTTTGGTTTGGATCCGCTATGACGGATGGTTCCTAACTTCAAAGCCGCTACGATGGATGGTTACCGATGTTCGAGCCGATACAATGGATGGTGCTATGAAAAATAGTTCTATGGTGGATGATCCACTATGGCGAATGGTTCTACGGAAAATGGTTCTATGATGGATGAGCCACTAGGATGGAGGGCTTATCGTTTTTGAGCCACAACGATGGGCAATTGTTTCAGTTTGACTATCAGGTAAACTCCTGATGTTTTTTTTTGCTATAGTGGATGGCTTCTCAGGTTCATGACTGCTATGGTGGTTGATATTTTTTTCATGTCTTTGTTACTGAAGCACGATGGGGGCTTACACAGCCTAAGAATGAGGTCATGTGTTGGTATAAAGGAAGTATCGCAAAGCACTTAAAGGCTTAAATCATGAAAAATCCAAAAAATGTTATGTGTATATTGTAATGGTTGAGATTCAGTATTCAACCTGATATAATGGTTTTTGTTCCTTCTCTATTATAAACCAATCTTGATCATTCTAATGGTGTCAGTTTCAGTTACAGGAAATTATAGAATTAGAATCGATTCTTGATCAGGGATACGAAGTGTTGGGAAGTTGAAGCAGCTCTGATGGATGTGCATAAATGTGAGATGAAATGAACAGAGTAGTGTTAGCTGTGTAGATGAGATGCTGTGTGGAAATTGAACCCAAGTGATAGATCAATTACACTCACAATATTGCTAATTAAACATGCAAAATTCACACAAAAGGAGACTGAAATTGGAGCATAACTTAATCCTGTATTGAATAAGTGTACATAATCTAACCATATGAAGTAATATTCTGTTCAAATATATAATTACATAATATGTTCAAAATAACTAGGTTTCTGTTCGAATTGGTCAAAAAACAAGCTTACTAAATCAAGTCAAATCCCCTATAGGTGCAAAAAGGACTTTCCAAATCTATGAAGATCCTCATGAATTGGATAAATCAAGTGGGAAAGATAATAAGTGGTGGAAATAAAACTAATTCATTCTTTTTTTTGGAGAAAAGGAAGGAGGATTATATGGTCAAAAAACAAGGAAATTTCCCCTAGACTAGCTTTTCCTTTATGCCTTAAAACTCCTGTAAAGCAAGGAATCTTTCAGAAAAAAAGTAGATATGCACTTTTAGGAGCCAGAAATAAAATTAGACTTGTTAAATATGTTTCTAGGATGATTCCAAAGTGCTCCATGACCCATTTTAGAAAGTATTTACTTCTAGGAACATGTGGAAGCCAATAAGCATAGAGAGGGAATCTAGGAATCTAGGAATAAGAAAAAAATGATTAATTAATGTCAAACATGGGTAACTATGGGTTGATTATTCTAACACCCCCCCTTAATCCTGAATTTATGAGTAAATATCAGAAAATTATAGAGCCTAGAAACAAGTCTTAGTCACCCTTTTACATACTGCATTTCCATATAACCAATGAAAGAGGCAAAAACCCAGTGGGAAAATCCTCCCTTAAACATGGAAAGGAAACAAAATTTTGGAAATCTTGTTATCAATAATTCTTCACCACATGATCATGAATCCCCAACAGTGATTTGATATTACTGAAGGTCTTCTCACATAATACTTTGGTGAAGATATCTGATACTTGTTCTAGTATAGTAGAGCAATGGTACCATCATGCACAAGATCCCTGATATAGTGTAGATGGATCTCAATGTGCTTGGTTCATTTTCTTTGAATTGGATTAGTGGAGATTCAAATGGTGCTTTGATTTTCACAATAGATTAGTATTGAAAACTCTGATTTGAAACCAAATTCTCCAAGTATCCCCTGCAACCACAAACATTGAATAGCTACATTTACAACTCCTTTATACTCTACTTCTGTAGATGAGAATGCTATGGTACTCTATTTATTACTTGACCAACAGATTGGTCCTTCTGCAAAAATGAACCCATATCATGAGGTAGAATTTTGATCTGTATTGTCACTTGCCCAATCATTGTCAGTAAATCCAACTAGCTCTAAGTCAGATTTTGCTTTGTAGAAAATGCCATGAGTCCTTGTTCCCTGAACAAAGTTTAGGATCCTCTTGGATTCTCTCTAATGTATCTCATGAGGCTGATCCATGTATCTTGAATCCACACTAACTGCATAAGATAAGTCAGGTTGAGTACATGTAAGATAAAGAAAACACCCAATCAACTTCCTATACAGTGTATTATTTACCATAGGAGAAGAACCTGTTTTCTCAAGCTTAACTCCTAAAAGGAATGGAGTCTTTCTTGGCTTGCAATATTTCATGCTGAACTTGGTCAGAAAATATGAAGCATACTTGGACTAATGGACTTCTATTCCATGTTGGGATTGTGCAATTTTGAGACCCACTAATTGGCTCAACAATCCCAAATATGTCATAGAAAAGGCATGGTTCATTGCATCCTTCAAGGAGGAAATCTCTTTCTTTGAACTTCCTGTAATCAGTGGGTCATCCACATAGAGAAAAATAATCATTAAATAACCATGAATTAGCTTCAAATATAAATTATGATTAGACTTGCATTGAACAAAACTCAGTGATAGCAGAAAGCCATCAATCTTGGGATACCAAGCCTTGGGGGCTTGCTAGAGCCCATACAATGATTTCTTTAACCTGCACACAAAAGATGGACTAGCTACAAAACCTTCTGGTTTCTGCATATAAATTTATTCATTCATATCTCCATTTAGAAAGGCACACTTCACATCCATGTGATGTACCTCCCATTGCTTCTAAGCTGCAATGGCTAGAGCTAGCCTTATGGAGTCCATCTTTTCCAATGGTTCAAAGGTCTCATTGTAATCAATACCATGTATCTAAGAGTAGCCCTTGGATACCAATATTTCCTTATGATTCAAAGGTGAACCATCAACATAAAACTTAGTTTTAAAGACCCACTTACACTTCGTTATCTTTCTCCCTGGGGGAAGATCAACCTGTTCCCATGTGTTGTTCTTCTAGAGCGAGATGAATTATTCTTTCATGGTTGATTTCCATATTGGATCATGTGATTCATATTAATATGTCTAGGGATCAGAATCTATCATCCAATAACACTTCTCAGAAAAGAGTGGATCTTTCACACAAAGGGCACTCTCAAATTGAGATCTAGTCCTCCTAGTGTCATTAGGATTTCAAGCTAGTTCCCCAACTGAATGAATGGTCCTTTATTCCCACTTTGGTATTGTAGGTCTGTTAGGATCTGCAATTAATTCATCATTATTAGACATATCAGAATCAACAAACTCATTAGTCTCTTCAGTTACAATCAATGGTTATGGTGGTAAAGACGACTCTCCAACTTCAACTGCTGCTAAAGGCTCTTCTTCGAACTGAGCACTTATTTCAATGAAATATTTATTAGTGCTCAATTTGATCATCTTGTACCCTTTTTAATATTCATAATACCCAACAAATATACACTCTTGGCTTTGGGGTTGCAAATCCTTCCTCTTTTCAGTTGGAATTCTAGCCCAAGCCTTTGAGGCAAAAATCCTGAAATGGGTCACATCTGTCTTGTTCCCACTCCAAGATTCGAAAGGAGTCATACCATCAATATGCTTATGTGGCACCCAATTTTGGATATATGATGCATAGTTTACAGCCTTGGCCAAAAAAATTGGTGGCAAATTTTTATCCTCTGTCATGCAAGTTTCCATCTCCTTTAGTGATCTGTTCTTTCTCTCAGCAACACCATTTTGTTGTGGTGTGTAAGGAATAGAATGCTACATTTGGATACCTACATATTTGCAATACTGGATGAACTTAGACTTGACATACTCACCACCATTGTCAGATATGAGGATCTTGAGTTTCCTCCCAGACTAGTTTTCAACCAAGGCTCTAAAGACTTTGAAGAGGTCAAAAACTTCAGATTTATGCTTTAAGAAGTAAACCCAACAATACCTAGAAAATTCATCTATGAAGGTGAGTGCATATTTTTCTTGACTCGTGAACATATGAGGGAATGGAATGTCATTGTGGATCAACTCAAGCGGTGTAGAGGTTCTCTCATGACTAGCTCTCTCATACTTGTGCTCTGGGTTTTTTCCTAGGATAAAACCTTGATAGACTCCCTTAGAAAACTTGATCTTTGGTAACCCTATGGCCATATCTTTGTCACTCAAATCAGAAAGATACTTCTAGTTAATATGGCCAAATATTTCATGCAAAATCTTGCTTGATTCATTAGCATGAGTAAGAAGAGAAGAGGAGTTTGAGTAGGGTAGAAAATGGTAAAACTTGTATACCTTCGAAGTGTGATCAACAACACCTTTTGAAGTATTGACTTATAGGAACATGTGGAAGCCAACTAGCATAGAGAGGGAATCTAGGAAGCTATGAATAAGATAAAAATTATTCATTAATGTCAAATATGGGTAACTATGGGTTTATTATTCTAACATACTGAACTCTACAAGTGGAGAAGAATGATCAAAATAAGAAAGAGAGAGAGAAGAGCAGAAGACTGAGGATGCACAAATTAAAGACTAAGCAATGAATGAACTAGAGAATGTGTAGTAGAGGTAGAACTAATGAGGATCATATATAAAGAAGACCATAAGAATAATAAAGACAAATTTTGAATATAAAAGAACAAATAAGGTGTAGAATGAAAGCAGAGTAGAAGAACACAACATTAATGAAGTGGTAATAATCGTTATATCAGTTTCAATGTATTTTATTGATTCAAAGGAATTCTAGCAAAACAAGGTGGTAGGGAGGATTGTTGTCCTCAAGATTCAGTGGGTGCTGGATAAATTTGAGATTTGATACTCTCTACAAGTTGATACTCTCTGCAAGTTGATTCTTGTAATTCAGAGGTTGTAGCCTCATTATAGTAGAAGCTCAAAGAAAGAGAGGGTGTACAGAAGTTGCAACTTTCCTGACATCCTAAGAAGAATATTTTTTTCCCTTTATGGGTTTCCTCATGAAATCTGTGTCTTCATGTACTTTATGTGATTGAATGTTGATGGTTTTCTTTACATATTAAATCTGATGTAACAAAGTTTCTGCTAGCAAAGAATGAACATAGAATTCATCATAACATAATGACTATCATAAAACATCAAGGATGAAAGTTTTAATATTGTATAAAATTATTTAAGCACAGAGAATAACTTATTCACCACCCCCACCCCCCTCTCATTTATTTGAACACTTTCAACATAACCAACAAGGGAAGGGAAGACACAAGACAAGTAGTAATTGGGGGAAAAACCATCCTCAAGGAGGTGGAAAACAACCCAACCCTTTGAACAATAATGGATCCAACCCCCATACACAAAATTCCCAATGTCCTGCTAGACCTAGGAAGAACACACAGTTGCATACTAACCATCCATGCACAATTTGTAACACTTAATCCCATTACACACATCAATGTCCTCATATAAATTATGTCTGCCATTTACTACAAATTGATAACTAACGTGACCCAAATGGGGCTATCTTAGCTCAGCCAAATCCAACACCACCAGGTCCTCCACCTATGGTGCTCCAAAACCCCCTAACACACCAAGGAATGGTTACAACCCAGACCTTGGTCCCATACAATCCCACAACCACTTCTGTAGCTCAACCCATGTAATTTCACAAATTTTTCATTGGGTCACAATGGCCAAATCACATTTTCCATATTCATGAAAGTTCTCAAATTGATGCTAAAGGTCAAATAATTGCCACGGAAGAAAATCACTAATTTCCTAGGTTGGGGGTGGAAGATTTGAGATTTGGAATACGAGGGACAATAAATGATGTTTGAACATTATAATATCATAAATAATTAATAAAGGAGATAAATAAATAAATAAAATGGAAAATCAAAGTGGAAATTGATCATGAAGACACATGGAGGATGTGGGACCCACACAAGCTAGAATTCCTATGTTAAATGGTATCCTCCTCTTGAAAATTTGAATCTATGGGAAACCTAATGTTTTTGGATAGATTATAAGGTTAATATAATTGTCTATATACTTCATAGGTATAATTTTGGATGAAGTGTAACTTACATGAGCAAGAAGAGCCAAATGGGGAGTTTCATGGACTTGGCTAGATTCCCCTTACACTTATGACATCTATGACACCATTGATGGATATTCTATGACAGTTATGACAAAATTCAGATATGAAGTCTGAAATATGACCTATATGACATATCAGGTCGAAATAGAGCATCCAATAGAGCTATCATGTGACTTGGAGAAGCCCAATGGGTTCCTACTCAATTTGGGAGAAGATGGAAGGTGAAGAGAGAGGACACATGGCATAAGCATGAGCAGCCATACCAATTAGACTTGGATTTGGTTTATGGATGTATTTGGAATATTAGGATACCATTAATTTTTATAAAATATATAGATAATACATGAAAAGTATATTTTTGATTAGTTGTGAAATTTTTTGTTGTGAAGAGAGAGAGCTAGTGAGTGACTAGTTCATGCTTGAGCCAATTTCGAGGGTGAAAGATTCCCATCCTAATTGGTGATTGGAGAGGACACTAAGGTATTTCAAGGAGCTTCAATTTAGTTATAATATACATGTGCAGCTACAGAATCTTGTGGAAACTTAAGGATTCATCTCATTCCCCCTCCCATCTCACATTCTTTCACCATATTTCAGCCCTGTGGAGTGATGCGCACTTGGTGAGCCATTTATCTTTTTGAGGGAGCTCCTCTTTCTCCAGTATTTTGTATTCTGATTTAAATTATCTTCTATTTCTGTTCATAAATTTCTCAGGTCAAAATTCCAATAAATCTCATGTATTATTGATCAATAATAAAGAAACAGTGCCATTTCCCCATCTCCTTGTTGTAAACTCTTATAATATTCATAGATTTGAATGGCTATCTAAAATATTGAGGATTTATGAATGAATGGAATTGAATTAAAGAATATTATTGGTTTCATATTCATTAAATGAGAATTTGTGGCCATTGGGTCGAATTTC
>LPNX010983561.1:46733-57439 GCA_001517045.1 Pseudotsuga menziesii | reverse complement strand
CTGATTGAAAGAAGTGATAACAGCCATGTGATTTCGATTGGTTATGCATGTGAGTATTTTATAATGTATTATACACATATCCTACTTAAATTTTATAATTTTAGTGAGTTTCTGCACATTTGGGAAGCCATTCCAACAATTACCCAGGGGGGATTTGAGCCCCAAAATTGCTAGTTAAAGCATCTATCTTATTCAGAATTTTATATAGAATTTTAGAAGTAATTGTAAGGAAATAATATACCCCTGAAAATTATAATTAATTTATTATATCACTCATAAACCTTCTGGTACAATTCGAGAGCATTTGGAGCTATTTGGAGTCATCTACCATTGGGGGTTAGAACCCCAAAATTACTAGTAAATTCATGGAGTTATCTTGGATACATATTCAAACCAAAAACCACATATTATAATTAAAATTTACTTTAATTAATGTCTAATAACAGATCCAAGTATCATACCCACCATTAGTGAAGGTTGTATCATACCCACCATTAGTGAAGGTTGTACAGTGTCGTGAAGAGATTTGTTCTAGGACCCAGGGGAATTTCCACCTCCCAAATTTACTAGTCTTGTCCCAAAAATTATTCGCTTGAAAATTGCAGACCATGGTTGGGTATATCAGTTGATTATATGTCTAATATATGTGATAATACTTCCCATCACCCTCAAGACCTTCCTCACCAAGTTTGAAAGCAATTGTAGGAATTCTGGATCAATTGAATCCATATAACTAGAGTTGTAAGAAGATGAATTTGAGTACATTGTGAAAGAATTGAAGAATTGGCCATTTTGATAAAATTTCAAAAAAATGAAATGGTATTGGAACCTATTGAAGTTATGGATGTTATATATGAATTAAATAAATTCATTAATCCATGTGGTGATGATATGTCTAGGCAGGTTAAGAAAGCATTCAAATTGGAACATAAGACTATTCATTTTGAAGACCTTAATGATTGGTTGAAGGAATTTATAAAAAATAATTCAAATAAGAACTCATTAAGGAATAATAATCAATGCACAAGTAGGGAGGAGAACAAGGAGCTACAAATTTATGTGGGTGGTGAAGAAGGAAAAGTAATACATAAAGAGGATCGAAATTCACTCCCAAGTGTCTCTGAAAAATATGAAGAGACATCACATAAGTATAAAGAAGCTTCTATTGAAAATACTAAAGATCATTTTGAGACACATTCTACCTTGGAAATTAAACAAAGATAATCTAATGATGGATGCTTGAACTATGAAGGAGTACCGACTGATGGGTTCTCACACCTCTATCTTGGTGACATAGAGATTCGATCTGAAAATGTTGCTGCAATCCAAATTTCTCATGAGCATAAAGACGAAGATATTGTAGCAGAAAATGAAGAACTAATATAAACTTCCCGATCACCACTTTATCTTCAAGGAATTGATCAAATCCATAATGAAGAAGAAGAGGAGGTTCACTCCCATGAACACTCCTGCATTGAAGGATCCTTGAAGATAAGTGAAAGCTATATTCAAGAATCCATTAGCATACTTCATGACACTCAAGCATTGGTATCCAATTCTTGTTGGAGAGCTACTTCCTTGGACGAGCCATCATTCCTTGAATACATGGAGAATATTGAAAGAGCAATGTGCAACATCAAAGATTTTCAAAGTGTATATTGTTTGGAGGATTCTCATGACATGGAGGATCATGATAAATGTGGAAATTTGAATGTGCTTGATGTGTTTTAAGTTGAACTTGAAGAGATTCAAACACTTGATGAGAAACAAATGCACAAAAAATCTAGATCTAGAAACCCTTTTAAAGTTTTGGCAACATTGGTTCTAGATCTTGATCAAAACCGAAAGCGGCTCTTCATAAATGCTCTGATACCATGTTCGGGTACACAGGGTGCTCCCAAAATACCGAACACCTTGGGCAACCGCTTCACACAAATAGAGCATAGATCAACACACCAATGTTTGTCACGTGGTTAAAACCCTCAAGACGGAAACAGTCAATGTCCCCAACCAATAGCTACTTGGAGCAATTTATTATGCAAAAGAAAGAAAGTTACATGAGTTTCTCATAATCGACCAACTAGCCAAGGACCCTCTATGCTCTTTAAATAGAGGTCATAGACCAATCGGGTGTTAAGCCATGGATCAATGGTAGGTATGATCTAAGATAATTTGAACCGTCAGATCACTCTATATCTAGAACATATCATGACTGTCAGATTAGAATATTTACAAATGCATACTAATGCATACTAAAGAAACACACTTTTACCTAACAGATATATTACACAAGTTTATCTTAACTAACTCCTAAGTGTCTAAATATCCTAACAGGAAGGTGCCTTTTCTCACCTACCACATAAGTTAGACTACTTTAACTTATTATAATTGATTGAGAGACTGAATTAGACAACTGAAGATAGCTAGTTAAGCTCCGATAGTGATTTAGACATGTCTAGTTATCCATGCAGTCAGATTGAGTTAAACAATTCTAATTACCACTCATGGATTTGAATTGTTAGGCTATGAATTTCATTGTGTTGCACTGTAACAATTATCCATTTTACTTTTTTATTAATGAAAGCAATATAGAGCTGCAACTCCTTATTGCATTGTTTCATAATTTTTTCTGAGTAAATTGCTTGTGGAATCTTCTGTAAGTTTTGTCTTTGTCTATATATTCATATGAGATCAATTTTAATATGGTATCAGAGCCATGACATGACAAGGAAATTATTCTATGTGTTCCTTGTTGGATTTATGAATAAATTTGAGCAAAAAAAAACTCAAAAACATTCTAGCTCTGCACCAAAAGCGGAGAGTTTACCACATAATTCCTAGAATCCCAACCTTGTTGATCAAGCTTTCTTGATTGACTAAGCCAGGTGTGAATTAAAATCCAAAAGTGTAGGTTGTTCGACCTTATTGTGTTTTTTTTTGTGTAATTGCAGGTACAACTTCATATGGATTCAAAATTATCAGTTCCTCTTCTTACTCCATCCACAAGATATTCAGAATGGAAGTTGAAGATGATTGCATCTCTAAAGAGACAAGATCTCGATGAGGTGTCTATTGGAATTGGTAAAGAGGCTCATGTATATGAGAATGGCTAGCTAAATGACGGTGATAGAGATTTTGGAACAATATGTCTAGCCCTTTCACCAAGCTTGCGCTACCTTATTGCTTCTTCTAAATACGCAAAGGATCTCTAAACAAATTTGGATAGAACCTTTAGCAAGCACAATGAGGATCATAATAGAAATTTGGATATCACACCGAACACCATGATAGTTCTCTATTAAAAAGTCTTGTCCTCTACTCTCTCTGATGAATTTGTTCAATATGAAGAAGAAGCAAAATCTTCTACACAGTCAATTTGAATTGAAGAAAGTCTCTTTGCAGTGACTCCTTATCCTGTTGCTCCGGAAGTTTATGAGATATATGATATCTCATATTCTCATATGGATGATCTAGAAAAAACAAATTCAAATCTATGATAATGAAGAAAAACTTTGCTGCACTTCTATGCAAATATTCTCTAGTGATTCTCCTTTAAATTCTGTGCAAAATTTGCCAGTGATTGCTTCAGAAAGTGAAGAGGAAATTGATTTTTCTTCCTCTAGTGTTGTTTCTGGTGTGTAGATATGTAATAAATTGGATATTTTGGAAATAATATCATACTTTAAGAGTGATCCATTCATTCTTATTTATCTAGGGCTTCCAGCAAATTCCTACAGGATTGCATGCACCAATACTCATAATTTTGAAGAAGGATAAAATTGTGCATCTACAATCTCATTGGACCACACTTTTGGATATGATATGAACTTATTTGGATATGATATAATATTATTTGGATCTTATATTATATTATTTGGTTTGAATTTAAAGTTCCAATATATTTCAGTCGTGCTTGTAGCTGGTCTCATCAATTTTGGTGTAACAAATCAAGTACCACAAGTCTTCTTCAAATTTGTTGTTGGGGATTTTCTGTTTGTTTACTCTTATGAGGTTATTGATATTGTATCTTGTGATTCATTTTTTATTTATGAAGCTATATAAAATTATGGAGATCAATTATTTACTCTCCATAGTCCCAGGTCTTCTCTACCTTTGATCACATGCTCATCTCCTCACATAACCAGTGAAGATGGAGACATTCTGCATTCTCCTAGACACATGCTCCTAACACTTGGAGATGATATTAAATCACATGGTATTATATTCAATGCTGAAATATATTAGTTTCTTGGGTGTTCCTCAGATGGATTGAATTCTCAAGAACTTTTTCTCTCTCATTAGTTGATTTCAGTTGCTCTACATGGGTCTAGTTTTCATCCAGCAGCTATCTATATTTCTGATTTAGTTGAGCATATTCTTCTTCTTCGAAAGAGGAATATTCATCCAAAAATAATGATTTATTTTGGATGGATAAGTTCACATGCCAGGCCCCTAGATACCTGTGCACAAAAGAACAAGCTTGATCCTTACTCTACCTTCTTTGTTTGAGGGGGGTGTTTTTCCCATGAGGTTTTTCCCCTTTTCTTTCGTTGTATTAGGAAGTTAATTTTTGTATTTTAATTTTAATGGATGACCTTTAGTCTTAGTTACTAAGTCCTGGAGTTTTCCAAGTTAGAATTTATGGGTTTTTTAGGATTATAATCCTCCCTTGTCCAAATTGGTCATTTTTTCCTAACTTAGGAGTTATTTAGTCATTATTGGGTCCACTAGTAACATTGGGTCCACTTGGCCTATTGGGGCCACATGTACCTATCAGTAGAGTGTGGGGAACACCAATAGAGGATAACTGAAACTCACTGCACTTGCATGCATCAATTTAGGTGCCTCATAGGACAATCCCTACAGTTTAGGATCCACTAGGAGTGTCGGCACAAACCTTCTTCAGTTGTTGGTTGTTGGTGACTAGTCAATCCTAGTTATGAGTCAGTTATATTCAACTAGATTTCCTCCCGTTCAGTTAGCGCCATTCTTTGCATGGCTTCATTTGATAAGGCACCTTTTATCACCTACCACATCAGTTAGACTAGTTTAACTGATTATAACTGATGGAGAGACTGAATTAGACAACTGGAGATAGATAATTAAGCTCCGATAGTGATTTAGACATGTCCAGTTATCCATGCAGTCAGATTGAGTTAAAAAATTCGAATTGCCTGTCATGTATTCGAATTCTCAGGATATTAATGCCATTTTATTGCATTGTAACAATTATCCATTTTACTTTTTTATTAATGAAAGCAATATATAGTTGCAACTCCTTATTGCACTATTTCATATCATTTTCTAAGTAAATTGCTTGTGGAATATTTTGTAAGTTTTGTCTTAGTCCATAGATTCCTATGAGCTTAGGATTATAATCCTCCCTTGTCCAATATGGTCAATTTTTCCTAAATTAGGAGTTATTTAGTCATTATTGGGTCAACTTGGCCTAATGGGGACACATGTACTAGTCACTAGAGTGTGTGGAGCAACAAAAGAGGCTAACTGGAATTAACTGCACTTGCATACATTAGTTTAGGGGCCTCCTAGGCTAATCCCTACAATTTAGGAGTCACTGGAAGTTCTACCACCAACCGTATTCAATTTTTGCCAGTTGGTGACTAGTGAAGCCTAGTTATGATTCAGTTAGATGTCCTCCAATTCAGTTAGCGTCAATATTTACATGATTTCATGTGGGAAGGCACCTTTTCTAACCCACCACATCAGTTAGACTCGTTTATCTGATTATAATTGATTGAGAGACTGAATTAGAAAACTAGAGATAGCTTATTAAGCTCTGATTGTGATTTATACATGTCAAGTTATCCATGTAGTCAGATTGAGTTAAAAAAATTGATTTACCTCTCATGGATTCGAATTGTGAGGCTATTAATTCCATTGTATTGCATTGTAACAATTATCCATTTTACTTTTTTTTTAATGAAAGAAATATACAGTTGCAACTCCGTATTACATTGTTTCATATCATTTTCTAAGTAAATTGCTTGTGGAATCTTCTGTAAGTTTTGTCTTGGTCCATAGATTCTTGTGAGCTTAATTTTAATAACCCACCACAACCATGATTGAGTAGTTTTGTTTAACATTTTTAGGTAACCCAGTTATAAAATCCATACTGATAATCTTCCATTTCCATTCTAGAATAGGTAATGGATATACTAATCCGACTGGATGCTGATGTTCAACATTTACCTATTGACATTCAATACGTTGAACAAAATATTCTGCCACTTCCCTTTTCATGTTGGGCCAAAAGAAATAATTTTTTATCATGGTAATAATTTTGTGATATCCAATGTGTCTGGAATAAGGTCTTTTATCTAATTCATTCAACAAAAAAAATTATTAGCTTCTGTTAGATCATAATCCACCTTAGTACCATAGTATTAGGTCTTATTCACATTCATTTTCTTTCATGCAGTGTTTTCTATGGTTTAGACTTAGGGAAACTTGCATTTATTGACTGTTGAGGTGCTCTTGGTTGATCATTCTACAAAGTTGAGGTACTCCAGGTTGATCATTCTAACAACCCAAGAACCCATTTTGATTACATTTAACCATCATGCACTCGAATTCCCCATTTTCATGGATTTGGTTTGACTTGAGACACTAGTGCTTAGTTTAGGTGTTTTTTGGCCTTCCTTGGGCATTTATTTCCCTCCTCGAGCCACTCCCACTCATCCATGTTCTCACCCACTCCTTTCATACCTCCATTTATGTTCCATCATGCCTTTCCCATGTTCACACTTGAATTCACGACCATTTGGGATGATTAGGAGGCTCATTGGTCCACCTAGGGGATTTGAGGATCAAATCTAAAGATGATACTTTTACGCATCCAGATGGCTTCCAAGGCCTCATGATTTTTCCCTATTGTACTGTATACTTGTTATTACAAACATATTTACATGTTGGAAAATCATAATAATATATGTTATTGACCTCATGTGTGTATGTAATTTTCAATCTTTCAACTATTTTGTGCATGTTTTGTAAACAATATCGAATTGTGAGAGTTTCTTTGGATCCTAGTTCTAGTTGTGAATCAATTCTCACAAATTCTTCTGAGCTAGGTTTTTATAGTCTTTTTTAAGTAATAATAATCCTTTTTTGTTCAAACTAAATTATAATTTTACATGTCTTTCTTCATTGTATGTTATTGTTTTTTTAATTTTTTATAATCTTTGTCAAAATTGATTCATCTTCAATTTTATATTATAAATTTTCCTTGTATCTGCTACTTGCAGTTACATATAACATATTTGAGTGACGACTTAAAGCGTCTTCCACTTTATTTTATTTTCCTTTTATATGTTTTATTTCAAAATCGTATTCACTTAAGAAGGATAACCACCTAGCCCATCTAGCATTAAGGTTTTGTTGGCCAAATAAATATTTTAGACTTATATTATCATATATTAACAAAAATATTCTTCCTATAAGATAATGTCTCCACATTTTAAGTACATGAAGGATAGCAACTAATTGTAGATCATGCGTAGCATAATCCTTTTCAT
Organism: Pseudotsuga menziesii; assembly: GCA_001517045.1. NCBI lineage: Eukaryota > Viridiplantae > Streptophyta > Pinopsida > Pinales > Pinaceae > Pseudotsuga > Pseudotsuga menziesii. The sequence goes on along the minus strand of LPNX010983561.1, from coordinate 49,904 downwards.
GTTCCTTAAGCTTTCTAGACTCATACACTATTAAATAGTTTTCCTGAATTAATACTCCTCCTAAGCCCTCCTTGCATGCATCTGTACATACGAAAAAGTCCTTGTACGAATCGACAATATTCAGGATAGGAGCTGTTGTTAATAAGTGTTTTAGTTTATTAAAAATTTCTTCGCAATTTTTTGTTCAAACTGAAATTCTTACCTTTCTTTTGTAATGAGGTTATAGGATATGCAATATTAGAAAATCCTTCAATAAATTTATGATAGTAGCCAATAATCCCCATAAAATATCTTATATCAGTTATATTTTTGAGAACATGCCATCCCATGATAGCTTTAATTTTATGGGGATCTAATGATATTCCTTCCTTAGACACCACATGTCCTGGATATTGAATTCTATCTTTGAAAAAATCACATGTGCTAAATTTGGCAAATAATTGTTATTCTCTTAACAATTGTAGAATTATTTTCAATTGGTCTTCAAGTTCTAGTTTATTATTATAATAGATTAATATGTCATCGATAAAGATGACTAGAAACTTATCTAAATATTTACTTAATATGTTTTTCATTAGATACATAAAAGTTGTTGGTCCATTTGTTAACCCAAAGGGCACTATGACAAATTCATAATGACCATATCTAGTTCTAAAAGTTGTTTTAATGATATCTTCATCTTTAATTTGTACTTGATGATATCCAGATCTTAATCCTATTTTAAAAAATCTTGTTTCCCCTCAAAATTGATCAAATAGATCGTCAATACAAGGAATATGATATTGGTTTTTAACTGTCTTCTTATTTGGTTTTCTATAATCTATACATAACCGCAAAGTGTCATCCTTTTTCTTTACAAACAATACCGATGCTCCCCATGGGGAAACACTAGGTTGAATGTATTTTTTATTAATCAATTCTTTAATTTGTGAATTAAACTCATAAAGTTCCAATATGTTCATACAATATGGAGCATTTGATGCTGGTACCCCCCCTGGTACCAAATCAATTATAAAAGCTAGATCTCTTTTTGGAGGTAATCCAGGAATTTCTTCTGGAAATACATCTTTAAAATATTTTAGAAATGGTATGTCTTCTAAATTGAATTGATTATTTTTTTCTCTATCATCCATTATGTAAACTGCAAAAAACTTGCAACCTTTACAAACAGATCTTTTCATTTGTAAAGCTGAAATTTATCTTATGGCAATTTTCATTGGAATTCCTTTTACGACAATAGTATTACTTTCATCATCTAAACATAATATGTTTTGTCATAAAAATTCTCTAACCAATCCATTCCTATCAATAAATCATAATATCCTAAAGGTAGAATATTTAAATAAGCTGGCATTTTAAAACTATTCATAACAAAATCACAACTTTTCATGAAGCTAGTTACTTTTTGCTTCATTCCTATAGCAAGTTGAACTAGCAAAGACTTTTCAAACTTATTTTGTTGTAATTTGTATAATTCTACAATTCCTAGTGAGATATAACTTAAAATTGTACCTGGATCAATCAATATAGAATTGGTTAATCCTTTAACATACCTTTGATTTTGACCATAGATGTTTGATGATATTCTTTCATGTTCTCCAATGTTTCACTGATTCTAGACATGCTCCTTTCTATATCTCCCATAGTAGTATCTTCTTGAACTATATGCACATTGTTAATATTTTTTCTTCTTACAGGACAATTCTTAAAATAATGGGGTTCACCAAATTCCCAACATTTTAATGGTTCCTCTGTGCAATATTTTCATTATAGGAAGTGGGTACTTCCCTTTCTTTTATTGCAGTAGGATTTTGTTGTTTATAATTTTTTAAGTTATCCCCTTTATATCTCTGATAATTATTTCCATAATTTTTATAAATTTTGTACCTTTCTTTTTCTATTCAAAACTTTCACGTTTTTTATTTTTCCAATTAGGTATACTTTCTCATTTGTTTTTATTCGGATGATAACATAATTTTTTTTTCTCATGGCCTCTTCCATAGTTTTCGGATTACCATATTTGATTCTATCTCTAAACATAAGAGACAAACAACTAGGAAAACACTGAATTTTGGGTTTTTATCAATATTGTAGGGTACATAACGTAATAAACTTAGAAATTTACTACATAATTCTTTCATCATCATTGCACTTAATATTAATTCATAGAATTATTTATCTTTTTCCTCATAGTATTGCTATGATAAATATTTTATTTTAAAATATTTGTCAAACGTTTTCCACGTTACATAATGTTCCTTAATACTTTTAAGCTTTTTGATGTCTTGCCAGCAAATATAAACTTTTCATGTTAAATTATAAATTTTCATTTTTGCTTTTGGCTCATCAGAATAGTTATAGATCTAAAAATACTTGTTCTTTCTAGAAAACCAAGCTTCTACTTCTTCTCCTCTTTCAATTTCTCCATTGAACATAGGAGGTTTGATCTTTTTAAATTCGTCGGTAATCTCTTCATATGGATTATATTTCTTTTTGTGTTGATTAATATCCCTACTTTTACTAGAATCTTTGTATTTTTGTTTATTATTTTTAGTTGATTCTTCGCTTGAAGACTCAGTCTAATTACTATAAATTTTTAATTTTCTTACCTTGCATTTATAAGGTGTAGTTCTCGCCATTTCTATTTTGGATTCTTTATTCTTTTCTTCTTCATTATTCTTATCTTAGTTAGCAAAACATTGTTCAATTATTTATGTTCTTTCAAGATGCGTTCATTATCTTCCTTAACACTTTGCAATTTTGTATTTAAGTCTTTTAATGTTTGTAGGAATTCATATTGGTTATCATTCCTACTCGCTTAGATTTACCCAAATTTCACCATATATAATATTCCATTCTTATATCTTTTTTGGTTCTTTAGGATGGGATTCTCCTTCAGCAGACATTCCACATCCGCCATATTTCCTGCAAAATCAAGGTTATTTTTCTCTTCCTGTTTGCAAAGAAAATCAAACTGTAACATAAATTAGTTTTATGGTTTAAATCTGTTCAAGTGTTGGGCCTTTTTCTGGCCAATTGTTGTAACCATGCTATGATACCATTATGTCACCATCCAAAAATACTAGAAAATAAAAAAAATTAAAGCGTAGGAAAATGCTATAACTAAAACTAAAATTAAAATAAATATTACCGTTAACATAATTTTGAGAT
>LPNX010983561.1:0-46159 GCA_001517045.1 Pseudotsuga menziesii | reverse complement strand
TATCACATGATGATTTATTTTTATGTATCACATCTATCACAATATGTTGGTGTATAAGACTAAAAATATATAGACTTCAAACTTGAATTGGGTAGATTGTAAAATACATTTATATAAATATACATATATATAATATTTATGGATTAAAAATAACAATTTAACTTCATAATCAACGAATGAATGCAATTTTTACCCATTTGTAGGATTTATGTGTTACCGTCTATGATTCCAAAGAGAAACAATTGGCACGTGGATGATTGTGATGGAAAATATATTGGCTTATGTATTGTTATGTTAATAATAGAACAATAAGTTAGATAACATGATAATTGGAAATTAATTGGGTAAATTGCAAATATTTTAGTTCTTTATTAATTAACTAGCACAACCACTCAACTTGTGGCTGATGAACACTAATAGGCCACCAGTAATTTTTGAAGCCACATGGACTTAAAAATAATTTTAAAGCATCAATTGAAAAAACAAAAAGTTCTATAAGCATAAAACAATCGAAAAATATTATAATTAAATGGTTGCAGTTGACCATTTAACTATGTGTTGGGCTTAAGGAAATGGAAAGCAGAATTCACTTCGAATTCTGCCTAACTATGGAGAAGATCTAAGGAAGATGAGAAAGGAGTTGCAACAAAGCCAGTGACAGGAAAGAAGAAGGGAAAGGAGCTACGATAGGAAGGAAGAAGAAGGAAGAAGCGTGACAGAAGAAGGAGCCACAACATAAGGAAGGAATACGACAAGGGAAAATGTGACGGAATACCAGTAATAGAAGGTGTGCAAATGGCATAACGACTGAAAAATGACAGTAAGGAAGAAAAAATAGAAAGAGACAGGCCATAAAGATCATGGGTACGGGTTCGATTAGAGCATGCATAAGCCACACGTATGAATATATTGTTGTAATTCAGTTCGTTAGCACCTAATGTTAAGTATCACTAGAATAGGAAAGATAGCTTGTTGGCTAACTATAGGAAGTCTACTGAGAAAGTGACAGGTAAAGAGTTTGTAACAAGTCTGTAAAACGGTTATAAAAGGAGGAAACCAAGTTATATACAGGGTAGATCCTGATCATTGTTGGGTTATGTTTAGCTCTATGCTGTTAGACGGTTAAAACTCTATAATTGTTGTCTATTAGAGTTTGTTGAGTGCATTTGAGTTGAAGAATCTGTAGTTGAGTGCGTAGAAGTGTAGGAAAGGTTGAGTCGATCTAGGCTATGTGTGGATCATTAGTAGAGTTAAGTAGGAAGAGAGTAGAGGAGAAGATCAGAGAACATGAGATGAAGAAAGAGTCTATAAAGTAAAGAAGAATATCTAGAGTAGAATCTATATCTTAGTGCGCAGACAAAATATGCATATATTTCTCATGCTAGATGAAGAGCACCTTTGTGGTTTTTTCCCGGATGGGTTTGCACGATAACTTATGTGTATTTGTGTGAATGTTGAATGTGTTTGAGTTATCTATATAAATGTTGCAGTGAATAAATTCTTATAAGTTTTCTCATGAGTGAATAGATGTGTATCAGTCGCATAGTTATCAATTAAATGCATTTATGTTGCACTTGGGTTGGTGTTAGAATTGTTGCACAAGAATAGTCGAGTTAAGATCTAACTGTTCAAAATAAGCATAAGCAATCCATCCTCAGGGTTCATTGAGAAGCTTGGTATGCAACTAAGATACCTGAAATCCCCCTCCCAACTACGGAAACATGGTTTTGGAAGTTACCCAATAGAAAAGGAAAGATATCTTGGGTGAAACTGCATTTGTGTTGTAGGTGTTGTCAGCTGGGATTTCCTTTGTTGGGATGATATCTTGGGCTTTGTTGCGCTAAGCAGAAAGGACTGAACCTGGGTCAGGATCCCGAGAGGAGGGACAAAATCCAACAAATGGTTGTGTTGTCGAGAAGCACGAAAGTGAACAATTATGTGAAGCAGCTACTGGTAGTATTTCATGGAGGATTCTTGTGGCTATACAAACCATATTCAGTCTATGTTGACCTTATTTAAGTAATTACAAGCCTCCAATGGGAGGGAGAAGACCCAAAATCATTTTTGAAGAAGGACAAAGAACCAACCCTGATTGTGAAGGTTAAGCATAAGTATAACCTGGTTAGGTCCAACATAGGGTTCTTAATTTCATCCATTAACGAACCAGTTATTCACTTGGCAGCAACAATATTGTCCTGTAAGATGTTGCGAACATTGTGACCAAACCAATGTACCATGGGTGCAGTGTTGCTAGATGCACTCTATGCAGAAGGAGTCCAGATCAATAAGTAATAGTCTTTTGTGAACGAGTTGTTACAATTTGAGCACATTGTAGAAAGATGGTTAAGATTTCTATTATTCCTAGTTTTTAATTTTAATTTCATTTGTTGTTTGTTCCAACCCAATGAACTAACAGCCAGTAGATCTACCTATTATCTGCAGAGGAGCAAGATACCAGAACCTCTAGTTCTCGACAAACAGAAACAAATAGACATATAGTAATATTGAATTTTTTATACATGGTGAAGCCTTAAGGATTCAAGTGAAGAAACAAGTGAGAATTAATGATAACATTGTTTCTTGATTTCACCAAATTATAAAATTTCAAATTGGCCCACACTATGTTTTCATACAATCATGAAAGGACCCATATCACCAATGGTTGGCGACATAATTTGTATTGACGGAAGATGAGGTGGAATCCATTTTCAGTGAATTGCCAAAATAATGGCGCCTACCTGTACCACAAGCTTAGGTAGCAGAGGAAGAGGTGAATTGGGACAAAACCCCCTTGCAGGACAACCAAGAAAGGGAGTTATACAAGAATGATTCCAGCATTCCTCCTCCAGAGCCACCACTGGAAGAGCAAGAATAACAAGGAGAACAAGAAGAAACATAATAAAGGGAGCCTAAGTGCCAAAAAATGAGGTTGATAATCAAGCTAATACCTTCTGCATGGATGGCGAAGAATTGGAAACATTAAAAGAGGCCCTACAAGAAGCTCCACAAGCAAATTTGCAACACCTTGGTAGGCGGCAGACAAAGTTCACAACTAATGTTACAGAGCGGTTGAATGAACTCGGTAAATATTTTGAACAAGTTAAAGTCATAGTGGATCGCATGCCTAAAGTAAATAAATTGTAGGATGAACCTGATCCTTCTGAAGCACTGAAACCCTAGAGGCTAGGCCAAATCATCCAATCAGGGTACAAGTTGGAGGGGAAGTATTGGATTTGGGAACCCCAGAATTCAATGATGTGGCCAAAAGTATTGGCCAGATAATCATAGATTTTTTGTAGATGAGACTGGCATAAGTATATGCATTACGAAAAGTTATAGTTGCAGAAATTAGAGTAAGAGAAATTTCCCTCAGAAAGAAGGTGAAGAAATCCAAGAAGATCATTAGCAAAATAAAGGAAAAGATGCAGAAGACCAAGAAGAAAGTAAAGGCAGGAGAAAAAATCAAGATGAATCTTGAGAATATTGTAAATCTAGCATGTTTGAATCTTGATGATGTAGAAATTACACTAGAAATGCAGGTAGAAGACAAGGTCATTCGACTTGGAAAGATTACGAATGACCTTAAGAAAAGGGCTGCACAACTTGAAGAGCATGTGAAACCAAGCACACCCCCAGAAGTGTTGGAGGAAAGAAGGGAAACAACATATGAAGCTGTGAATAAAATAAAAGAAGAAAATGTGATATGTGCCAATGTTGTTGACCAAGTCTCGCAGGATTGGGAAGCATTAATGGATAATGCAAAATCTAAAAAACTTGCGAATGAGTTGACAATTATTGAAGGAAATATTGCTTAGGTAAGGAATGAAATGAAGTAGTTTCCCTTAGTGTAGAAAATGGCTAAGGCAATAGAAATCAGGAAATTGCAGTAGCAAGTAACAGTGTTGCGCACACAAAGTTGCAAGCTGAAGCAGAAAATGTTACAGGAATCATTCAATATGTACATCAGAAGGTGAACAAAGCAGTGACATTGATATAGAAAGTAATGCTAGAACTTATCAGTTCCAACCTTGTAGAGAAAATGCAGAAGGCGGAGGAAGAAGTGCGTCTGGAAGCAAAGAGGGTGACAAAAATCCTGGAATAATTTTGTAGTAAATTTGACACAAGTAAGGAAGTGGATGAATGACTTTGAGTTGTTCGAGATGATCCATAGGTGAATGTCGGAGGCCAAGTATAATTTTAGGGTCAAATTTTAGCCCAGTGGGCTATTTTTCCATGTTTTTCTCCCAAAAAAGATTTGCCATTATGCATTTTTTGAAGCCCTGTTTCGCCAAATTTTGATGGGGTAAAAAATTTTCACCCTAAAAATCACCAAATTATTTTATAAACAATATAAAATANTATCACCAATCATTTTATAGTTGGCGTTTTAAGAATTGGTAATATTCACCAACATTTATACACTTTTAAATAAGTATGGTTCCTTAAAATCATCCCTGTCGGGGGCCTGTTGAGCCTAGAGAAAGGAAAGCAAAATTCGCTTAGAATTATTCCTAAGTATGGAGAAGATCTAAGGAAGAAGAGAAAGGAGTTGCGATAGAGGTGGCGATGAGAAGGGAGAAGAAGGAAGAAGCACGACGGAAGAAGGAGCTGTGATAGAGGGAAGGAATGCAACAAGAGAAGATGTGAGAAAATACCAGTAACAAAAGTCGTGCAAATGGCATAACGATTGGAAAATGACAGTAAGGTAGAACGAATAGAAAGGGACAAGCCATAAAGATCGTGGGTATAAGTTCAGTTAGAGCCAGCGGAGGCCAAACATATGAAGATATTGTTGTAATTCAAGTCATTAGCGCCTAATGTTAGGTGTCACTAAAATAGGAAAGACAACTTGTTGGATAAGTATAGGAAGTCAGCTGAGAAAGTGACAGGTAAGGAGTCTGTAACAAGTTGGTAACGAGTCTATAAAATGGTTATCAAAGGAGAAACACAAGCCGTATGCTGGTTAGCTCCTGATCATTGTTAGGCTCTTTTTGGCTCTACATTGTTAAACTGTTAGAATTATGTAATTGTTGTCTATTAGAGGTTCCTTAGTGCATTTGAGTTGAAGAATCTACATCTCATTGGGCATAAGTGTAGGAAAGGTTGAGTCGATTCAGGTTGTGTGTCGATCGTTAGTAGAGTTGAGTAGGAAGAGAGCAAAGGATAACATCAGAGAGCATGAGAGGAAGAAAGATCTTGTAAAGTAAAGAAGAAGATCTAGAGAAGAGTATGCAGCTTAGTGCAAGGATGAAATGTGCATATATTTCTCATTCCAGATGAAGAGCACCTTTGTGGTTTTTTCCTATATGGGTTTCCACGTTAAGTTCTGTGTACTTGTGTGAATGTAGAATGTGTTTGAGTTATCTGTATAAATGTTGTAGTGAATGAATACTTATAAGTTTTCTCATGAAAGAATAGATGTGTATCAGTCACATTGTTATCATTTAAATGCATTTATGTTGCACTTGGGTTGGTGTTAGAATCATCGCACAAGAATAGTTTAGTTAATATCTAACTATTCATAATAAGCATAAGTAATCCACCCCAGGATTCATTGAGCACCTTGGTATGCGACCGAGGTACCAAAAATACCTACCCAACTGCAGAAACATGGTTCTGGAAATTATCCAATAGAAAAGGAAAGATATCTCGGGTGAGATTGCATCTGTGTCCCAGGTGCTCTTGACTGAGCTTTGCTATGCCGGACTGATATCTTGGGCTTTGTTGTGCTAAGCAGATTGGACTAAACCTGGGTCGGGATCTCGAGAGGAGGGACAAAATCCAACACTAAGCTTTAAATGAGCTTAGTTAAATGGTTCTAGTTAAACATTTAACTAAGCTCATTTAAACTTTAGTCAATATGAATTTAAGCATAACAATATAGACGACCATGAAATGAATCTCGGTTGTACACTTGTTACACCCGGGTTAATCTTGTTAATTTCCTCAATGAAGGCCAAAATGTCAAATAATATCTAAACACCTATGTGTAATTAATGCAAAATTTGCCTATTTGTAGGATTTACCTGTTATATTTTACAAAATGAAATGTGCTTTTAGGATTAAATTTAGGTAGATAAATATTTTACTTCAAAATCAACAAATGAATGCAAATTTTCCCTATTTGTAGGATTTATGTGTTATTGTTTATCATTCCAAATTGGAATAGTTGCCAGGTGGATGATTGTGATGGAAAATATATTGGATTATGTATTATTAAATTAATAATAGAGCAATATGTTAGATATTAATGTTGTGATAATTGTATTAATTAATTAGTGCAACCTTTGCTTATTTGTAGGATTTATGTCTTACATTCACTAGAAAATATATGAGATTGTGTATTATTAAGTTAATAATAGAACAATATGTTAAATATTAATAAAAGCAATAATTGTAAAATAAAAATAATTGAGTAAATTGCAAGTATTTTACTTCATAATTAATTAATTACTGCAACTTTTGCCTATTTGTAGGATTTATGTCTCACATTCACAACAATATCTCTAATTAAGTTAAAATGGTGTAAATGGTTTTTTAAATTCTTTTGTATGAGATGATTTCAATGTGGTAATTTCTTAACTTTTGACTCTAAAGTGTTGAGACTCGAGAGGGATAAAATCCTTAGATGTGCAAACATTTCCTCAAGTTTAGGACTCTAAGATGGGTTTGCACTTCAAGTGATTTCATCCCCTTTGCTTTTAATAGAGCTAAAGTTAAGATGGAACTATGCTAATACTTCTAATTTGCCATTTTTTAAAAATCATACCTATTTAAAATTTAAAAAAAAATTGTCAATTTCAATTTATTATTATTTAATATAAAAATATGATGAATTAAAAAAAAAATTGATTCACAAAAATTGGCATGTATCTTAATATTTTATTTTAATATAAAATATTCAATAAATATTAATTAAAAAAATATAAAAACTACTCTTAAAATCTTTCGGCCCCAACTTGAAGTTACCCTCTTTTGAAATGTATGCAAACACACTATTGCCTTCCCATGTTATGCAATTTTAACACAGTTCTCTCCTACTTTTCCGTCTTTTGTTAAAATAAACTTTTTTATATGACTAAACTATTGTGAATTGCAAAAATTATCCACTCGAGACATAGAATTGGAGCATCGATACACGTTGGCACCGACCCACAAGCCGCCTTTTTCTATCCGTACTTAGGCGATTGCTTTTTTACTTCTTGGGTTTCCATCATATTCATATTAGAAAGTCCTGGTGCTATAGTGGGATTCCCTTGGTACATTTTATTCAGAATCCAAATACTTATTATAGTTGCCTCCAACTATTGATCTTTGTCAAATGATTCTCCTCATTTGTTGAGTAGTTTGCAGACCAAGATAGTGTCCCAACCAAAAATGAAAGTATGAACTTCACTACTCATTTCAGGGTGGTCCCTACAATTTATGTCTACAATGAGGGCATCCAGGAAGGCAAATTTTAAACATCATAATTACATGTTGAATGTTGAATTTTGATTGACCATGTTTCTTTAAGATTCAATCTATATATATTCCTATTTGATGCTTCAAATTTACATGTATATTTTGGAAATTCTGATTGGACGTTCAATCAAATCTATACACAAATATATTATTTGGTATTTAAAATTTATTTATTGCTTCTATGTATCATTTTTCTTTCTCCTTTTTAATAAAATATAAAGAAAGAAAAAAAAAACCATGTATTTGAATTTCTCTTTCATTCATTCTAATTTCTTGTTAGGGCCACATACAAATAAAAGTAAAAGAACATATGAGTAGGCTAAGAAAGAAAATGGAAATTTATGAAGGAAAAAGCTAATGGTTTGGTGAGATTTTGTTTTTTCTTATGCAAAAGGTTGTCTCATAATGCTGTATTGAGATTCTTTTTTCCTTTCATGTATACAATGATGACATCAATGGATGTCTACTTCTAAATTCAAATATGTCATAAAGTCAATTTGACAATAATGTTAAATTCCACTATGTTGATGTTATACTTAGAGTTAACGAAATGAAGAGACTGAATATTGTAGCATCATGTCATTATGTTTTATTAAAAAATTACAACATTATCATATTTCTCCTTTTTCTTTTCCTATTTATAATAATGAAATTGTTTTCTTATTTATATGAAAAAACAAGGATTTAGTTTTTATAATTGAAGGGTATGTTTTAATTGGGTGAGAAAGTTACAATGTTCATTTAATATTAGAAACTGAACCAATCATTTGTGGAGAGGTATTTAATTTTTTTTTATTACTAAATATGAAGAAAAAACAAAAAAAAAATGTTGGCATTATTATTCATATAAATAAAAGTAGTGTGTACAAGAATGTTTTTGTGAAATTTGGAAGCAAGTCATTCAAGTGGGAATTTATCTAAAGATTTTAGATGCGGTTATTAAATATTTGGAAGGTGTGCATAGTTATGGAGAAAATGATTTTAAAGCTCAAAACCATTAATGATACTTGTGTGTCAACACAATAAATCAAGATGGATAAAAACAAGGAAAGAAGAAAAACAAGAAGACAACAATTACAACACATTTCCATAAATGCAATATTGATAATCATACTAATAAAAAAATATTAAAAACTTTACTTGAGATTAGGACCAAAGAGAAAGAAAGAAGAGGCACCAAAGAAGAAGAACATGTTAAGCATGGATTTAGGGAAAGAGTTTGAAAGAAATTTTAATATTGATGATGAGATTGTTTGTGCTACAATGCATAAGGATGTGAATACGAGCAGCTAATGACGTAATGAAAAATGAGATGACAAAGTTCTTTAACAAAAAGATTGACCTAAAGAGGACTAAAGTTGATGCTCTATTAGATTTTAGATCACAAGTCATCATCAAGACATAGCATTTGGTAAAGATGCCTGGATTGGAGGTGTGTGACCATCCACATCCATACCCATTAGGTTGGGTGAACAAGGATGTGGAACTCAAGGTCACCAAGCAAAGACAAATTAGTTTTTTCATTGATTTCGGTTACATTGATGAAATGCAATTCAATGTGTTTTTTCTTAATGTTTGTGGTGTAGCATTCAAGATCCCTTACATGCATTTCAATGATGTTATCTTCACGAGGAAAACCAACTAATACCATGTGATTAAGGATGGTAAGTTCTTCATCATCGATACACATATATGTAATATTGTTTCCTCGCTTCAACTAACCTAGGTTCAACCTTCCATCCCAACTAACAAAACCCAAATCATTGACCCAACAGACCATAACCACGTTGAAAAAACCTATGACAAAAGTGAAATCTCACCCTAGATACCGATAGGGACTGCATGAAATAGGCTTCTAAAGTTACAGAATGGGATCCCTCCATGGTAAAACTCGACAGACTACCCAATGATGCAGATAGTTTTAGGATTATATAATCCTCCCTTGTCCATATATAGTCTATTAGATGATCTTTCCTAACTTAAGAGTATTTTACTTGAGTTTGCTGCCATCGATGCTATTGGTTCCATTGGTGCCACTGGTGCCATTGGTGCCACTGGTGCCATTGGTTCCATTGGTGCCATTGGTGCAACCGATACCAACAACTAGAGTGTGGGGAACACATATAGAGGGTAAATTCCACTTGCTGGATGTTCATGCATGATTTAATGGTCCTATGAGACCAATCCCTACATTTTAGGAGCCCACTCTGAGTGCCAACATCAACCTCCAACAGTTGGTTGTGGTAGGTGGGAATTTATGCTGATTCAACTTCCAGTTACATTTAGTTAGATCACTCTCAGTCAGAATAGCACCATTTTTGTATGGTTGCATGGGAAGTGGTGTCTTTTTCCACCTACCTCATCATTTTAACCAATTTAACTAGTTTAATTGATTTTCAGACTGATTTAGACACCAGGAGTTAGACTACTGGCTCCCATGTAGTGATTTAGACACTCCTAGTTAGCTATTTAGTTGGTAGATACGAATCTTATCCACATGATTCAAATTCTCCTTATTGTAACACTATTGGATTAATGAAGATTAATGTTGTAATTTACTGATGAATTCTTATCATATTTGTCACAAATTTGTCTTGTTCAGTGTACATTGTTCTTGAGATTCCACTACATAATCCACTTCACAATTTCTCTCATTTTCATGTAGATAAATAGGTTCACAAATTAAACATGGTATCAAATCCTTTTTCAAGCTAGAAGCAAGTATGTCTGATCTCCATTGTACACTAGAAGCAACTAGGTTTCCACATAAATCCTATAATGTTTTCCTTGCTAACTCTGGATTCGTCTAGAGAAGTCTTTGCAGGTGTGACGGACCCTGAGAAAGTGTACATGTCGAGGTGGAAGGTTTGAAACTGACATGATTGTGAATTTATTTTGGTTTTTGCAGTGTTACTTGAAAGTACCTACATAGCTTGTTGAGGAATTAACTGATCAACAGAAAGATTGATGGATTCTTCAGCTCTTGTACCCCAAGTCCTTACACCCTTTAACTATGTTGATTGGAGTGAATATATGTAGGTATCATTGTGCAATATTGAGATGTTTAGGATGAAAAAGGGCAGAGAGACAGAGCCCCATCACCCTGCTGAGAAGGACATGTTTTGAATTGGTTGGATGAATGCTTCGGCTTCTTGTGCACTCATATCTCCTAGGATCTTTTGTTCCACCTTAAGGGACTACGGACTCCAAAGGAAGCTTGGGTGAAGCTTGAATATTTGTTTGGAAAACAAGATTAGCTTCGAGGGAACATATTGGAGAATGATCTCATTGCACTGCTTCCCAATAGTTTTGAAACTATTCAATAGTTTTTCATAAAATTCAAGTCACTAGAACTGTAATGTAAACAACGCATAATAGAGAGGAAATATGAGAAACCGGTTCTATTAATACTGAGTAACCTTGGCTGAGAGTACTTTGTCTTTGTCTCTACATTCCATTCTATAAGATCTTCCATCCATAATTGGAAGATTCCTTCTCTAGATTCTTTTGTTGAGTCCTTAATACAAGAGCAAGATAAATTGGTTCAAATGGGAGTGATTCAGACCTCCAAGAATGAATAACTCTAAGTGATAGACTCAAAAAGTGTGCAAGCAAGAGGGAAGCACAAAGGGAGGGAGACCAGAAACACTGATTCAAGGCCAAAGGAGAATCAGATATCTTCCGATGGAGCCTCAAGTTCTAGGAAAGAGAAGACTAAGTATCCATACTGTATGAGAGGATTTCATCCATAAAGATGGTGCATGAATACGACCATTGATCAGTTGACAACACTCCTTAAAGACAATAATATTTTCCTTCCACAAGGTGTAGAGAGGTATGATGTTGGAGAGAAGGATGAATAATATGAGAGGTGCCATGCCTTTAAGGCAGGCCTCACTTTGTCAAAGGCTTACTTGAAATACTTTGGAGCATCCAACCACATGGTTTCCTCCAGGGAATCCTTCACCACTCTCACTCTATCAGGAGGACCTAGCACTCATATTGGAGATGATTCCCAAATCCCAGCTGTTGGGAGAGGTTCTATTAAAATCCATCATGATGATTTAAGAATGTACTCTCTTTTCCCTCTCTTTCAAGATTTTTTTTGTCTGTATATTAGATGACTCACACTAGCTCACCAAAGCAAGTTTTTCAAGATGACAAAGAAGCAGAATATTCAACACGGTCAATTCGAATTGAAGAAAGTCTCCTTGGAGTGACTCCTTCTCCTCCTGCTCCAGAATTTTATGAGATATATGATATCTCATATTCTCATATAAATGATCTAAAATAAGACATTCTAATATCTATTATTGAAGAAAAACTCTCCTTCCATTCTATGCAAGCATTCTCCAATGATTCTTCTATTTTAATTTTTGTGCAAAGTTTTCTAGTGATTGCTTCAAAAAATGAATATGAATTTGATTTCTCTCTCTCTCTAATGTTGTTGTTGGTGTGCAAAAAAGTAATAATTTTGATATTTTGGAAGAAATAACATATTTTAGGAGTGATCCATTCACTCTCTTTGATCTAGAGCTTCCAAGAAATTCCTACATGATTGCAAGCACCAATACTCAAAGTTTTGTTGAAGAAGGAGAAAATTGTGTATCTACCATCTTAGTGGGGCACTTGGATTTGTTCCACATGCTTCGATATGATATGAACTTATTTGGATCTGATATGAACTTATTTGGTTCAATTTTTAAGTTTCAATAGCCTCCAGTAATGCTTGTAGTTGTTCTCGTCAATTTTGGTGTGAAAAATCAAGTACCTCAAGTCTCTTTTAAAATTGGTGTTGGGGATTTGATGTCAGTTTTCTCTCATGAGTTTGTTGATATTATATTTTGGGAATCATTGGTTATTTTTTAAGCTATATCAAATTATGGAGCTCAAGAATTCTCTCTCCATAGTCCCAGGGCTTCTCTACCTTCCTACTTGATCACATGTTCATCTCCTCACAGAACTAGTAAACATGGAGACATTCTGCATTCACTTGGACACTTGATCCTAACACTTGGAACTGATTTTACCTCACATGGTTTGATGTTCAAGGCTGCAATATATCAGTTCCTTTGGATTTCTTCACGTGGTTTGAATTCTCAAGAACTTTTTTTCTCTCATTAGTTGATCTCAATTTCTCTACATGGGTCCATTTTTCATCTTGCAGTTGTCTATGTTCTTGATTCAGTTGAGCATATTCTTCTTATTCCAAAGAGGAAAATTCCTCCAAACATAATCATTTAATTTGGATAGGTTCAAATGCACATTATTAGGATGCTGTTGTACATAAGAACCACAATATTGCATTTGCTGTTGCATAGTGCTGCAAATTGCAACAAAATGTTTACAAGTTTTTACCCAAAGAGGAAAGTTTTTCTCTTAAGTATAAATTGTTTTCCTGATTCACTGCTTATTTTGAGGGGATTTTTTTCCCAGGAGTTTTTCCCCATTTTCATTAGTTTATTAAACATCTTTTTATTTATTTTATATTGTATGGGTTACTTTTGGCCTAGTTTCCAGGTCCCAAAGTTGTCCAACTTAGGATTAAGGGGGGCTGTTAGGATTATATAATCCTCCCTTGTCCATATATAGTTTATTAGATCATATTTCCTAAATTAGGAGTCTTTTAATCGAGTTTGGTGCCACCATGATTAGTGCCATTGGTTCGATTGGTGCCACTGGTGCCATTTGTGACATTGGTTCCACTGGTACCAACCACTGGAGTGTGGGGAACACATATAGAGGTTAACTAAAACTTACTATATGTTCATGGGTGAGTTGATGTGCAACCATGTTCATGCATGAGTTGATGTGCAACCTTGTTCACACTGCAACTGGATTCCTCAAAACTTATGAACCATACTTTACACACTTCCCCAGGGACAACAAGCCCCCAACACACACTTGTGGCTTGTCCCAAGCCACTTTAGCCATGCTCCTCTGTTGCGTTCATATTATTTTGAAAATATTGGAAGACTTTTATTACATCATCTACTCGTCATTAAACATCTTCCTTTACCTAAAAACTTTTCTCCATAGTTTTATAACTAATATGTTCTGAAATTTCTACTTATGTTGCCTAGAGAACTTGTTTCACCTGCACATGTACCGGATGAATGGTCCCTGTGACTTGCTCTACTTCATCTTGAAGCTCAATGAAATGATCAATTATTTGATGTTGTTGTGTTAGGAGCTTGGTGACATGTTGTTGTCCCAATAATGGAACCATTTGTTGACTCGCTTCGACTAACCCAGGTTCAACCTTCCATCCCAACCAACAAAACCCAAGAAAAATATAATTAATCAACTAAAACATTTTATTTATTTTTAATATATATATCATATCGATACCACATTTTATTATGTGGTTCATAGCCTCAAGAATAGAGGTCAGGGCTCACTACATCTACAGTAATAATTCTAGGGGGCACACCCAAAGGGGCCTCGCCCTATTGAATCCATTTTTGGGAGCCTAACCCCGAAGGACCAAGAGAGTTGGACTCGTGAGAATTGAACCTCTGCCCTCAATATCAAAATACTGATACCACATTTGAAATCATAGGTTTATTATATTATTCTAATATGCATTATATTTTTACAAGTATATAAAAGTTATGTTACCATTATGAATATCTCATATTTTCTTATATCACTTAAGGTTTGATATTCAACATAGTCACCCCTATAAGTCGAAATATTTTTTTCCAAATAAAACCTTATAAGGGAATTCAAGGGATGCTTTTCTACATTAACATATGACTTATTTAGCAAACATATAAATGTATACTTGTTAATATCACCATGAGGGAATTAAACTAGGCACCTACTAGCACATAAATGGTCAAAAAGCTAGCAACATTTACAACAATTGCTTGAGCTACCATGTTGGGCTACATAGAGCATGAATTTATGGTTTTATATTCATTTTTTAGCCCTTCATTTCTATTTAAATTACTAACTATAAATTATACCTATCAAAGGCCACACAAAATATTTCTATCATATTTAAAATATAGCATTCAATGTTTACCCTTCCACTATATCTAAATGACTAATTATAATTTAACCTATTGAAGGTCACATACTAGATTTATTGCTATACAATCTACTCAAGAAATTCTTTTTGAGCATATGACATAGAATGTGAATCCATAGGATATTGAAGAATACCCCTAAATTAACTACATATTAAGGATTTGCTCCCAAACAAATCTGTTAAACCCCCCTTCCAATACAAATTTACATTTAAAAAAATACCTATTTTTACTAGATATCATAGGTATCTCCTTTTTCCATGAAATTTTTAAAACCCCTTTTTATTTTTACCCCATTATTATAGTGACATGACACAAATGTTATAACCCTAAGAAACCTTGCAAGGTCAAATATGAAATGTTAGAGTGAGAAAATATTTTAAGATGGAGAACAACCCCCTAAACACAAGTAAACTTTATCTACTATCATTCCAATCAACTTCACATTACATTCAATCAGAAATCATGCTTATTCAAACACCACTATAACTACAAACACAATTGGATTCACACAACCTTCACAAAAATCATGTGTATTCAAACACTAATCTGACTTCACACATAATCAAACTTACACAAACTTAGACATAAAATACTTATTCAAATCCCCCAATACTATATTCAACAACCTAGAAACATTACTATAAACCCCCTAATATCTACATGTTTTTAATATATTAAAAACTACCCCTTGACCCTTATATACTAAGAAACATATTGCTTCCATATTTTAGAGTACTAAATCTCGCATTATGAATTCACATGCTATAATATTTCCTACTTAGTGACCCCATATGACAATATTTGAAGAGGGACAACTTACTCTAACCTCATGTTAAGGACCATACATATTTATAGACTACACTTTTCCACATTTTTCTCTTTTTAATTTAAATCCATTCAACATAGTGATTAGAGACTATTTGAGATTCTAAGAACAATAATTCATTCACATTCTCTAATAGGTTCAAAAGAATTGGATCCCTTTGTTTATCTGAATATTTTAATATATATTCATCTTATTCCTTCTGATGAAACCATTTGGTGCAATGGAATATAAATGAAGTTCCATATGCCCATCCAAGCCTTGGGAGGCTTTTGGTGATGTTGTCAAGGAGGAATTCTATCTAGTCAAAAACTATGATGACCAATACACTAGGTGGATGACTTTGCAGTAGGAGAGAGACTAGATAATGACAATGTTTACTAACATATTCCATACCCTATGCTAAAAAATGGGTATGAGAGACTTAGAACGTCACTTGTTCCTAAATTATTGTAGTGTCTTGTAGAGGTACATTTATACATAGATGGATTTCTTGGACATATCCTCACTATGAGCTACTTACTAGTACAATGTCAATATTGAGAAAACATTTAAGTAAAATAATAAGCAGTAGTTTGGGTTTGCAAATCAGTAGTAACACAATCCTAGCAAAGGTGACCCTAAATCACAAAGAAAAGGATAGAGAAAGGACATCCAAAATCCTAAAAACCAACCAAATTCATCAAAAAAGAAGGGTAATAGGAAATCAAGGAAGGAAATCGATAAGTGGTGTGAGTTCCTTAAAATCTCCTGGCACAACACTAATCAATTCTGCTAAAAAAAAATTGTTAGCTGAGATGAAATCCCCATAGATGGAATCTTGATCAAAATCTAATTCAGAGCAAGAAAAGGGACAGTGGATCATTCATGGAAATCCTAGTTCCACCATCACAATTGGAAATATCCAACCATAATACTCGAAGGATCCAGAGGAAGGGGATTTCCTTTTCCTTTCACATGTAAGGGCGCAGGGGAATACACTACATGTCATTTTTTATAGTGGTAGCCAAAAGAATCTCATCTCGATCAAGGTCATTAAAAGATTAAATATGTTGATGAGGCCACACCCCAAACCATACACCATTGGTTGGATAATCCAGGGACAAGACGTCCATGTTAGTCAATAGTATTTCCTATCCTATGGCATCAATCCCTTCAAACATGAGGTCATATGTCATGTTTCCTATCTTAAATATTGTGATTTTATTTTATGAAAACCATATATATGAAAACATATTCTTTTTTATGAGTCTAGACCTCATAGTATGATTATTACTATAGGAAATAAACCCTATAGTATATCAAAGACAATTCTCATTACTGCAGTCTCCCTTATCACAACTAAGCATTGCAAGAAGGTAATCTCCCAAATAGGGAAATTCATCCTCTTCATGATTCATTTTGAAGGTGAACAGAAGATCACAGCAACACCCACCACCTCCACACAGGATTCCTCTATATAGAAGAAATAGGTAGAAAATATTGTGGAATAATATAAAGATGTTTTCACCACACCTTCCATGGTTCTAGTATATTTCTAGGTCAAGCAATCCATTGATTTGATTCTCGGGATGCCTTTACCTAATAGGATAGTATAGAAGCATTTCCTCATGGAAAATGAAAGATCAAATGCCATATTCAATAATGTAACATACCTTACCCACAAACTAATTCCAAATGCACCAAATTAATAGGGGGAGATGAATTAATTCAACGAACAATGGGATAAGGTTTTTATGTCTAGGACATCAAGCCATCAAGCCAAATAAAATAAGAATTCAACCATTAAAATAAAATGTTATACCTCCAATGCAAATAATGTGTTACCAATGCACATGTGATATAAGGAATGCAAGCATGAATGCATCAAGATATAAGCATATAACTTAACATTAATTTTAACATCACATGCAACATCTATAGGCTGCTACCCACATCCATGTAACTACATAGGCATTAGATCTATGACCAATATCAAATTTAGATCTACGGTCCACTGGTAAAAATAGATTTACAACACTTAATAAAATACCATAAAAGGCTACCATCTGCATCCATAGAAATGATGGAACATATTGTTGTCAGTATTTTAACACTCACATAGGTGAACATGTGGGTGCTTCCAACTTAGTGAAGATGAGATAGGAAGCCGTGATAGGAAACAGGTTCCTATAGAGAAAATGTGTGAGAGAGTAGTAAAAACTGGTGAAAACAAGTAAAATGGAATCTATACTAAGAAAAATATAGGAAGTTGACCAAAATGATATGGCATGTAAGTATTAAATCCAATAAGGTAAGAAGCCACAATAGTGAAACAATAACAATAAATAGAAATGGTAAATATAAAAAGTAAATGGTAAAAACTCTCTATTTTTCACACATAAGAGCAATGCATGGAATTAAAATTTCATTTTGTTGAATAATTTGGAGCATTACATGGATTCAGAATACCTCCAAAAAAATGGGCCCTTGCAGCTGGTGTAGAGTGTTTTCCTCCTAAATACGTGCAGTCTAGTTTCTCCCGCACGAGGTCACAAAGGTGTCAAAGCTAAATTATAATGAAGTGGTGAAAGGTATCAGAGAGTTGCATGCTTCAGTCGGAATTTAGACAGAGTAATAGTGCAATAATGGAGATATGGAGGGAATGGAGCCTTCATACCATATTTATAGGAAATATTTGATATTTAGGGTTTAGAATACCATAGTGGTTTTTCCTTTTACCACTGGTAATATTTGAATTTAGTCGGGATTAACTTTTGGTGAGTACTTCCCTTATTTTGTGTATGTGTATCTTAATGTGGAAATTAATCCCTAAATTGGTGGGATAATTTGTGGAAATTGAACCCAAGTGATAGATCAATTACACTCACAAAATTGCTAATCAAACATGCAAAATTCACACAAAAGGAGACTGAAATTGGAGCATAACTTAATCCTTTATTGAATAAGTGTACATTAGCCAACCATATGAAGTAATAGGATGCTAAAATATATAATTACATGATAGATTCAAAATCACTAGGTTTCTATTCAAATTGGTCAAAAAGCAGGCTTACTAAATCTAGTCAAATCCCCCATAGGTGAAAGAAAATATTTTCAAATCTATGAAGATGCTCACAAATTGGATAAAGAAAGTGGGAAAGATGATAAGTGATGGAAATAAAAATCATTCATGCTTTTGTTTGGAGAAAAGGAAGAAGGATTATGTGGGAAAAAGACAAGGCAAGTTCTCCTAGACTTGTTTTTCCTTTATTCCTTAAAACTGTTGTAAAGTAAGGAAGATTTCATAAAAATCAGAATTGCACTTTTAGGAACCAGGAATAAAATAATACTTGCTAAAATAGCTTCCAGAATGATTCCAAAGCACTCCATGACAGATTTTAGCAAGTATTGACTTCTAGGTGCATGTGGAAGCCAACTAGCATAGAGAGGAATCTAGGAATCTAGGAATAAGACAAAAATGATTAATAAATGCCAAATATGGGTAACTATGGGTTGATTATTATAAACCCCCCCTTTAAGCCCGACTTTATGAGTAAATATCAGAAAATTATAGGGCCTAGAAAGAAGGCTTAGTCACCCTTTGCATACTGCATGTCCATACAACCAAGGAAAGAGGCAAAAACCCAGTGGAAAAAATCCTCCCCTAAACATGGATAGTGTTGTAATCTCACGGATCACAGAGGGTTACCAATAATACACATTGAATCAAATAGACATAAAATACAAGAGATAAGAACATAGATCTGGAATAAAAGATTATATTATATCATGAGGGTCCATACATACACCGAACTGAACCAAGTTCTCATCTGGCTCAACAGCCTAATATATATGGTTTACAAACAGTTACATATAACTACTTGTCAGTTCGGTCAACCAACATGACCTTATGCGGCCGACCTAGTCTCTAATTAGTCAGCTAATCGACTTAGTCGGCTTACCAACTAGCTACTCCAACATCTCTCCCAGGAACAAAATTTTTCTTCGTCCCAAAGAAATAGGGGAGGTTCTCAAAACTCTTTACTGTCTGAAGTAGCTATTTTCTTGTTTGTCTTTTATGGGATATGAAGTTGGATGTTTGGTCATTTCTGTATACATACTTCAATGATTTCTTCTACTGTAATGTCCAGTTGACATTGGAATTTTGTCCAACTTTGAAGTACTTTCTGGATGTCAATGGTCAGTGTTGTAATGCTTGATAACGTTGACATATTCTCTTGAATGGAAAGGTTTGCTATTCTTTCCATTTCAGGTCCCATAAAATAGTATTTTTATTCTGCTATCTCTAGAAGCCTTTTCATATGTGGGTAGATGGTGTCTAATTTCTCCAAGCTTGGGAGTGCCTGCTGCTCCCACTAGTGTGCTTGTCTCTCGAGTTTCTGCAGTTTGGCTGTCTCCAGCACGATTTGATCTTGTATTGTGCTTCTCAATGCTTCTTCAGTGATCTTTATATTTTCCAATGCTTGAATTTGTTGTTGAGTCTATCGGGTTTGCTGAAATAATTGCCTGTAATAAGTAGGCCAATCCTGTAGTACCCCTTTTGTTATGACATACTCTTCCATGTGGTCTTGTAGCGCTTTGTAAGCTTCTGAGAAGGCTGTGTACTACTGCATCAATAATCTAGATGTTTCTTCGTTTTGTTCTTCCTTTGTGTTTTGCATCTGTACTTATAGGGTCGACACCACACTCTCAAACACTTGATATTCCTTTTCAAGCGGCTTGTTGGTGTCGGCTTGCATCGCACCTGGTATTACAGATTGTGCTAGGTTTCTGCATTTTAACAGGAATTCAAATTGTTCCTTCTCAGTGTTGTCAAGCTCCTTGCATATGGTCTAGCTTCTTATTTTTGCTTCAATGGCCAGAGTTTCTAAGAGTTGTCCCAACTCTCTTTCCTTCATCTTTGTTGCGTTGACTGAAGTGGTTGACCCAAGTTGGCTAATGTGGACCATTGTCGATTGTGACTCTTTTTGGTGGTCCTTCTTCTTTCTGTCTCTCTTCTTCTTATGTTTATGTTGTTCTGCTTGTTGCTATGCTTCTGCATTTGTAAGGGTTAGAATTTCATGTGGTTGATTTTCTAGTAGTGGGTTGTCTGGTTGCTAGTCTACAACGGTCAATGGAACTTCTGGTTGGGTTTCTTGGATGAGCTCTGCAACTGGGTGTGTATCTGGGGGATTTTGTGTAAAGGGTTTAGATACAGATGTTTCAGGTGCATATGGTTTTTGTAAAGGAGGTTCAGGCGCAGATGGTTCAGGTCTAGGTTCTATATTGGGAAGTGGTGGTGGTGATGGTGAATGCTTGAGTGTAATTGGTGTGGTAGGGATATGGCCAGGTGTCGGGTCCTCAACTTGTGGTGGTGAATCCTCTGGGATGTCAGAGAATAGGTTGTCAATTACTTGGTTGATATCTTCTAGGTTCTCTTCTTCCACATCTCTTGCTGGTTCATTGGAAAATGGAGGGTGTGGGATGTTAGCTAGGGTAAAGGATGAGGTTCAAATTATGACAACTTGAGCTGTCTTGTCGGGGTTCCTCACAAATGTTGATTTTATAATTCCTAGAGACCTTGGATTCTAGGGTATTTGTCCAGGTTGTGGGGGAATGAGGTGTCTTGATCCACTAGCTTCGATCAAAGGACATTTGGTGGTGATCTTCTGGATAGAGGTGAGTAGTTCAGGCAATTTTTCAATGTAGGCCTAGAAATATCTATCTTGGTCAAACCCCTCCTTTAGGGTTTTCGGCATAGCATTTTTGCATATGTCAACTGGGCTTATGGAGGGTAGCTGTGGAATTTCGTCCTGTGTAATCTGGGTCAGAGATGGGGGTGGATGTGTAGACACTAAATCGACAATGTTTTCACCTGTTGAGGTGTTTGTACTTTTTACCTTTTTTGGCTGACCTTGTTGTGCTCCCGACTCGACAAAGCGTTTGAACTATGTCTCGACTGGAACTTTGTTCGGTACAACATCTTCTATGATGTCGATGGGGGTAGCTGCTATATCCTCTTCATATTCTGATTCTGAAAGGATCAGCTTGCGCTTCCCCTTCCCTTTTGTTTCCATTGCCTTTTTTCTTATGGCTGCTATTTATTTTGCTAGCTTTTTTTGTGTCTTTGGTTATGGCATATTTAGGATTGTCAGGCTCAATGTATTCTTCTAGTTCTTCCCCTCCCTTCTGCTGTTGAACTGGGTTGATACTTTCTTCAGATGATTTGGTTACCTACTACTTTGTCAATATACTTCCCCTTTGGTCCATTGTTGGTATGATTGTTATTTGCAATCTATTGGTGTCTTCTGCTGGTGTTTCTTCCAACACAAAGGTGTTGATGTGTAGTTGGAGTTCATAGTCTTCTTACTTCTCCTGGTCTGTCAGTGGTTCTTTGATTGCTAGGTTTCCTTCGTTGGCTTTTGCTGGTATTGACAGCTTTGTGCCGGATTATCGTGCTAGTTTGTAGAATATCTCTTCGATTGTTGGGTAATAGTCGAGAGGCTTTTCTTTTGCTTTTGCACACTGCATATACCAAACCGTAGTGTGGTCGAGCTCTAGTTGGATGTGTGCTATTTTCGGTAGACTTCGTTGGATGTTCTAAGGCACCGTCCATCTGGTCATCTGAACTTTCAGCTGTTGGAACCATTTTTCCAACAGTACTTTTCCATTTGCCAGTTCTTTCAATGTTCTAGTCTGCATAAATGGCTTGAAACTCCACATATGGAATTTTGTTGTTTCTTGGAACTGCTTGTCCCCAACTGGGCATGAGTGGTACATCACTATCCATATTATTAGATATGGGAACCTTATAATCTCGCCCGACTCCTGGCATTTCTCGCAGATAGTTTTGAGCATGTCGGCGATATACTGAGCCCATCTGTATACTTTTCCTATTTTTTCTATTGTGTCTACTGCCTCTAGAATATCTAGCTTCAAGTCACTCTTTTGACTTGTAGGTGTGAGCCCTATTGCTATGATTTTGGCCACGATTTATGGCGTCTGAGCTTGTATCTAGCTAATAATTAGCCCTTTTGAATTCTTCCCAGAGGGCATTCCAATTAAACGTTCTACCAATCCTTCTTTTATACCGACAGGGACTGGGTCGCCTTGGTTGGAGAGAACAATCAGTTTGTATATGACTTCTCCAGATATTTCAACTAGTCTGTCGAAGTAAAATTTCCTGTTGTGGTACTAGCTGATAATAAATTTTACAGTTGTTTCCTTGGTTCTTCCAAAACTCACCATGAACGGTGTGCTCATGTAGTTCATAATGGAGTTGTGGTTTATCTTCTCTACTGCTTGTGTCAGTTTCTTGTCGATGTAGGCCCATTCCTTGATTTCAGCCCATGTTTTCACCCATGAGGTTTCTTGTACCTTGGCGTTTTTGATGTTTCTTAACCTTCTCATCAATGGGTTTTCAGCAGATTGTAGTTCCTTTGTCTTTGCAGCTATGGCTCTGGTTTGTTTCGGTGCCATCTTGTTGGCTTCTTGGTCGAATTTTCTTATAGGTTCCTGGTTCTCACTTTTCTAATTGCTGAATTTCTCTATCTCTTCAAAATACTATAAATGATCCTTTTTTGGTTAGGTATTTATAGGTGGGGTGTTTGATGTTTCTGTTGATGGGTGTATTAATGGCGGAAGTGATGTTCCAGCGCGGTCTCTGGGTTTTGCGTTAATGGTGATTTTCTTTTGGTGCTCCTTCTGACCATAGTTATGAAGGTATGATTTGACCTTCGGGGTCGTTGGTCGATGTCAATCACGTGAGCAGTCGATGGTGGTATGTTGATGGGTTTTATGTCGGCCATCGAAGCATTGGTTTCTTGGCGTCCTTAAGTTATGGGTGTTGGTTATGTTTTGTTGTTGTTAATATTTTTAAAATTTTATAGATTTTTTCTGACAGTTATGGTCATTACTTTTTTTTTAATATATTTTAGAGCTTGTTTTAATTTTTGTACCATTTTAGTCAGGAACCATTAACAAGTTTCCGAAATACTATGCCTTGTAACGTCCTTAGTTGGACTGATCCGTTGGCATGAATTTCTTCGACAATGTAAGGTCCCATCCATTATGTATGTAACTTTTTGGATTTTCCTTTTACTCGACTATTGTATAGTAGGGTGAGGTCCCCTATCGATAGATTTTTGTTTTTAATATTGCCATCGTGCCAAGCCTTCTACTGCTATTTTTGGATTTCTTGGTGTTGTAGAGCAATCAGTCGATGTTCTTCTAGCTTTCTTAATTGCATCAGTTGGTCCTTCCTTCCTCGTTCAACATCAACATGTAAAATATCTGCTATGATAGGTGTTTGTTGTAAAAAATGTAGTGGAACAACTGCTTCTTGTCCATAAACTAGTTGGAACGGTGTTTGGTCGGTCGAATGCTTGTATGCTATTCTGTAAGCCCAGAGTACTGCGGGTATCTTTTCGTCCCAATCATCTTTGTCGGTGTTACATATTTTTGTTAGGCCATTTGTTAATGTTTTGTTGAATGCCTTAATTGCTCCATTCGACTGAGGGTGGTAAGCTGTACTACATCGATGGTCAATTTTGAACTGATCTGTTAGTGCTTTGATGGTTTTGTTAATAAAGTGTGAACCTTAGTCACTAATTAGGGTTATTGGACATCCAAATCTAGTAATTATATTTTCATAGATAAATTTAGCAGCTATCTCACTCGAACATGTGTCGACTGGTTCTTCTTCTACCCACTTGGTTACATATTCTACTGCAGTTATTATGTACCTTGCACCTGTTCTTTTTGTTAGTATGATGAATGGTCCTATGAAGTCGATGGCCCAAATTTCAAATGTCAAACTTGGGTTTACTAATATCAAGGGAATTTTTGTACTAGGAAGAGGTCGACCTAGTTGTTGACATCTATCGCATTGGCTTATAAATTTCTTACAATCTTTGTATAGTGTCGGCCACCATAGCCCTGACTGTTGGATTTTCTTGGCAGTTGTATCTGCTTGAAAATGTCCTCCCACCGGTCCATTGTGTGCTTCATACATGATATTATCTCTTTCATGTTCTAATACGCATCTTTTGAGGATGTCCTCCAGGCCCATTTTATATAAAAATCCATTTATGAGGCTATATGGTGCAACTTTCATGGCTAAGATTTGTTTCTTTTTCATGCTCATGCCCTCTGGTGCTTGTCCATTTTCTAAGAATTGAGCTATTTCCTTTAATTCTGCTGGGACTACTTATATTCGAAATAAATGTGCATCCGGTAGATCGTCTTCGACTCCTGTCGGTTCCTCTCCTGTGTTGATTCGTGATAAATGGTTAGGTCCAACATTTAATTTTCCTGGTCTAACAACAACTTCAAATTCAAATTCTTGGAATAGATGTAGCCATGGTAAAATTCTCCCATGGTGTAAGGGTTTATTTACAAGGTATTTTAATGCTTGGTAGTCAGTATAAAAAATGAAAGGGTTGGCTAGTAGGTAATGTCAATACTTATGTAGTGCAAATACCATTCCTAAGGCTTCTCTCTCTATTGTTGAATAGTTTCTTTCTGCTTTATTTAGTTTTTTGCTGTTGTAAACTATGGGGTAGTCCATTCCATCGTCCCCTGGTTGAGTTAAGATTTCTCCTATTGCTAGGCCTGATGCGTCGATGTGTACATGGAATTTTGTCGACCAATTCGGGAACCTTAGAATGGGTGCTTCGATGAGCTTCCTTTTTAGTGTTTCAAATGATATGTTACATTCATCTATTCGGTTGAACCCCTGATCCTCCCTTAATAGTTCTTTCAATGAATAGGTCATATCTAAATAGTATCTTATGAATTTCCTGTAATATCCTATATGAACAAGTAGTACCCTGACTTGTTTTGGGTTCACCGGTGGTTTCAAGTCGAGGATAATTTTTATTTTTGCAAAGTCAACCTTGATACCTTCTTTGCAGAAAATGTGTCCTAATAGTATCCATATAGGGGTTAGAAATATGCATTTCCTTATGTTCAGAGATAGCTGGATTTGTTGGCATCATTCCAACATGAGCCTTAGCCATTTGCAATGATATTTCAGCATAGAGTATATTGTCCAATGATCAAAATATATTGCCATTGTTTTGTAAATATATTCTTGAAAATATTGCAGGTGTGTTCTTTAGTCCAAAAGGCATAACTCTGTAAGCAAATGAGCCAAATTCACATACGAATGTTGTCTTTTTCTAGTCCTCTTTAGCTATTGGTACTTGGTTATAATCTGAGAATCCATCTGTAAATGAGTAACATTCATGTCCTGTGACTTCATTTAGGTTTTCATCTGCATAGGGTGTTGGGAATGGGTCTGTTAAGGTAACTTTGTTTATTTGTCTGAATTCGACATAGATCCTTATCTTTGTTGGGTCGTGTTTCTTTGGTTGAATGACCCTTGGAATTTCCCATTTTGATTGGTCAATAGGGTAGATAATTCCTGCTGTAAGCATATTATCAATCTCTTTTTTGAATATCTGTTTGTATTTATGAGCTAATTTATATGGCCTCTTCTTTACAGGTCAAACATCATGTTTGATGTCAATCTTCATTCCACCCATTTCATGGACTAGACCTTTGAGATATTTGTATTCTATAGCGAATACATCCTGGAATTCTTTCAGTAAGTTTACTATTTCCGTTGTTTGTTCTTCACTCCAGTAATCGCCAATTTTTTCCATTTTTGGTCGATCATCATTTGAGATGCTGAATTATTTAGTTTTCACTTTAGCATATAACCATTCTGGTGCCTTTGCTTCATTGATTGTATCCCTTCTTTAAACTGTGAAAATGTAGTAGGAAAGTCTTCTGCAGTCATTCGGTCGGTATCTTCTTTGTCGGCTGTCTCGACTTTGAGTATTGTGTGAATTGGTTTTGTTGTTTCTGTGTGGTATGATTTCGATCGAAATCTTTTTCCTTCTATATTTTCATTTTCCATTTGTAGTCTTGTTGACTGTGGTGTTGTCCTGGTTTGTATATTATTACATTTTATTGTCGGTCAATCATAATTTTGTGTTAGGGTGTTGTTCCTGGTCGGTTCTATAAACGCCTTGATTTGTTTTGCAGTTTCGACTAACTTTTCATTTTGTGGTATAAAGATGAAGTCTTTGATAAAGTTCTCTCTAAGTTCATGCCATAGGAATGCTTCACCCCATGCTTCTTCCATTTTGTACCATTTGTTTGGTAAGTCAGATAGCGTCAATGGAAACAGGTGTGGCTATGTACGTTCATCCTTATACCCAAGTCTTTTCCATTCTTTTTCACATCTTCTTATGTGCTCTTCTGGGTCCTTCCCTTGGATGAACATAGGTATTTGGGCTTGATTGGTTAACTATTTTCCTCTTAATCGTTCTACAAAGTAGGTAAAAGTTGTTTCCCATCTCTGCAATCTTGATTGATGGGTATGCCACCATCTAGCAACTTGTCCTGTGAAGGTTTCTACTAAGCTTTGTAGTTGGCCATGTTCACCAATGTTTTTGGATACTTGTTCTATATGCATAACTGGTGATTCTCTTTCTTTGTATCTTGGGATTTGTTTGATAGTTACATTTACTAGTTTGAGGGTAGGATGTTCCCTAGTTTTTTTTCAAATATTTTTGGGATGATGGAAACCAAGAAACATTGTTGGACTGGTTTCTTCTACACTGTTTGAATGGTCTAGCAACCTCTTGCTTGTGTTTCATATTTTTTGACTTCCCAATCATATAATTCTGCATCTGAGTTGTATCCTACTGAATCTTGATTGCCTAAGTGAAGTTCACCATAGACATTGGGTTCTGTGTAGTCTTCATTGTTTTGTATTTGATATAATTGTTGGATGTCGACTTCTTCATCAATAGGTACTATGACTTTTTGTCCATTCCCTTTTAGTTTTATCCTTTCCTTGTCTAAGAATATCGATACCTTCATGTTTCTTCCCCAAGGTCGAGCTACTAACGCTGGGAAGGAACTAGATCCTTCCTTAGGATCAATAATTTCAAAGTCGACTTTGGTCAAAATTACTTTTATTCTCGTGTCGACATTTCTCCAAACTACGATAGGTTCAATCAGACCTTGGTTGGCTAATTTAAGGTATATTCCAGACTCGTATAGTCGAGGTCTACCCAATTGTTCCCAAGTATCATGAGTCATAATGTTTACTTGTGAGCTGAAGTCAAGTACAACTTGTCGGACATCGTATCCTTCAATTTCTAGGTCGACAAGTGGGTCGTCATCACTTTTGTCCTTCTGGTTTAAACTGCATATGTTTTTTGTTTGTTTTTCTATATTATTGTTGTGTTTCATATTAAATAATAAGTCAATGAATTGAGATACCACTTTATCATCTTGTACTAAACATATTAATTCGTTAACTGTTCTTTGTCTACTATCATCAGCTTCTTCTTATCGAGCAAATTCTTTAAATACATTCGTTGCATCTTTATACAATTGTTTTTGTTTAGCTGGGTTAGGATAATCATTCTTTTATTTTATTTTTCTTATGCATGGATTATCACTCCCAATTTTTGTCCCTTGTCAGGTTACTATATGCAGATTCTTTGTATTGATTACATCATGTCTTTTAATGCATGATAAGACATTAAAATTTTTCTTTTTATTGATTTTATCAAGCATAGTAGGACAATCCTCTAATGAGTGATCCCCGACTCCACAACTAGTACAAAATTTTAAATCGGTTCTGTCCTTGTATGGGAAGTCTGCATATCGATGACCTTCTTTGTAGCATGTGAAACACTGGATGGGTCGACGTGGTCGGTTGTCACGATTCCTAGAGAATCGATCTCGACATCCATATCTGCCACAGCGGTTGTCAAACTAGAACTCATACTGACAGACTTCATATCTTTGATTATTATGTTCATTTTGAGCATTGCTTCGTTGATTGTTATTGTTGTTCTGCGCAACTACGTTTTTCTAGTAGACTGCTTGGTAGTTTTGTCGATTCTTTAAGTTTAGGTGACAGTCGGCTGTGGCATGACTTTTTACTTCACAGATGGCAAACCAAGATGCTTTGTCATTTTTCATGTTATACGGGAAATCCTTCCTTGTGTGTTCTCCATGTTCTTGGCAGATGTCACAGAAGCACTTTGTCTGAACAAATCAAACATCCTATCGGCTGATGTCTTGTCAACAATTATCTTTTGTGTGTCCAGTCGTTGAGCATTTTGTGCACCAGACATCCTGATTCTTAAGATTCAACTCTTTTAATGATTTCTGCATGATTTTGAGTTGTTCTTCTAGTCTAGTATCTATGGGATATGCTGGGAAATATTTTTCCATCTCCACTTGTAGAGATTTAGTAAGTGCATCTTCATACGTTTTAAACATCTCTAGGATTATGTGCCACCAAATTTTCTATGATAGACCTACAAGGAACCAATAAATTAATAGTTGTTCATAAATTACATAATCCAATTGGCTGAGGAGGTCTTTCCAATGTTTGTCATACTCTCAGACAGACTTTGCTAGCTTTTGTGATGCTGTTTTCAACTTTTTAGGTGCCATATGTTTTGCATATAGGGTTTTAAAGAACGACAAGAATTGCACTTTTATTTCTTCTTTAGATTCTTGAGGGGTTCTCTCACTAAAGGTCATGTAACATGTTAGTGCTCTTTTCCTTAAGGCACCAACAAATTGTGCCATTTGTCGATATTCAACTGTAACCTGATTTGCCTCCCATGTCAATTCACAAACGAACCAATGACATCTACGATCTTTGTCTCCCTCATATAGAGGGATATGCGCTGATCCATGACCCATGTTGGACTCGCTATCACTATCTCCTTTAGGAGGTGGTGGTGGGGGTAGTGGGATGTTTTTCTTGTCTTTCTGTGTAGAGCTATTGTTGACAGAACTTTCGTTCCCGTCGGTCATTTTGTTTGTCGTTTCTTCTTGAAAAAGCAGTTGGTTCGGGTCGAATTCTCCTGTCGATTTCCAAATACAATTATTTTTCTACAGGTCCAACTATTCTATATTTTCCAAATATGTATTTGGCAGGGGGGTGCTCATTCATGTGTTGGGTAAAGTAAGTGGATACTTCGGTTGGAAGGGTATGCCTAAAGCGTGACCCATTTTCCTTCCTCTGGTTGATGGATCACTAGATGATTATCATCATTTACCTCATCATTGTGGAAATTGAACCCAGTGATAGAACAATAACAATCACAACAATTATCAATTGTACATGCAAAATCACTCACAAAAGAGACTAAATATGGAGCTGAACACTAAACTGTATTAACTCAGTGTACAATAGCCAACCCTGTAATAACATAGGCTACTGCATTAAATAGTTACATAAGGGATTTTAATGCATGACGAGGAAATTCGAATCTAGTCAAAAGCAGGATTACTAAAATTAAGCAATTCCCCCATAGGTGCATAAAGTAATTTCCAAATAAGCTAAGGAGCTCACGAATTGGAAAAAGCACTTAGGAAAGCTAAAAGGTGATGGAAGGACAACTCATACATGCTTTTAATAGGAGAAAAGAGTGGAGTATGTGGAGGACAAAAAACTAGTTAACCTCACCTAGTCAAACGTTCCCAATTGCCTTAAAGCACTGAAAAAGCAGGCAATAAAGCAGAAAAAGCAGAAGGGCACCTAGGAGGCCAGGAATAAAGCAGACTTGATTCCTTGAGGTTTCCCAAGTCCTCCATGAGTCAAAATAGGAAATTTTTACCACTATGGATAGGTAGATGACAACTTGCATAAGGTGGAATCATGAAACTAGGCAAATAAGACAAAAATGATTAATTTAATGTCTAAGGTAGCTAACTATGGGTTGATTATTCTAACACCCCCCCTTAAGCCTGACTTATGAGTAATATATCAGAAAATTATAGGGCCTAGCAACAAGGCTTAGTCACCCTTTACATACTGCATGTCCATTTAAACAAGGAAAGAGGCAAAAACCACATGGGAAAATCCTCCCTTAAACATGGACTGTAAAACAAAATTTGGAAATTTTGTCTTCGCTCATGCTTCACAGCATGATCAGTAATCCCCAGCATTGATTTGAGATTGCTGAAGGTCTTCTCACAAAATTCTTCGGTGAAGATATCAGCTACTTGTTCTGAAGATGAACAGAAGAGTAGGTGAATGGTGCCATCATGCACAAGCTCTTTGATGTAGTGCATATGGATCTCAATGTGTTTGGCTCTTTGCTTCTGAACTGGATCATTGCAGATTCGAATGGTACTCTGGTTATCACAGTAGATGGTAGTTGAGTACTCTGATTCAAAGCCACACTCTCCAAGTAACCCCTGCAACCATAAACATTGAGTTGCTGCATTTACAACTCCTCTGTACTCTGCTTCTGTAAATGAGAGTGCAATGGTACTCTGTTTCTTTCTTGACCAGTTGATTGGCCCTACTGCAAGAATGAACACATATCTTGATGTTTAATTTCTATCTGTGCTATTACCTGCCCAATCACTATCAGTAAACCCAATCAAATCAAGATCAGATTTTTCTTTATAGAAGATCCCATGTGTCCTTGTTCCCTGAACAAAGTTAAGGATCCTTTTGGCTGCTTTCCAATGGATCTCATGAGGATGATCCATGTATCTAGAATCCACACTAACTGCATAATAAATATCAGGTCTAGTATGTGTAAGATACAACAAACATCCAATCAATTTCCTATACAGTGTATTGTTTACCATAGGTGAAGAATCAACTTCTTCCAGCTTCACTCCTGAAAGGAAAGGAGTCTTGCTTGGCTTGCAATCCTTCATTTTGAATTTGTTCAGGAAATCCAAGGCATAATTAGACTGGTGCACCTTGATTCCATATTTGTTTTGAGCAATCTCAAGCCCCAAGAATTGGCTTAAGAGCCCCAAATCTGTCATGGAGAAGGCTTGGTTCATTGCACCCTTCAAGGAAGCAATCTCATCCTTTGAGCTTCCTGGAATGAGAAGGTCATCAACATATAACACAATGATAATTAATGAACCATTAATTAACTTCAAATATAAATTTGGATCTGATTTGCACCGAACAAAATTCAGTGATAGCAAGAAGCTATCAATCTTGGCATACCAAGCCCTGGGGGGTTGCTTTAGCCCATACAATGACTTTCTCAACTTCCACACAAGAGATGGGTTAGTAGCAAATCCTTGATGCTGCTGCATGTATATCTCTTCAGTGAGATATCCATTCAGGAAGGCACACTTTACATCCATGTGATGTACCTCCCATTTCTTTGAAGCTGTAATGGCTAAGGCTAGCCTGATGGAGTCCATCTTTGCCACTGGTGCAAAGGTCTCATTGTAATCTATGCCATGAACCTGTGAATATCCCTTGGCTACCAATCTGGCCTTGTACTTTATAGGTGAACCATCAGCAACAAATTTGGTCTTGTACACCCACTTACACTGAACTAGCTTCCTCCCTGGGGGAAGATCCACTAGCTCCCAAGTGTTTCTCTTCTGGAGTGAGTTGAACTCTTCCTTCATGGATGCTTTCCATATTGGATCTCCTGATGCATCTTCATATGTCTGATGATCTGATTCCACCATCAGATAGAATTTCTCAACAAACATAGGATCCTTCATGCACAGAGCACTCTGAAATTGAGATCTAGTCCTCCTAGGGTCATTGGGGTTCCCAGCTAGCTCTCCTGATGCATGAATTTTCTTGACTTCCCATTTTGGCCCTGTAGGGCTGTTAAGATCTGTAATAAACTCATCACTCTTAGAAATATCAGAATCAGCATGTTCAACAATCTCTTCACTTACTTTCAGAGGATCTGGTGGTGAAGAGGCTTCTCCAACTTCCACTGCTGCTAGGGGTTCTTCTTGAAACTGAACACACCTTTCGATGAAGGATTTGTTTGTGCTCAAATTTATCATTTTGTACCCTTTTGAATCTTTAGAGTACCCAACAAATAGACACTCTTGGCTTTGGAGCTACAAATCCTTCCTCTTTTCTGTTGGAATTCTAGCCCAAGCCCTTGAGCCAAAAATCCTGAAATGGGTCACATCTAGCTTGTGCCCACTCCATGCTTCGAAAGGAGTCATACCATCTAGATGTTTATGAGGCACCCTATTCTGGATATAGGCTGCACATTTGATATCTTCATCCCAGTACTTTGGTGGCAAATTTTTGGCCTCCATCATGCATGTTGTCATCTCCTTCAGTGATTTGTTCTTCCTCTCAACAACACCATTTTGCTGTGGTGTGTAAGGGATAGAATGCTACATATGAATACCTGAATCTGAAAAATATTGAATAAACTCAGACTTGACATACTCAACACCATTGTTAGATCTGAGGACCTTGAGTTTCCTCCCAGACTGGTTTTCAACCAAAGCCTTAAAGACTTTGAAGAGGCCAAAAACTTCAGACTTGTGTTTCAGGAAGTAAACCTAGCAACACCTGGAAAATTCATCTATGAAAGTCAATGCATATTTGGCCTGAATCATGGACATATGAGGGAATGGGCCAGCAACATCACTATGGATCAACTTGAGGGGTGCAGAGGTTCTCTCATGACTAGCTCTCTCAAATTTATGCTCTGGGTGTTTTCCTAGGATACAACCTTGGCAGACTCCTTTGGAAAATTTTATCTTTGGTAACCCTATGACCATCTCTTTTTCACTAAGATCAGAAAGATACTTGTAATTTAGGTGTCCAAATATTTCATGCCAAATCTTGCTTTCCTCATTAGCATGAATCATAAGAGTAGAGGGGTTTGAGTAGGGTAGGAAGTGTGAGAACATGTATACCTTCGGAGTATGATTTGCAACTCCTTTTTCAATGACTTTACCACTTGAGATCTCTGTGATCTCAACTTCATCAGGGGAGAATATGACCTTCTTTGGAGACCCAGTGTGGGTCATATGATACACTGATAAGAGTTTGGAGGCAAGACCAGGAACATACAACACATTGCTGAACTGACCATGATCAAGATCAATTCTCCCTTTGCCCAAAATTTCAGTGAGAGAGTCATCTCCTAGTACTATTGGTGGACCTTTTGACATGTCAAGTGAGGAGAATTCCTCCTTGGTTGAAACCATATGTCTTGAAGCTCCAGAATCAATGATGAAACTAGGTGAGCTTGATGTACCAGCAACCAATGCATGAACTCTCTCTCTGTCTTCTGAACTTGATCCTCCTTCTCTCTTCTTTGAGCTGTCTAGAAGGGAGATGCCATTCTTCTCCAGGAGTTGGATCAGCATGTCTATTTGCTTCTTCATGAGGAGCTCTCAGTATGATTTCCCTTATTGCAGTATGCACACTTGCTCATTTCTCCTTTATTCTTCTTCTTCTGGTAGTTCTTCTTGGAACCTTGTGGCTCCTCCGGAGACTTGTTCTTATCTCTCTTTTTCTCAGGTGGCTTTTTAGCTTTCTTTTTGCTTTTTGAATCCACCCTCAAATCTCCAGCAACCAGATATTGGTCTTTGGATGGTTTGATGGTTCCCATCATCACCAGTTTGTCTTGTTCTTGTGTGAGAGATTCCATGAAATCTGCAAGGCTAGGCATCTTCCAGGTTCGAGATTTCAACTTTGTGGCATAGAAGGTTGAAACAAACACTGGATAGTCAGGGCCAAGCTTCGAGAGTATGTCCAAGACCAGCTGATCATCCTTCTTTTCGATCCCACATTGTTTTAGCTGCAAAACAAGTGCTTTGAACTTGGAGAAATAGAGTTGCAGAGATTCAAAGCTATTTGGACTCAGGGAGATCAGTTCATTTTCAATTTGATGTCCCCTAATCTCATCTATCTTTCCAAAAAGATCAACAAGCTTCTCCCATACTTCATTCGGTGATGTCAATCCATCAAGATGGAAAAGGAGGTCTCTGGAAATACTCAGACACAAGAGACCATAGGCCTCATCCCTCCTGTTGTGCCATTTTATCTTCTCTGCAGCTGCATTGGGATCTACTTCTATTGCCATAATCACCCTATAGAGGCCTTTTGCTCTCCAAAATATCTCCATCTCTTCTTTCCATTCAAAGAAATTGAAAGGAGTCAAGATGATCTTCTGAGATTGATCCATAGCTCAGAAATTGTCCTGGCTGTCAGTAGAAGGCTTCCAGTCACTGATGTCGAACCTACAAAACAAATTTGAAGGAGATAAATCGATATAAAATGGCTTTGATACCATGTGGAAATTGAGCCCAGTGATAGAACAATAACACTCACCAAAATTATCAATTGTACATGCAAAATCACTCACAAAAGAGACTGAATATAGAGCTGAACACTAAACTGTATTAACTCAGTGTACAATAGCCAACCCTGTAATAACATAGGCTACTGCATTAAATAATTACACAAGGAATTTGAATGCATGAGGAGGCAATTCGAATCTAGTCAAAAGCAGGATTACTAAAATTAAGCAATTCCCCCATAGGTGCATAAAGTAGTTTCCAAATCAGCTAAGGAGCTCACGAATTGGCAAAAGCACTTAGGAAAGATAAAAGGTGACAGAAGGACAAATCATACATGATTTTCATAGGAGAAAAGAGTGGAGGATGTGGAGGACAAAAAACTAGTTAACCTCACCTAGTCAAACTTTCCCAATTGCCTTAAAGCACTGAAAAAGCAGGCAATAAAGCAGAAAAATCAGAAGGGCTCCTAGGAGGCCAGGAATAAAGAAGATTTGATTCCTTGAGGTTTCCCAAGTGCTCCATGAGTCAAAATAGGTAAGTTTTACCACTATGGATAGGTAGATGACAACTTGCATAAGGTGGAATCATGAAACTAGGAAAATAAGACAAAAATGATTAATTTAATGTCTAAGGTAGCTAACTATGGGTTGATTATTCTAACAGTCATCTAGTCGAATCCATATACCAAAATCACCAACTCCTACTCTTAAATATTCTTCGACAATGGCTTGCATCCTAGTACTTGGATTCATTGGAGATAGAGGTCTTATCTCTTGGGGAACTTCTATTTGGAGAGCATCACGCTGCTCTATCCACAAGTCTTCTTCCATGGGTGATGCCTCTTCTTCCATGCCTTCTTCCTGTCAGTCATGAACTAACTCTGGAAGATTTCTTTCTTGGTATTTCACCCTAGTATTCATTCCTCTTTGTAGTACTATAACCCTTTCTCTTCGTTCTACCCTTCTTTTCAGCCTCTTCTCTCTCTCTATTCTCTGTAAATCTGTCGTACCTTTGTGTGTCACTGTCTGTTCAATTTCCTTTTTAGGATGAATTTTCATCGCTGGTGATGGTATCTCCTTTTAGACAACTAGAATCCTCTTCAAATTACCCCGACATACGACCAGCTATCCCCCCATAGCCTACCTAATGCTTTAGAAATATTGGATAGTTCTATTTACTTGCTTAGGAAATATTCCCACTCCCTTTTAGCAATGAATTTCTCCCACTTCCTTTGTTTCTCTGCCCAGTTAAAATTTGGTGGTGGTTTATGTAGTGACGAATGAGTTTCGACAATATGACCCACTCCTTTTTCTATCAAGAATTTGAACATAAAGGTCGGTAAGGAGCAGAAGAACTGCTCGATAAGTGTTATAGATGATTTTACCACACCTGGTGAATCACAATTATATGGCCTTCCCCTGTCCCTCTGCAAACTCTTTGGACCCCATGGACCTTTTTTATACCTTTGATGTTTCCAAGATCATCCCTAAAAACATGGTTAAATTGCTATACACGACTTTTAAACCCTTTCTCATGTATATACGCGGGTTTGACCCCTAAAACTGCGTACATCGGGATGTGTGCAAAAGGACAAATTCTTTTGGAGTTTTCCTTGACATTGATCCAACTCACTTATCTCTTGGCCTCCCATATGCCTTGAGAGCACTCGGATTTGGCCCTTCATTGCCCTATTGAAGAGCTATATAAGGAACCCTTTGGATACATTGAAGAATGTGTGAGAATTGAGAGCAAAGAAACTATAGTCCATTGTTGCTGGAACTTATGCTTGAGTCTGCATCCCTTTGTCCCTTGGAGCACTTTGGTGGTCTTCCCAAGATTTCCTTTTTCTTATGAGCTTGCTATTGAGAGATCGAGGATTGAGGTTGTGGAGGCCCAAGTGGGGGATTCAGT
The DNA here is from genome assembly GCA_001517045.1 of Pseudotsuga menziesii. NCBI lineage: Eukaryota > Viridiplantae > Streptophyta > Pinopsida > Pinales > Pinaceae > Pseudotsuga > Pseudotsuga menziesii. The sequence continues at coordinate 9,835 of LPNX010983561.1, read as the reverse complement.
TTCTCCGATTCCTAGACGACCGACAAAGGTTGTATTCATTGTAATCTCTGATTTTATACTAATAGAAATATCTTTTCTTGTCCAATAATGTATGTTTGAATGAATATTTTATCCATGGATGATTTCAAATGCTCATACATTGTTGACTATATATGCTAGAGTAGATCTAACACCAATATATATATATATATATATATATAGCATGGTTGTCTTGTTTACTGATTGTTGAGGAAGTAATTTATCAATTCAAGCTGGAGTTGGAAATCTCAACAGGGATCTACTTCAACCATTTGGAATAAGGTACAAGTTTTGATCCTTTACTGTTAGATATTTGATTTCGCTTGCATATTGGAAAGGATTGATTTCTAGAGTCAAGCTGTCTATTGTGGCACCCCAAGCCATAGGAATTTTTCTTCATAACAGAATTGGCGACTCCACTGGGGAATTCCTAGTAGTTGTCCTTTGGGGGTTTTTATTGGCATTCAATGGCTTTGAATTGCTCTTATTTCTCTGTTTCTATGTCGGGTCTGGGGGCATGTATGCCTGGTAGTGTCTGATTGGTGTGAAGTTTGTCTTACCTTGTCTATTTTCCTTTTATTTTATACACTTTTCTTCCTGTACGTGATTTTTTAACTCACAGACGCGTATATACACAGTTTTCACTGATATATCTACGTACATATGCGGGTTTACTGCGAACAGTCGCGTATGCCTTTAGTTTTTCCTTCTAGAGGAAGATTTATTGTTGGTGGGTGAATCTTGATGATTGCTGAGTCTCCTTTGACACCGCTAGAGTCTATATACACCTTTGTTTCTGACCAGAGACATTTTTTTTAGGGTAAATTTCTTTTTTAAGAATGTTCTTGTCAATGCATTTTCGATTTTTTGTTTTGGGATTAGGGCATTAGATTTTTTTTACCTTAGTACATTGTGTGAGTGCTGTTTGAGTGTGATTGTCGAGTCTGGGGGTAGTAGAATCATTATTTTGCTTTAGTATCTCATATTTGTTTCAAAAAATCCAAAAATATTTGCTTATTTGCGTCATTATGCATTGCATGTTTTCATTTTGCATGGTACTTGCACTAGGTTTTGCTTTCAAGTATTAGTCAGGACTTTATATAGGAACGATTGCACTTATCATTCGAAGAAAATTTTTGCATTTCACGTAGTAGCATACCCTATTTTCATTGGACACAATGCATTTGCATTGATTGTTAGGTGTGCATTTTGCTTCATGTTGCATCATAACACCATTAGTTGCATGGCCATCTACCTCTTTTGAGTAATAAATCCAAATAAAATCAATGCTTAATTAAAATGGATTACACCTTCTTATTTTATAGGGTTCACCAACAAGATTAGGTTTTAGGGTCTTGGAATAGTTCATTGTCAGTAAATTCTCCAAGACCACTAAACAACAACATGTATGTGTCTGTCCAGGTGAGAGTGTGAAATTCCTTGGTATAATTGGTGTTTCTTAGGATCCTCCTCTCAAAAGGGAGTTAAGCACGAGCCAGTGTGAGCAGTTATTGATTGGGATAACCCCTAGTCATAACTGAGTAGTACCAGAGATATTTACAGGATTGTATTCGTGTCTAAGGGCTCTTTCGAGAGTTTCAGGCTTTGCTACCCTGCCCATACGGTCAATCCCACCTGTGACTGTCCGCCTGAGAATTGATTATATTGAGGTGACCTTAGTTTCCTTACCTAGGATATAGAGGGGGTATTTTGCAGGGGTTATTCTCAGGTGTCTCAGCCAGGTTGGGGTCGGACAGCACAGTCGCTTTACGCATTGAAGCTGAGGGCCACAATAATTTGTTATGTACCTCCGCTTGTTGTGTATGGGAGTCTCAAGACTCTCCTAGGTGAGACATACCTGCTTCATTCGAGAGATCACTTATCCTACCCTTGATTGATTGTGTTTGGATTTATATTTTATTGGTGTATGCTCTATGCACGTTAGCTTACTTAGGGTTTGCATAATTAGTGATTCTTTTATATTTTTGAGTCATTGTGGATTCGGGTGCAGCTCCTTGCCATTCTCGTCGTTTAGTAGGACTTTCGCCTTCTACCTCTCCTCCTCCTTTGGGAGAGAGAAACAGATGGTCCAGGAAGACTACTTTGCACATTGATTCACACATGATGGGAGATCATGAATATGGTATTCCTGAGCTTTCTTCTCCACTTCGAGTGGATGACGGGGAGTTTACTCCAACCTATGATCCTTCACCTGATATTCCTGTGATTTCTGAGTTAGGTCTTGTATTTTCTGACTTAGGTCTTGTAATTTCTGAGATAGGTACTTTTCATGATAGACCTACTTACTCTAGCTATGATCCCCCATTCACGCATCACCGGTATGGAATGCTGGACAATGAGACTCATTCTGAACCCACGAGCACTAGTTATGGTAGTTATGGTATGTCTGGTATTCCCACACATGATTTGGCATTTCATGTCGAATCATAGTTTAAGCAGGCTAACACTACACCTAGGGGCACTCCCATTCCTTACCATGCAGAGAGGTTTGGGTCCACGAGTCATATTGCACCTTCTATCTCGGCGGTAGAAGATACATCACATATTCCTCCTAGAACTAGGGTTAGTGATCCTATTAGGATACCAGATCCAAGACGAGTGACTATAGAGAACACCACGTACATAATTTCATGGGTCCCTTCATCCTCGATTCCTTTTTCTTCGAATGTCAGTCCTCCACCTCATTCACATGGTCCTTCAAGCCGAAATGTCACTACGAGTCATGTCCGTACTGCTGCTACTCGCATAGTTGTGTCTCAAGTTCAAGTACCTCCTGTTGTTTTGGGGGGTCATATCCCTACTTCTGGAGGTCATGTCATTACCTCTGGAACATACATTCCTACTTACAGAGGGTCTCATGGGACATCTCATGGGATGTCTTGTGGACCTTATTATGGGATGCAATATGGACATAGTTATTCACCTTATGGGTATGGGTATCAACAACCTGCTTACTCTCCTGATTATGGCTTTGTAGCCCCACATAGTCAAGGTACATCACATTATGGTGCTTCCATGCCACCCTACATGGGTCAAATGGGAGGAGGGCACTATGGCCAAGGCCATGGTGGTTACGCTAATAAGACCTATGTGAACCAACACTATTATGGAGCGGTGCATCGACCTGCTCATCCTAGGCTCCCTTTCCTCGCAACGCTAAATCTTCTTGAGTTGTCGAGACCGACGAACGATCCTATATCTCATGACCCGGCTTGGCCAGCTATCCCTACTAAGATTCCCTCAGACATAGCCAAATTTGAGGGAAAACCTAGAGTTGATCTGAGTGAACATGTTACTACATTTCACCTATGGTGCTCTTCCAATTCCTTACATGAAAATTCGATCCGTTTAAGGCTATTTCAAAGCACCCTTATAGGACCTGCCATGAAATGGTATATAGAGTTACCTAAGATAGCATTCGCTTTGTTTGATGACCTAGAAATGACTTTTGTCAACCACTTCCAACTACTAGTGCATTACGACGTTGGTACGGAACTCTTGTCGACATTTCGGTAGGATAAAGCCACGCATATCTTGGACCATATCCAATAGTGGCGTAGATGAAAGAGGTTTATTAAAGCCTTCATACCTCCAAAGTTTCTCCTCGAGTGGTTCCTTAAGTCGTTATTGCCTTATATAGAAAAGGATGTTTTTACATCTGGAGTTCAAAACGAGGAACAAGCCATTTTTAGGGCATAGGAATTGGACTTGATTTATGCTCAATCCGGTTTGTTATATGAAATCATTCCCAATGCTCCGCATTTTAGTTTCGACCCCAAAGTTAAACCTGGACCACATGCTGATGGAATTATTGGTTGTGCAAGTGCTAATCCCGCGGGTTCAATTGTGCAACAGGTTAGTCAATTGTCGATTAACCAATCTGATTCAAGACAAGCCACGGCTTCATCTCAACCCACCCAAACGGCGAGTGTGCTTTCGGTGCAATCGTCAGACTAGAAGGGTAACCAGCAACCCGAAAGGAATAGAAAGAAGGGTAAGAACAATAGTAAGGGTAGGAATAGGAATGAAAATGCTAATACTAATGAAAAGAATGTCCGAAGTGCTGGGGGGTACAAGCAATATAAATGTAAGGTTAAATTTCCTTGCAAGTTATGTAAGGATGATCACCTCACTTACTTGTGCCCTTGTATCGATGAAGCCTTGAGATTCTTAGCACAAGGCCCAGCTGTGCTGACCAACCATTTACCTCACAATCAAAAGATGAACTCGAGGACCTATGATCAGTCTGGTGGTGATCAAGATCTGTCGGAGGCTAGTGGTCATGGTTGCATCAACATGGTGCATGCTACGAAGGTTGTGACCCGTGCAAAGGACTATGGTTCATCACAACCTAACCTAGGAAAGGAACCTGATCCACCAGGGACTCCTTTGCATATTGAAAAACCTATGGATAAACATGAATCTGCACCTTACATTCCTAAGGGAGTCCTTAAGCATTCGGGGCACAATCCTAATGCCCAAGCCACCCAAAACTATTATGTTGTCGAGGATTTGGGCCACACTCCTTGTGTGATGTCTACACTAGAAGTACTTCAGAGTTTTCCTTCACAAAGGAAGGCTTTGCTTTCTACCCTTGGTGTGAATGATGATAATTCTTCCTCCGTGAATAATTTTGAAACCACAGGACTGCATCCTCGCTTGCCTTATTATGTGTCTCTTTTGATTCATGTACAATGTCTTAACATGACCATCAAGCACACTGTGATTGACGAAGGAACTGCTGCTTCTATGATGTATTTATCATGTTGGAAGGGTTTAGGTTCCCCCAAGTTGTCTAAATCTGGTACCATGTTGACTTCTTTTGATGGGAGATCATTTAGGCTGCACGAGATCCTTCCTTCCCTTAAGCTCCATTTGGGAGGGAAGACCGTTGCAATAGAGGTCGAGGTGTTTGATGCACCCCTTAACTATAATATCTTATTGGGTAGGAATTGGATGTACAGTATGCAAGCCATAACTTCTTCTCTATTTTGCGTTGTATGCTTTCCATTTAGTGGGAAGATAGTTACCATTGATCAAATTTCATTTAAGAATCTATCGATTACCGCATCTTCAAGAGCTTCAATCCTAATTGTAGAACACTCTCAGCCGGTAATTGGGAGTGTGGGTGTGGGCATGTATCCATCCCTTATGGGAAGCTTTATATGTCCTGCACCTGTCCTTATGACAGGGTCTAGTTCCGATGAGGCTTCGACATCTGTGAGATCATTGTCTTCTCGCATGAACCATATGGAATATCCTTGGATTCTTCCTACACCGAATACTTCAAGTGAGCCCATCTTGACAGACGTGTCATTTCCTGCAACTATGGTAGCTTATAAAGCTAATCTTGGGAGTGTTGCAGAGCCTAGTCCTTCCTCTTCACGAATGGAGGAGGAGGACCCATATGTGCTATCTACATGGGCAGTTCAATCTTCTCACGTGCATGATTTATTTTATAGTGTTTTTCCTTTAGACGAAGCGATTATTGAGGCCATGTCTGGGGTTAAGCCACCTTGGGAAGAATTGCATCATAGATCTTATTTTCTTCCTGAGCTTGACCGCTTGGAACATGAGGACTTTAGGGAGGTTCTTAGTGAGAGAATTGGTAGTCCCATGGTTCCATTAAGCTCTCCTGGTCTGATGGCTGATGGGAACATGGAAAATATATCCCCTACCATTCCTATCAATATCTCTCATGATCCTGGAAAGATTGAGAATGTCTATATTGGGGCAGAATGTTCCCATGCTGAGATTCAAGAGTATACCAAGTTGTTTAAAGAATTTCATGATATCTTTACTTGGTCTTACGATGAAATTCTAGGTATCGACCCTCACATTGTTGAACATGAAATTAAAATTTATCCCAATGCTAATCCTGTTCGACAACGCTTGTGTGCAGTGAATCCTAGGAAAGCACCCGTGATTAAGGCGAAGAAAGAAAAACTATTGAAATCCAGTTTTATCTATCCCATTCGCTTGATGGAGTGGATTTCAAATCCTATTTCAGTGGATAAGAAGCAAGGAGTAATCCGTATATGCACTGATTTCCCTGACTTGAATCGTGCCTGTCCTAATGACAATTTACCCACACCATTTATTGATTAAATTTTGGATGAGTGTGTGGGTAGCGAGGTTTTTTCCTTTATGGATGGATTTTCTGGATACAATCAGATACAAATTAAACCTAAGGACCAACATAAGACTACCTTTATTTTTCCTTGGGGAACCTTTGCATATCAGCATATGACTTTTGGCCTTAAGAACACCAGAGCCGGTGGGCTATGACCTTGATCTTCCATGATCTCAAATCAATTATTGAAGTATTTTTGGATGACCTTGCTGCTCATTCTTGTATGAGAATGCGTCATTCCTATCATTTGAGATTAGTGTTCGAAAGGTGCCACCATTATTTGGTCAGGTTGAATCCTCACAAGTGCATCTTTTGTGTGAAGTATGGTCGCTTATTAGGGTTCATTGTCTCCAAGGAGGGTATAAGAGTCAACCCTTTGAAGGTAGAGGAAATACTTCAGTTGTCTCCCCCGAAAAACATTAGACATCTTGAATGTTTGCAAGGCATGGAAAAATTCTTATAGAGATTCGTTGTCAACTTTGCCAATTTGACTAGAGGCCTTATGCATATTTTGAAAAAGGACACCACCTTTTGTTGGGATGAGTGAGCCTAGGAGTCCTTTGATGTGCTTAAATGAGCCTTAGCATCGACCCTGGTGATTATTCCACCCGACTATAGCCGTGACTTTCTACTTTATGTGGCCGTGTCCATGGAGACAATTGGTATGGTTTTGGTTCAAGAGGACAAGGAGCTCCAAGAGAATGTCATATACTACCTGAGCTGAAACCTTATTGATGTGGACGTCTGTTATTCCCATGTTGAGAAGCTTTCCTTAGCTACCGTACATGTGGTTCAACGATTGAGACATTATATTCTCCTTCGCCAAACCTTGGTTGTAGCCCATGTCAATCCGTTTCAATTCGTCCTCACTCGAAGGATGATTGGGGGAAAGTATAATAAATGGATTGTCATCTTGCAAGAATTCGATCTCGAGTTTGTTTCAGCAAAATCGAAGAAATCATTAATTTTTGCGGAGCTTATATCGGATTTCCCAAGCGAGGAGGAGGAGATGGTTTGTGAAGATACATTTGTCGATGAGCACATCTTCTTAATCTCAAATTTGGATCCATGGTATGGAGAAATTATCATATATTTACAAACATTGAAGGTCCCTACTCACCTCTCACGAGATGAATGACAACGATTACATCACGTATCGAAGAATTTCCTCATAGTGGATAACACCTTGTACCGCTGTGGGGTAGATTCCATTTTATGTCGTTGTTTAACTCATGAGGAGGCTGAGCTTGTGCTGAATGATTTCCACGGAGGGGCATGTGGTGGTCATTTATTTGGGCTTTCTACAGCCCAAAAAATATGAAGAGAGGGTTATTTCTGGCCATCGATCTTTAAAGATTGTGTAGATGCGGTCAAGAAGTGCCACCCTTTTTAGGTGTTTGCACAGAATATGCGCTCACGACCTTCCCCGTTACATCCCATCATCACCGTTGATCCCTTCACTAAGTGGGGGCTTGATTTCATGGATTGCAACCCAGCTTCGGCTGGGGGGCATCATCATATCATAGTGGCTGTTGACTACTTCACGAAATGGACTGAGGCTATGCCTACAGTTAAATCTGACGGTGAGACAGCCACACACTTCATATTCAACCAGATTATTACTCGGTTTGGTATTCCGAAGGAGCTTGTCACTAACCATGGCATGCACTTTCATAATCGTATGATGGAAGAATTGGCCTCAAAGTTAGGGTACAAGTAAGAGCATTCCTCCTCTTACCACCCTCAAGCAAATGGATAGGTTGAAGCAGTGAACAAATCACTCAAATCCATTCTCCAACGAACCATCGCACAAAGAAAGACTAATTGGCACATCATGTTATATCCTTCTTTGTGGGCTTATAGAACCACTGTTAAGACTGCCACGGGTTTTTCTCCATATAAGCTTGTACATGGAGTGGAGCCGGTATTACCGGTTGAGTGTGAGATTCCTTCTTTGAAGCTAGCCATAGAGCTCTTACTAGAAACTTCCCCATTGGAGGAGCATTTGGTCCACTTAGAGCAACTTGATGAGCAGCGCCGAGATGCCTTGGTGACTCTAGAAGTGAATAAGCATCGTGCTAAGGTCCAGTATGATAAGTCTGTCTATCCAAGGAGGTTTAGTGAGGGAGATTTTGTCCTTTTTTGGGATCAAATGAAAGAACCCTTGGGGGAAGGAAAGTTTAACCCCATGTGGCGTGGTCCTTATGTCGTTAAAAATGTATTAGAGAAGGGCGCTTATGAGTTAGTGGATTATGAGGGAATGGCCTTGGCGGAGCCTAAAAATGGGCTCTATCTTAAAAAGTACTATGCATGATTTTCAGCCAAGGCTAGCTATTGTATATTATTGTACAATTTTTCATAGGTAGGTATTTTATTATGGTGATCGAGTTTGTGATTAGTTTCCATTTCTTTTGGTAGATGTCAATGGAATCTTCCACCTTCATAGGATTCGCGGATGGTGAGAGCCGTCACACTCAACACTCAGCCTCTGCTGCTTGGGTGATTTATACTCCTACGGGTCAGGTATTTTATTCAGTAGGCGTATGTTTACGGCCCTCTTTGAACAATGTTGCTGAATATAGTGCCATTATCGAGCTTCTATAGGATGCCATTTCACATGGTGTTCTCTCTCTTGAGGTACATCTTGATTCGGAGTTAGTATTGTGTTGCTGCCGCAACCTTTTCCCCGACTGCAGTTTTTCACTTCAATTCTGGGACCCCTCCTTATCTTGATTGATTTCAATCTAAAGGTGAATTTTTGGCGTCTTTGAGTGTCTTTGCTTTAAAGTTGAGTGTGTCCGTCTTGTTGGTTGGTTGCGTTCGGTTCAATGGGAGTAGTGAGATCGGTTTTTAACACTTTTAAGAGTGTGAAGGTTTACCTTAGCGTTTTTTGTTTGTTTTTGGCCTCCTTTGAGCCTTAGCGCTGTTAGTTCGTCTCTTTGGATCGGGCCTCTTTCTGAAGTTTCCGAACCTCGCATCACCCGTCGTTGCGGCTCCCTGACCAAACCTTCCACCCGACTGAGGTTTCACCCGACGCCCGTTTCGCTGTATAAGGTGCTGGCTGTAGTTTTTGGTTCGCCCGCCGTTGCGGCCAGAGGGTAGGAGTTGATCTCTGATCCGCTTGTCACCCGCAATGTCTGACTTATTGACTGCCACCCGAACCTTTCCTTTACCTCGTCGCCCGCCACCGACTCGCGTCCCGTCCGCCGTTGCGGGTGACCGAACCTTCCAGTTTCCGACCCACTTCCCGCCACCGCCCGATCACCTATGATGCCCGTGTTTCCGCTCCCCCTCTTTTGGCACTCCTCCGCCATTGCGGCTCCTGGAGCCTTCTTCCAATCGGTGTAAGAACCTTGTCTCATCCGATCTAAGAGCTGCCCGACCGCCGGTTTACCCTTTCGGTGCCGTTCCGAGCTTCCTCATTTCCTCACCCGGACGAACTAGGCTAGCTCGTTGTGAATATATCATTATAATCTTAAAATTATGGATGCCTAATGTCTGAATTCAATGAATAATGCACCAAGTTTGTATGCAGATATCATCTCATGAATCACTGAAGCAGAGCATCGCGCCGGAAAGGACAACGTGAACGAATAACCAAGGCGCCGATGGGACATTTCTTTTTAGCGGTTACTGTCAGAAAATAAACGCCTGTGGAAATGA
>LPNX010983548.1:182884-385311 GCA_001517045.1 Pseudotsuga menziesii | reverse complement strand
GTATATATACGTATATATATATACGTATATATATATATATATACGTATATATACGTATATATATATATGTACGTATATATATATATACGTATATATACGTATATATATGTATATATATATATACGTATACATATACATATATACGTATATATATACGTATATATATATATATATATATGTGTGTGTGTGTGTGTGTGTGTGTGTGTGTGTGTGTGTGTGAAAGGTAATTCCATATACATCGAGTTCTGGTCTGAATATCCAATCAATAAGTACATCCAAAATACTAAAATTGGATCGTAATCCTCATACGCTAAAAACTATGGAAGCTCCTCAGCCTCATCAGTTATAGCTGCCTCCACGGCCTCTTAGTAACATAAGATAGCCCTTGACACATTTCATAGTAGGTGTAACCAGGTTGGAGGTACTCCCACCACATGCTCCTACATGGCGATAGGAATGTGTTCCATCCTCAATGTCGGTACATCATGGGTAAGCCTAACCAGCTTTCTCTCCACTATAAGAAGCATAGCTTCATCTCTAGATCTGTCTCCTTTTCGTACATAAGTCCTAGGATGTATGTCTGGTCGAACATGACCAATATCTGCATATCATAAAAGATGATTCACACTCGAATGAACTACATATGTATATAAAGTTATGAACAAAAAATTTATAAAAAATAATTATATGAAAGTTAAAAACTCACCCATGTCTCCCCATGCTTCTCCTTGAGGGAGAACTAACTCAGGATATCCATGAAAGTCCAAACCTGCATATGATAACTACTCCAGAGCAGGCACATGGCGGCTCCACCATGCATAAAAATCGCCATCATAGCCACCATGTATCTCCCCACCACAGTGGCGAAGGAATACATCCCCCCATCGCATAAGTCTAGTCTCACGAGGAAGAGAGGGTGGAAGTTTAATTGAGGGGATCAACGCATGCACTCTCAAATAAGAAGAAAGCAACCAAAATACTCACATAACTGAAGTTCTTCTTCATCCCTATCCTGTAGTTTGAAAGTTTTTTTTTTATGATCGGGACCAATCTCGAACACTAGTCAAATACCACACCTAGTAGACACTCCACTACTATACGCATGTGGGTCCGTGTATCTAAATGCAATGTGGACTACCCCAACACTCTAAAAATAGTGCTCACGAGAACTTTTAAAGGGAATATGGTGATCTGTTCATTCGGGATTTTTGTCCCTGATGTCTATGTGCCAGGAAAGTAGTATGTGTTGACATAGTCTTACACGCTAAGGGGATCACCCCCACGGCCAGTGCCACCAAAGTTCACAGGTGCCCCTCGATGAGACAATATGGTAGAAAAGTATATGTCCTCTACAGTAGGCTCTAAGGTCTCCCCCTGAAGACCAAAAATGCCAAGATCATGATCCCATAACCGTACCAAAGTATCTATCAGTCAAACTTGGGATCTCATGTTTGAAGTGTAGTAAAATTTCAACAACCCACACCTCTGGAGGGAATTAAGTGTCATCGTATCCCTCATTTTCAACTGATCCATATCTTTGTGCTCCCTTTCCTTCCACTCTAGAACCATTTTGGCATGCACATTAAACATTTTTTCCATTAGATTTATCAAAAACCCTTGTTTTGTAGCACTCGTGATTGTCCAGTGAGGACGGCGTGTGTCACTCGTGAGTTCTTCACTGCAAACCCATGATTACTTCATGAACTCATGACTTTATAGTGGGATGTCACGTCCCCTCCCGTCAATCCGATGCAAGGGAGGAAACATGACCAAACATAATGGGCTTATTTGTCAATCTCAGCCCCATTCATTAGTAAGATAAAAGCTTATGTGGGCAGATCATTCTTAATAAACACAGTGGTATTACACACTATCCACACACCATTGTTAGATTTTTATCATTTAATCAATATGATCTTAGGATCTTTTCTGAGAGAATAACATGCACAGCAATAATCAAAAGAGACAAGAGACACAAAGAATTTTCCTCGGGGAAACCATAAAGGAGAAAACCCCGCAACTTCCTCAGAGATAGAATGAGCACCAATGGTAGCAGTAAAATCCAAAGACAGAAAATATGATCTCCAAGAGTTGTTCTCTCTCTCTCAATTGAGAGAGATTCTCCTCTCTCACTCATGCGCCCCAGTGAGTGAGTGTGTTTGTAATAAATAGAGAGGCTCACTCTTTATTTATATTCTTTCATTCACTTAACGTCCATTCCAACAAGTCAGCCTCACTTAACAATTACTTACCAGGGCCTAATTTTCTAGGAGAGTCTAATAACCCTAGTTCCCCATAACCGTGGGGGCTTTTCCCTCCTCAACAAGGACAGTTAACCTTAACTCAATTATGGGGACTATTTCCCCAACTTACAATGGAGGTTTAACCTCAATGACTTTACATGACTTGTTTATATTATTGAATCTCCCGATTAGAACATCGGGGCATGACTTGACTCAATTACATTATAGATACTTCCCGGAATAAACATCTGGGTACAATACATAAGATATACAAGTGAATACATTCTGAAGTTACAAATACATCAACACTCCCTCTTAACTAGGAAGGTATTCTCTCAAAACAATTTATCAACACAAGTCATCTTCTCTATATCATCTGGATCATCATCAAGTCATAATCATCATCAAGTCATCTTCATCATCAAGTCATCTTCATCGTTAAGTCATCTTCATCAAGTCTGGATCATCACTAGATCTGGATCATCACTAGATCATCATCGAGTATGGATCATCACTTGATCTGGAGAATTATTGGATCATCATCAAGTCTGGATCATCACTTGATCTGGATTGTCACTGGATCATCATCAAGTCTGGATCATCACTTGATATGGATCATCATCAAGTCTGGATCAACACTTGATCTGTATCATCATTGCTAGATCATCACTAGTGCTATCTCTCAATTCTACTCATCACAAGAAGTTCTACAGAGCCAGCCCTTTTTCATGATGGTTGTAGGCCTAGCCTCCATGTAGGTCTTCATCGTCTTTGGCACTTATACTGACCATGGAATGAACCATGTCAGAAAGGCCCACCCAGCAATTACATCTAACCATGGGAGGAACACATCCAAGAACCATGTCAGAAAGGCACGCCCAGCACTCACATCTGACCATGGGAGGAACACATCCAAAACCCATGTCATAAAGGCCCAACACTCACGTCTAACCTCATATTGTTAGAAAGGCTCTGCACTTACATCTGACCCCATCATGTCAAAAAGGCTCTGCACTTACATCCGACCTTGTCATGTCAAAAAGGCATTGCACTAACATCCAACCTCATTGTGTCAGAAAGGTTATGCACTTACATCCGACCTCATCATGTCAGAAAGGTGTTGCACTTACATCCGACCTCGTCATGTCAGAAAGTCTCTGCACTTACATCCAACCTCATCATGTCAGAAATTCGCCGCACTTACATCCAATCATGTGGGAACACATCCCTCAATCACATCAGAATGGCTCTACATTGATCATGTGAGAACACATCCCACAATCACATCAGAATATATCTGCACTGATCATGTGGTAACACAACACACAATCACATCAGAGCATCTCTACACTTATATCTGATCATGTGGGAACATATCTGTCAATCACGTCATAATGGATTTGCATTGATCATGTGGGAACACATCCCATAATTACATCAGAATATCTCTGCACTAATCATGTGGTAACACAACCCACAATCACATCAGAGCATCTCTGCACTTATATCTGACCATGTGAATCTCAGCCTTCCACCATGTCAGAAAGGCCAATGGACATGTGAGGACCCTGCAGCAAATAATTAATCAAAATACACGATATAGCAGCAGAACTCAAAATCACTTTTATATTAATCGCAGGCCACTTCGAGGGGGCAACCTCCTTTGAGCAAGCTCAATACAAAATAACTTCACAGTGCCTTCCTTGGCCTCAACACACACTTATATACTAAAAATAGGCGCCAATACTAAGGGTCAAAACCATGGGCCATTATAAACTATGGATCAACAAATACTACAGGTGGCTTACAAAGCATATGCACCCAACAACAATAACACAAACTATGGATCAACAATTACTATGGGACGACTTACAAAGCATATGCGTCCAACAACAATATACTAACACAGTAAAGAGAAGGATTGACATGGGTTCCTAACATGACACATCAATTCCCTTTGGAGGGAACCTCGATCTGGAGAACACTAAGCTTCTCCTTGAAGTACTCAAACTTCACTCTGGCCATTTCTATCATAGAATCACATCAAGGATGATTACATCCGAGGATAACCTACGAGCTTTGTGAGGATCGATTACATCTGAGGACAACCTACAGGACTGATTACGTCTAAGCAACCTATGAGTTTCGTCAGGATTTATGCTCAGACAACCTGTCTCACCGGATATGCTAGAACTCCCTCTTTCAAGATATATCTATCTGGATCACATACTAGAGCTTCACTGCTCCTCTCTGCATCATACAAAAATGCAAGTCAGATCAACCAAATCAAATAGTAGTTTTGAAAAGAAACATACTACCTCCAAAATAGCAAGTGACAACATATTTTTCCTTGGTTGTACTCGGTGCCATGGAGAACTGCTTCTTGCTACACCTAGAAGTGCTCTTCCTATCAATGGCACTGCCTACGCAATCTGAATCCACATAACCCTCCAGGTTAATCTTCATATTCGTATCATACTTGAGCACATACTCAACTGTACCCTTCAGGTACCTCACTGCATGCTTTGCAACCATCAAGTGAACATGTCTCAATGTGTTCACAGCAAATCAAATATATGGTCTCATATTCGTCAAGTACATCAAGGAACAAATCATTTGACGATACATCGTGGCATCAACTGACTCTGATGAAGCAACACACAATAGCTTCAAGTTCAATGCCATAGGTATCGTCATGGTCTTGCAGTCCATCATCTTGAACCTATTCAGGATCTCTATTGCATACTTCCCTTGTCCCATGGAGATTCCATCTGCATTCTGCCACACCTCCATGCCTAGAAAGTAGTGTATCATATCCAAGTCCTTCATCTCAAACTCTGCAGCAAGTCTCCTTCTTGCAACTTTAATGAGTTACTCTTTTCTGTCAAGAACAAGTCATCAGCATATAACATGAGCATCACCGGTATTCTGCCTTCAACCTTGAAGTAAAGGTTGGAATCCGCTTTACTGTCAATAAATCCTAGAGTCATCAGTAATTTGTCCATCCTATCGTACCATGTCGAACCTCAGGATCTTCTCCAGTCACTCCCTCTGAAGCGTAGCATCATTCTCCCTCTGTCTTTCATACTCTATGTACTGAAACATTTTGTACTGGAGTGACAAATAGATTCCTCTGCTACTAATTTCTATGTATCCATTTAGGGTCACTGGATACCAAGATCCTCTATCTTGAACCTTTTCAAAAGTTCTTGTCGCACCCATCTGTGAGCTTGTCATCCTCTATAGGCTTTCATCTTCAACCTTGTAGCAAACGTTAAGATCTTCATCACTCTAGGTGATATTCAAGATCCTCATGTATGTGTTATCCCATGGGTGTCTTCTGAGCTCGTACAAGGCCTTCTTTAATTTGCACACATGTGTCTGCATGTCATGTGTCTTAACTTCCAATGGCTGCAAATGTCTCTTCGTAGTTTATGCCTTCTTTCCATGAGAAGCCTCGTGTTATGAATCTTGCCTTGTATCCCATGATGTTTCCATCTACTGCATGATGGAACTACAAACTTCCCTTTAGGTCTCGATACTAGACATCATTCTTCTTGAACTGTCATCACTTGTTCTTTGGAACAAGTCTCATACTTCTTTTCTTGTAGGTGATTGTACGCAATATTTCCTACAAGTCAAATGCATCGATTGTATGGTTAGAAACATTTCATAATGCATATTCATAATGGTAAATTCTTATGCATAAAGATATAATCATGCAACTATTTTAGCCAATACAACATTCATCCATATCACACGGAAACTTTCTAGATGCCTTCCATCTCTACCAGGACAACATTGAGATTGTGCACTAATCCAATATGTCAGCAAAGAGGTTTCATTCTAGATAAGTAGCAATGGAGAGTTGTACAGCACCATGAGCTACTTACCCATCACATGCATATTAGTAGTATTTTGTCATTAATGAAAACATTATATCATGCATAATACATCAATTGAATATAAACAAATGCATTACAAAACAATATCATGAAATGACAATTGAATACTTATCTTTATTTGTTTCATCGGGTAGACTCCTTCTTGAGCCTTCAGCTTCATCATATTGTTCAGTCATCATTTCTTATCCAAATGCTAATATGGATAAGAGGTTCTTCAAGAATTGAGTCCTTCGTATTCCTCATCGCTTGAGGGATCTTCTTTGGATGGTGAGATATTGATCTTCAGTTGCTCCCATCTTCTTTTCTCTTATTATGAGTCGAGCTTCTTCTTGTGTGTGCTCTTCCCAAAGTGTGTTGAAAGTAATCACTTCCTTATGGAACACATTCCTTGAATGAATCCCATGATCCTAGGAGGCCATTCAAGGTGGTTATCACAATGTCTGCATTCTCTACTTCTTCATCAAGTTGTTCTTTGATTTGAGAGACCCTTGTAAAGTATGACTGTATGGTCTCTGCATTCTGGATCTTCACATTCTTCAACTGGTTTCTTGAAGTGATCTTTCGATTTGTGTTCTTCCCTTCAAATATATTGGCCAAGGAATCAAAACATATATTTAGGTGTCTTTAGGAAATACACTTGTGGTATAAGGTGATCCTTAATTGAATCAGCAATGATCTTCTTGGCCTTGACCAAGTTCTTCTTGTGTAAGGCTTTTAGCCTCATCTCCCTCTGGAACTAGAACCTCTCTACTTTTGTAGGTGTCCAATTCATTTCCTTCAAGAACTAGTGAGATCCTATACTTCCATACCTAGAAGTTGTCGACCTCACCAAGATTTTCATCAAGCTGGTGTGATTAGTCGTCTTCAAATGAGAACCTTAATTGTAAATAGAAAAAGATTAGATCTTACTGATTTGAGGTGTCCATCTTGGTTCCAGAGTTGGATGATCTAGGGTTTGTCCGAGAAACCCTAATTTTCAAAACTGGAATATTTCATATCTGATTGGATAGAAAGACAGACCTCTTCAATGTGAGCGATCCAATGTACTCCTTTTCTGAAAACAGTGGAGGGAAGCTCCCGGAACAGGAAGCCCTAGTTTTCCAATTTCTTCTGCAAAAATGCCTGATATTGTTTCTGCGGTATCTCTAAAATTACTACTACTATGTGTCTAAAATTTTGTAATGATGTAAGCTCATTTATCCTCTTTCCAAAACCATAGGTTTGACAAAAATTGGTTTCACCAATTGGGACTTACGAGAGTTTTCCCAATGTGACTTATTTCGGGATTGTTCAGCATAGCAAAGTTGTACAAACTTCCACGTGTCACTGTTTCACCTTCGAGGTCTAAAAATTTTACCACATAAATTAAAGTCTGTTCCCTATCTGGAATATCTTGAGAAATTTCATTTGGATATTTGTATCCCGAGATATTGCAATTCTCCCTAGGTGTCATGTTTAGGGATGAATCCTGGAAGAGGCTAGAACCCTCAATTGGAGGAATCATATCTCCCAAAATATAGATAATATGAGGCTGAAACTTTTACATGGTATACATAAATATTTTATCTTTTTCCTGTGAAAGTTTCAGCCCTTAATACTTTTTCAATCCCGAGATATAGCGAATGTACCAAAACTACATGTTTTAGTATTTTAGGGTTTTTCAGGCCCAGGATCAAACTAGGGTTTGACTTTCCTGGAGTTTTAGCCAACCAAAAATATTGACCTAGGTCTCTAAACTTATATTTTGATGAGGAGAGTAATCCTATAATGGGCTCACTCAAAAATTCCTCTTCTGTAAAATGCCCTAATTTCCCGCAGCAAAGACTAAAAATGCTCGGAATCAAATTCTGCTTCGACAGAAAGATGCGCCCTTCAATGGAGAGTTATCCTAGATTTCTTTTGATGATGGATTGTGGAGAGAGACCCAAAAATTAAGAATCCCTAGCTTCTGTAGCTGCACATTGTCTTCTTCTTAGGTTACGTCTGATACCATGTTAGATTTTTATCATTTAAGCAATATGATATTAGGTCTTATCTAAGAGAATAACATGCACAGTAATAATCACAAGAGACAAGAGACACAAAGAATTTTCCTCGGGGAAACCATAAAGGAGAAAACCCCACAAATTCCTTAGATATATAATGAGCACCAATGGCAGCAGTAAAGCCCAAAGATAGAAAAGATGATCTCCAACAGTTGTTCTCTCTCACACACTTGAGAGAGCTTCTCCTCTCTCACTCATGCACCCCAGTGAGTGAGTGTGTGTGTAATAAATAGAGAGGCTCACTCTCTATTTATATTCTTTCATTCACTTAATGTCCACTCCAACAAGTTGGCCTCACTTAACAATTACTTACCAGGGCCGACTTTTCTGGGAGAGTCTAATAACCCTAGTGCCCCACAACTGTGGGGACTTTTCCCTCCGATCAATAAGGAGGGTTAACCTTAACTTAAATTGTGGGAAATATTTCCTCAAATTACAATGGAGGGTTAACCTCAATGACTTTACATGACTTGTTTATATTATTGAATCTCCCAATCGGGACATCGGGGCATGACATGACTCAATTACATTACAGATACTTCCCGGAATAAACATCGGGGTACAATACATAAGCTATACAAGTGAATACATTCCGAATTTACAAATACATCAACAACCATTTCATCATGCATCCCGCATATAAACAACAGTCATTGATTAAAACATTGCAGAGCACAGAACTAACCTAACGCAAACCACAAAGAATGCTTATATGGAAATGTAGTGTAGAATCATACTCAATATAAACACAATGGAACAAACATAATAACGCACACACAGAAGGGAGTACATTAACTTATTTCTTCGAGGAAGAATAATGAAACAACCATACAAGAATCAATCCCATTATGATGCTATGCACAGGATTCATTTCAACTAACTTAAGATAATCATATCATTCAATTAACATGAGTAATTAAACATGTAGAACAAAACACAAAATGATCACAATTTAAACCACAGAGAATACTTATCTTTAAGATGAAATTGTCCAACAAATGGCTATGTGAGAGCAATCTTCCACCCAACCATAGATCTTTGTCCAGCCTATATTATTTCAGCTGAAATATCACCCTCGAGCTGGGATGTGTATCCACTAAGGAGGAACTAAATAGGCTCGCTCACAACCATGGTTTCACTCAACCAGTCATGCTAAGCCAACACACAATTGGGTTTATCAAGCATGCAATAACAAAGGAGGAGGATGCTAAGCTAGTGAGATCAACCACAGAGCTACAGACATATCAAGCTGAATTCAAGCAATCCAATCCTCTGTTCCAACATTCATAATTGGATTTCTCACAATTCTGCCATCAAATAACTCAATCCCATCACTGGAGTGTTGGGCTATATAAAGTGGGTTTTCCAATGGATTTTGGGCTATCTAATACTCTCAATTTCTCCCAAGGTTCATATATATGGATCCCCCATTGGATTTCACTGTCAAATACCAATTCTGGGCGTTTTTGGCTCTTCAAAACATGGGTTCTTTCAAAGTTGGGATTTTTGGTTTTCTTCTCGCTACTGGGCATGTGTAATGGATGGAAACGCAAGCTGGGATCTTCCACCATGGAATGGGAATGAGGAAAAACGAATTCCCATGAGGTAGAGTGACTTATGGGTGAATAAAACAGAGCCCATACCCTACCATACGAATTTATGGGCTGCCCCTGCTCCATTGAAGCCATGGACTGATTTCTTCAACAACTTTCTTACACAGAAATAAATGCCAGCAAAGGAATTCAAATGGATTCTCAAAATGACATTTGGAAACCTATGGTTCAATCCCACAACCCCCTCACCACTCCCTAGTGGATACACATGGCCCCTTCTCATTAGTTACTTCCATAGTCAGCTTTGGTATTTTATTGCGTGATGTTTATTTACATCATTTTTACAATGTTCCATGGCTTAATTTCACATGGGTAAAATAATATCTAATACTTTCCTTTTAACTAAAAATCTGAGCATCCCTAGCAGGGCCTTGGCCTTGAGCTCCACACTAGGAAAACAAAAATCACATGTATACAATATTTACATTAAAAGTTAATATATCCTAAGGGTCAAAATGGGGTATTGCATGGGCCACCCATGACTGTTGCGTGATTCCCTTAAAGTATTCCAAAAAACATCAAATAAGCATGAAAATCAGAATTTTAAAGCATAAAATCAAAGAAGATGGAGATGCGAGTTACCTGCAACTTGCAGATCGTAAAATTGTCCACTGGTTTGATCACATGAACCGTTTGAATACTAAAGGTAAAACATGCACTAATAGTGGTAAAAATCAAACGAAATGTTTTTTAACCAATTTTCACTATTTATAGTAAAAATTTCAAAACATTTACCTACTTTTATATAGTTTTGGTCATTTCCTGTAATTTGAACTAATGTTGATTGTTTTTACCTAGCTATTACATGTTATGGATGAATTTGAAATATGTTCCTTGGCATATAGGATAGGATTTGATCATATTTTGCATCTTGCACTTATACCTTGTCCCCTCATGAGCCTTAGGATATCCTTTTCATCCATGGATTGCGATTTGCAACCGCTTCTTACCCTTCAAGCATCGTTGTTCTTCCATGGTTGGATCCTACCTCACATGGGTTACCCTAGTTAGAACACTTATTGTCGATTATGGTACCCATGTTGCATTTTGATAGGTTGCGGGAGCCTTCGTAGTCATTTTTCACACAAAAATGAGCCTCATTTTATATATTTTACTGAACTACCCTTGATTATAAGGCTCCCGCCCTACGGAGTTATCTTTAAAGCCTGGTCTGACTCCTTAAATATGACTAGATAGTAAAGTTTCTTGTTCTTTCAGAATCGTTAAAGTAAATGGAGGGTCATCCATAGTGGTATAAGTTTAACCCTTTTCTAGAACCTATGGATTATTTACGAAAAAAGAATACTCTATTTTATTCGGAATCTAGAAGAGTATCTTCAGGTATAGATTTATCTCTTTTTCAGGCCTGGAGGACTAAACTTACGGAAAAGGAACATGTTTGAGCTTACTTTTCTCTTTTTGTGCTCAGACCTAAACATGAAAGATATTATGAGTGTTCTTTATGTCATTTTCCTTCTCGTTAAACCCTAGTACAAAGCATCGAGTTTACTATTGTTTGTCCCATTCTCATAAATAAATGGAACTTTATGAGTGATCTTTCCTTCCTTCACACTCGTTAAACTAAGGCTACATGATTTATTTTGAAGGATCATTGGTTTGGTGATAGTTTACCCCTCTTTCGAACCTTTTTGCAAGCTAAGAGAGTTCTCCTTTGGATTGTTTTACACTTTTTCGGACTCAAGAAACTAAATTTATGAAAAAGCACCCCCCTAGAGTCTTATTTGGATTTTTTAGAATCTCAAAACTATGAAAACACCTATGAGCATTCACTAGTTCAGGCTTGTAAAATCCATGGATCAGTGACATATCAAGCACTATTCTCTCTTTTCTTCAAGCTTGATAAAAATGAAGAAAGACTCGAGTTGACTTTCTTGGACTTGTTAAAACTTAACAAGAAAGGAAAGGAAGGAAACACACTCTTTTATTTATAAGTTCTGGCAGCAATTCATCCTCAAACAAAGCACTAGTTTATGCCTCCTGATACTCATGTCTCAGTTTTTACTTCCTAGTTCAACTAATACTTTGAGTCATTACTCCTCCACTTGTCCTGATACACTTGGAATCTGTCCATGTTTCCTACATGGAAGATAAGTCTAGTTGTGCCATTTGAAAGTTCAAAGTTTCCCTAGGTCATCTCTGTGTCGTGCTCAATGCTTAAGAATCGTTATCCCATGTCTGTTCATTTTTATCCCTATAATTTTCATCTCTGAGATCATCCTACATACATCTTCCCTTATCCAGTCTACCAATTACTCATGTGGCCTGTTGAAGGATTCATTTCCTTCCTCTCTACAAAATGGATTTCGATCAGTACCTCCTGTAGAATAAGACCTAGAGTTTCAATGATAGTACCTTAGGATTGAATTCTCATATTGGTGGACTTCTTCACATTGATTGTCAGTACAACTCTGTAACTGGCATTTTGATGGCATCCTTCCATGTTTAACTTCAACTCATGTATTCACATGGTGGGATTCGTACTGGTTTCTATGGATTTGGACTAATACCTTCGGTTACAGCCTATATAACCTAACTTGCACAAGATCATGCCATGCTATGTGACATTATTTCCAACTATTGAAGATCTATCATTGTACTTATGTGGCTTTGATCCACCTTTGTAAAACATATGTGGTCATGTTGCTCGTACTATATGATGTAAATGTATCTTGTAAAGGAGATAGTGTTCCACATTATTGAACATGGCATCCTCAGTGATGATTTTGTAATTGACCTTGTTTTGTCTGTTTCTGGTGCTTCTCTGTGACCTTGATATTGAGTGCCTCCAAGTTAAAAATATTTGTGGCGTATTTCAGCCATCGCTACCCTCTGACCTCACACATTAGGGGGCATATGTTATATCATGAAACGACACTTCTATGTCCAAGTATAGACACCAAATGTGTCGGTACACAAAAGGACAATATGGATTGAAGTGGCCTTAACATTATAGATGAAGTGAAGCCTTGATACATACTTAATTCTTCAGCTTTGCCAATATATATAGATGAGTTTTCCTTACACTAGCGGGTCCTCTTGTGACAAATCGTGTGTCACTCGTGGGTTAGCCTATATGCAACCCACGAGTTATCACTAAAAAGTTGCACTCGTGAGTTTCTTGTATAAAAGTTGCAAGTCAGTCATGCGTTTCCTTATTTATACCCACAAGTTCCATTAAGACAAACTTAAAAATAAAAATATAATTAGTTTATGGGAATTTGGGTTCGAAATGGTAACTTCCCTAACTCCCATAAACATCCTAGGCCTCGTAACCTCTCCTCACCAGCAAGTATTGTAACCAGGAATATTTCACCTTCTCCAGATAGAAGCTATTCCTCTGGTCTGAATGGTTCAGATCCAGAACAAATGAGTGAATGATAAAGGATGAAGACCTTCCCTGGATGTCATAGACACCTGGAATGCTGCTTCGATAGTGAACCTGTGTACTTGCAAATAGATTAAACATGCAAACACATCAAAGCTACCAGAAACTCATCTACTTATCCATGTTAGTGACTAAGGAATCTAACAACATGTACATGTGAAATCAAAACAATAGTAATGTGGGACGGAAATCAACTTTGCATTAAAGATGTATGGAGAAGCTTACAACCATTGCCTTAGTGTCGACAATCATCTCCATGAGACAAACACTTCATCCCCATAAGCTCCAACTTTCCTCTCTATGCTCTCCAATGGCTTGGGCTAAGTGGTCAATCCAAAAGCATAACAATACCTCTGTAGTTCTCCCCCTCAACTATTTATAAGGCTCAATGGATAGGAATAGTGGAGAGAATTGTGGGTGAGGTGGATCTAAGATCCTACCATTGGGGATATCAAGCTCAACTGACCCACAATGATAGGGATAAGGGAGGACACGAGGCTCATGCTCTAGAAGCCTCGAGAAACTTCTCTTTTTCCCATTTTACCCAAGGTACCGCTTTTCTTCTCTTATGATACAGCGGTTTAGATGAGAAAATCTTATGGACCAAAGACCACAGGCGGTGGCACCGCTTATGGAAAACATGATACAGGAGGTGCGAGCAAAGTACCATTCATGGGCCACAGGGAAAGCACGGTGCTGAGTTTTTTCATGTAGAATTGACAAACATAGTAGGTTTCCACTATAAGTGTTGGAATTAAGGGAAAACATGGAAGTTAAGGGTCTTATCACTTGATGGTGACAGGATTTGGGTATAACAGAATGCCCCCCAAAGCATGAGACTTTGAGGGATACGATGAGCGAGATATTTGAGAGAACAAGTTGTCACTTCGAGGTGAAAATGTTAGCTCGATCGGAGGCATATATAGTACATCAATATTTTTGACTCATAGACACATGTAACCAGCTCATGGCTGCAGACCAATACAAGGAAGATCCATGGGAGGAATAAACAAGCATGGCTACTAGAATACAACATAGATCCATGTGATAGAGGACTCAAACTTGGACATAGCTACCAGACATACAATGTATATATATGTCATACAGACACAAATTTGGGCATAGCCACGACCATACAAATGTGGATCCATGCTAGATATACAAAACTCCATCGCAACCTGGGGAAAGTAATGAGCGTTAAACAAATACCCAGGGTATTCGTCTCATCTTCCACAAAGTATGATTCTATCCATGTGATTACAATGATATGAAGTCGAACATGGTAGAAACCACTTAATTACCAGACAATGATGTGAACCATTAACAAGTGCGAGGGAGATCACCATTAATGTCAATGATTCCAAAGGTACCCTAGTACAATCTACTGAGTGTGAATAGATGTCCTGATGTTGAACACCCATTCGATTCTATTGATCAAAATTCAATGATGTGAACCTATGTCGAGAGCGAGAGAATCTATCATTAAGGCATACAGATCTCAAGTTACTAAGTTTTTGTTTCTAAGACTATTTCTCGGATGATGAGCTGATGTCAACGAGAATAGTCTCATCGAAGGAGGGCCATGATGAGTCCCACATTGATGACACAAAATTCGGAACATAGTTCTGGAATGATGTGAATATAGTAACCATGGGACTGACTCAAAAGTACTGACACGGAGACTGTTCTGACTGCAGAGGTAAAAAATTTCAACTTCCCATTGAACATCAGGCGGCACGACAAAAGACTTGGCAGCATGACTAAGCGGGACAAACACACAATGCAACAGTAGACAATGCATTCTTTTGAAAGACTCAAAGGAGTGGCATGACTCATGAAAGTGGATAGTCATGAAGATCAATTGAATACCCAATTGACTGAAATGATATGTAGACAAGTTCCATGTTTAAAGGTAACGACAAACTACTGCCATTTATTTGCAAAAATGATTCCCTTCCTATTTCCCCCATCATGGTTGATGAGTTCCTCTTTTTGGTTTTACGAGTTCAAAGAGGGTAACAAACACTCGGTATAGCTCGTCCGAAAACAAGTCCAAACTCATATGTTTTATGAACCTGAGAGAGGAGGGGTTCGTTCCCAAAAACAGGTCTCTCAATGTTTAATTTAACGAGTCCAATGAAAGAAAACTCGATATCATTCATGTTTAGAGAGTCTGAATGGCCATGGAAGAAGACTCCAAAAGGTCCTTTTTTCATATGATTTAGTCTCTAAGGCTCGAAAAAGTATAAAATTATACCTTAGAGAACTCTTCCTGTCATGATTGGCTCGAGTGTTCCTTTTCCGTAAATAGTCTATCTGAACCGAAAAAGAGATAAGCTACCGTCGGAGAGACGACTCTTCGAATTTTTTAACGAGTGTGAAGAAGACAAGATCACTTGACAATATTTTCGTATTTAGGGAGCCCAAAAAGAGCTTAAAGAAGACTCCATTAGGTCTCTTTTCATAATGAGAGATTTTACGAGCCTGAAAAGAATCAGAAACGGACTTGGACCTTTGATACTGAGTTTCGAGAGCGTGACCAAAGTGTCGTAATAAATGCTCAACGACTTTTTTCATTTTATGGTAGTATGAAAAAGTCAAAAACGAACTCCCAAAACTTTACTACTACTATTCTTCTATCCTGCAACGACTCAAAACAAGTGTTAAATGCACCAATAACTAACATTAAGGGATTACGACTGATAAATTTTGAGTAATAGATTATTTTAAACCAAAACTATAGCATGTCAAACCAAAAAATGTGTATAAAAGTCATGTAAATAGTGAAAAATCAAAACATTTTACTATTTACCCATAGTGGAGAGCATTTGGAGCACTTTCCTAGCTAGATTTTCAGTTGCTGATATCGAGAGTTTCCACCGTCAGATTCGAGCGTCGTCAGTTCCAGGTAATAGCCTAGAACATACTCTTTCATCTTATATATTCAATTTTGACTTTTAATGGTGTTTTGAGCTCGTATGGAAAGCCCTAAAATCATGGAAGCGGGCACTGCTCCTATCCCTTGCGGGATACGCGGTACCTCGATAGAACCGCACCAAAAACTAAACATACAGGCGGTGCCACCACCTGTCTTCAATGGGGCACAGGCGATGTCGGCCATGAAGATGTAAAAATAATCACACAAGCAAAACTAGATCATTTTATTTGATTTGAATGATTAAGAATGATCCTAATGGGTCTTGTGATTGTTTTTGGCAAGTTCTTGCTAATAAAAAATGGTCATATGGAAAGAGAGACAGCAAGATAATGACGACGCCTTCGCCGAGCGAAATGTGGGTTGCATACCTGCATTGAGAGACTGCGGACTCCTAAAATTATTCCAGACACCTAGTATGGTATCGCATGAGCAATTGCTATAGCATATACTCTGGATGTGGAATCCGGAGCAACAACATTTCGAGCTTGGTGCTCATATTCTGATAGTTGAGGTAGAGGATATCTACTTCCTTACTGGCATTTCAAGACGGGGTTCTCCCATCTCGCTGACTGGTTCCCGTGAGGGGACATCACTACATAGGAGTTGATAAACCGTCACTGTATCCCTGGGACAAGGACATCGGGGAAGAAAATCCCCATAAAAGCAGTGATGGACGGACCTCTATGGACTATATTATTTACCATACAGAGAGTGGTAGGAAGCCAAAGGGGTGCACCAAGCTTCTAGAGCACATATTCTCTATGCCATAGAGTCCATGGTGCCTACAGTCTTTAACTGGGCAAAAGCCCTGCTTCTGATATTCAAGGATTAGCTTACCAAGTGTCGGCATGGGAAACTGGAGCAGTTCAGTTTCAGTTCCATTATATCCTGCATCTTCTTCCAGCGAGTACCACAGATAAGATCCCAGGTGGTATTTACAGAGCTGAGAGCACAGGACCCTCGCATGCAGAGGTGGGTCCGGATTATGGCCCATACTAGGGCGGGCAGGGGGAAGGTGAAATTCGGTGAGAAGCAAAAAACCCTAAAATGGAAATAATATTTTTATGTTTATGATGTTTTATATTTTTTATGTTAAGTAACGAGACTTGAATATTTTCATGCAGACGTTGGAGTCGCACGACCTGGGGGAGCTTCCCCTTTGGATAGACAAGCCGGATCCCGTTTCATACCATAGGGTGACGATGTGACCTCCCCGTTAGAGGAAAACCTAGACAGGTTGACCCTATACATCCCTGACGCTTCCATTGATGACGTCCCTCTGAGGTATTAGAGACCTACAATGGGAGTACCGGGTCGGTTTAACAGACTGCTACGTAGAATAGCTTGGGCAGTGATGTGCTACCACGAGCATCACTAAATGATGTATGCATGGTGTATCCATTGAAAGTTGATAGCTTTAGGATTTTGTATGATGATTTTTACATGAAATCCTACGTGCTTCAGATGAGGTCTCGTGACCTATTGTTTGTAAAACATGTTCATATATATATATATATATATATATATACAGACTTTTACCTAGTGTTTATATGTCTCAAATGGTGAATGTATTTTACATGAGTTTTATGTGTCTTTAATTGTTTATTTACAATGAACCGTGTTTGATTTTAATGTCATGAATGGGCAATATGCCAATCTAGGATGTAATTAGCTTATGAGTCAGCAACTACATTATGTTCCCTAGGGATATGCCTATAGGTGATAGTTTCAAATGACCTTTCTAACAAGCGTACCCTCCGGAAGAGGCGAAGAAGTAAAGGATTCCTAATGGTATAAACATGGTCTAGATGACAAACCATGAGTTGTGAGTCCATCAATACTACCAAATTGCAAACATCTTGGGAGGTAGCTTCAGTCAGAAGACCTATGACTGTTTGATACTTGGCGATGTTTTTTGTAGCAGGACCAATATACACCGCTCCTGAACTGACCAAATCATAAGCTAGGGAATAGAGAACCCAAGCAGCTAAGGCAAGATTCAAGGTGTGGCGGCAAGCACCATCAGTGAAGCCGTAGAAATCCATCTGCTCTGCATGACCAAAACATGGTATAAACAGATACGGACACTAAACTCAAAACAATATTGAAAATACTTAAAAAACACTAAAAATCAAGCAATATACATATATACAAGATACTGTCCAAGAGAGATCTAGGCATAGTACCTCTTCAAGTACAAACCATTGCGAGGTTGTCCTAAAGGGATTCCATCCTAGTCTATGAGCTAGTAGGCCCCTTTCTCTAAAACATTA
Source organism: Pseudotsuga menziesii (assembly GCA_001517045.1). NCBI lineage: Eukaryota > Viridiplantae > Streptophyta > Pinopsida > Pinales > Pinaceae > Pseudotsuga > Pseudotsuga menziesii. The sequence goes on along the minus strand of LPNX010983548.1, from coordinate 366,888 downwards.
GAAATGATGAAAGGACCGTACCACATGGACTCAAACTTTCCTTTCCCTAGTTTGTCATATCTCTGGTCGTAAGTCAAAACTAGGTCACCCTCGTTAAAGGCACGAGGTTGGATGGATTTATCATACTGTGCATTGACGTGTTTCTTATGTGCCTCATTAGCCAAGGCAATATCTCTCCTAGTTTCTTCAAGGTTGTTCACGTACAAAAATCTCTCTTCCTTTGCGGAAGTGTCTGGGAGAAGTTCGATGGGAAGTTTCAAGGATGGAATCTAACATTGAATCGGTAAGACAGCTTTGAGTCCATAGATAAGCTAGAAATGTGTGAAACCAGTAGTTGTTTTCACCGAAGTCTTGTAAGCCCAAAGAGCAGAGAAAAGGATATGGTTCCAGTTGGATTTATGGTCTCCAACCATCTGACGAAGCATAGTTTTCAAAACTTTGTTAATGGCCTCTACCTGACCATTAGCTTGCGGATAATATGGCGTAGAGTTTTCATGGAGAAAACCTAGCTTGGCACTTAGTTCCGACATCATTTGATTACAGAAATGTGATCTATGATCAGTAACTATGGACTACGGGACTCCGAATCTAGCTATGACATGATTAAACAAGAAGAGAGCAACAATCTTACCATCTTCTGCATATGTAGGCATGGCCTCAGCCCACTTTGTAAAATAGTCAACGGCTAAGATAATGTAACCATGCCCCCCAGTTGAGGTAGGCGTACAATGCATATAATCAATCCCCCATTTGGAAAATGGGCCAACGGCAATGATGGGGTGTAGCAAAGCAGGATGAGTGCACTTTTTTGGATAAAAATGTTGACAGGGTGGGCATTTCTTAACAGCCTTGTGACAGTCTTTAAAGACTGACGGCCAGAAATAGCCAGCACGAAGGATTTTCTGGGCTGTATCCATCCCAGATAAATGACTGCCACATGCTCCAGAGTGGCAATCATTCAACACATGTTCAGCTTCCTCATAGGTGAGGCATCGCCGGAGAATAGAATCAATCTCACGTCTATACAAGGTGTCATTCAGGATGAGGTAGTATTTCGCGTGGTGACGGATATGGCGACGATCGTCACGGGATAGATTTAGCTGAAATCTTTGTGTTTGGAGATAAATAAGCAAATCTCCATACCATGGATCAGTAGTGCTTATCAGGATTTAGGAACAGGAATTCATCCAAAAATAAATCATTGGGCTCAGATTCCATTGAAGCATAGGGAATATCACACATGAGCTCGGCAAAGACCAAGGATTTCTTTGATGTGGCTTTGGAAAATTCCAGATCAAACTGAAGAGTAACCAATCACAGTAGAGCCTTGTAGATGCGTGTTTTCCTATTGAGCTTGTGGTTGTTGCAACTGAGTTACCTATGCAGACCGGTACGCATGGTTGATGCACAATGAGGACTACTTCAGTAGTAGTAGAGACCCAGGATGTTGATGCATTTTTATTTGTTCTCTTCGAGATGAAGAAACGTTTTGTTTGTGGGGGAGATGTAGAGGGGGCCACTTGACCTCTTAAATGTCATCATAATCGTATAATTATATAATTTAAAGAGATACTAACAAATGAGTAGTTGGAGCGGATACAACCGCTCCAACCTCTATCATAATGTATAAATAAGCATCAAAGATGAATACAAAGGTGGATTGGACATCCCTTCCCAATACTTGTCTTTGATGGCTATGTATGAGCGTTTACTGCATACTTGAATGTGATGTGAAAGCATAGCTTTCAATAGACACCAAGATCGATGGGTTGACCCGCAGAAGTGGTTGCGATATTTTGTGGTACCAAGGGTTGAGTTGCAACCATTCCTTGATTTGGTAATGGGTTTTACAGCACAATGGGCAGAGGACCTTGTGGTGTTGGGTTTTATCTGTGCAGGTGCGGGTGCATTGGGGTCACCTTGATTGTCGACTTGTAACAAGTGGAAGACTCGATGCATATGGGGGAACTGATGTGTATAATGGTTGTAAGTATCACAAATGGTACATAGATGGTTAGTTTGCAATTCAGGGTTCTTCCTGGATTGAGGTGGACGTTGGGAGTTCTGTACAGGGGGGTTGGATCCATTGTTATTCAGAGGGTAGGGTTGTTGGCCACCTCCTTGAGGTTGGTTGTTTCCCCGATTCATACCTCTTAGTCATCTTCCCTGCCCTTCTTGGTTATTGGGGGTGGTTTGATTAGGGAGGTTATACTAAGCATAGACTTATCCTTAAGGAACAGGATGAGTCAAGGCTGGAGAAAGTGTAGGTTGCACAGGTGGTGGGTAGTAGGTACGAGCAGCTAGATGGGATGTAAAGCCTATCTTCTAGTCATTACAAGCAGGTGCCAGGTAATTCAGTCCATGAACATGAGGAATGGGTGCAGGAGACACATATGAAGGTTTGGATCTGGATTGAGTCGCTCTATGTGAAAATTCAGGGGCATGTTGATGGCTCGGTTTGTAGGCTGCTGGATAAAACTACAAGGAAATCAACATAAGGAAAAATTCCAACCATAAAGGTTTCAAAATAATCCCACGCAAAGACGATCCTATCCCCGAGTTGTTTGGGATGACTAATTCCAATGGATATAAGGCCTCCACTAGCACAAGGGTTTGTCAGATAAATGAGATCTACTTCTGGGGAAAGATTCAAAGTAACAGTTTCCTAAACTAACTGCTTAAGAAAACTTAAACAAGGTGAAAGGTGGACTCAAATTTGGACAATTGTAAAACATAATAGGAAAAAGGATTTAATTACTTAACATACAGATATGCAAATTAATATCAATTCCTTTAACCAGCTTCAAATAAATCTTACACAAAACATCGCAAAGGTTTATCTAAAGGTTACATATATACAATGTATCCAAGAGGAAATACTAATTGACAAATTAGTACCAGAGAGTACAAACTAATCATCAGCTATAAAATAGAACACGTAGATCAAACAAAGACATTTGTTTAAAATAAATTCAACATGTCAATTGTGTAATGAAAAATCAATACATGGATCAAACATTAATAGATACAACCGATAATTAGCATGCCATAAAGATGGAAGAATGACTAGAATTCATTAAAGACATTCAATAAACAACCATGAAACATAACATAAAATAATTGCAATTTTATTAACTTGCAAAAAATTACAAAGTACAAAAATCACAAGCTTTCCTGATATGCAACTTGGCAGTCTGTTCTTCAATATGCTCCTAGGATTAATCTCCAGAGTTCCTCCTCTTACTTGGGAAACCTTTCCCTTTAAATAATATTACAAATTTTACAAAAAAGGAAAATTCCCAAGATGTGGGATTAAAAATAAAATAGTTTAATATTTTCCAAGGGCAGAACGCCAATTGGAATCTAAGTCCATTAAATAATCAACATCATGATACTTTGCATGGTGTAGGTGCGCTTCTGCTCTTAAGATATGGGATGCAATCTCCCTCTTTTTGACTTTCTTCCACTGTGTGAGGTACACCTGTATCATGAGCATTGCAACATTAGGTATCTCAATCCACCTTGAGATCTCCTACAAAGTGAGTTGGCTTATCTCCTGAATCTGTTCCTTGGCTATAGAAAAATTATGTTCCATATCCTCTAATTTGAGCTTGGGGGAGGGCACTTGGTCAATCAGATCTAACAAAGGAAAATACAGAAAATTGAGAAAAACCTCAGCGGTCGACCAACTGTGTTTTCATGCTACTTGTCCATCTTTTATGATGGATTCGATTGCATCACAAATGCCTTCCTAGGTCTCGATTGTAACTTTGGCTTTCTTGGCCCGAATTTTATCCATTACTGGAAAATCTTGTGGTCTGTCTCTAATGTGTTTTTGCCAATCTAATATGTCTTCAAATGATTTGGCCACTGTTATTCTTCGACCATGATGATCCTGCAAAATATCAGTGTGTCGTTCGAATGAATTAAATAATTCTTTCATTTCATTGAACCCTATATACAAACTGGAAATCGACTGGCGGAATTGATCATGAAATCTGCAGGCTAACTACTTAAATTCTTCAGTTGTTAATCTGGAAACATATGAAGTGGTTGAATCTAGTTGTGATTCCTTAAGTTGTTGCTTTAGGCTATCAATTTGATTAGCTTGTTCATGGTTGAGAAAATCTGATTTCTCAAGTTGATGCTTAAGATAGTCATTCTCCTTCTGTGATTGTTTATGTCTGTCTTCGTGATCTTGTTTGAGGAGTTGAAATTCTTCTTCATGACATGCCTCAACTACCACCAAATCCTATTTGGTTTCCTGCAGTTCTTGTTCCTTAATCAACATATCTTTATTCAGTTGTGAAACTGAATCATAATTTGCACCTGCAAAATCCCCTATGGCAGTTGTTGTGTCTAAGGCCCCATGTTTGATGCCAGGGGAATATTTCTTCCATATAACTTGATTTACGATAGGCAACTGTTTGATTGTGCCTTCCCTTGTCCTGTTAGTTCCTTTCTTCATTATTTCTTTGTCTTTCTTTCTCCAAAAGTATTTTCCAAAGGAAACCTTAACATCCTCTCCAAAGTCAGCCATCCCTTCAGAAGTTGAGAGGGTTTCTGGTTGGGAGGTGACCAAGGGATTAGATTGTGAATGAGAGACCAGGATTTCCACACTGATGGGTGAAACGATGATGGGGGAGTGGGAAAAATAGATACAGGGGATGAAGAAGAAGTGAGGATAGGGGTATCAATTTGGGGAGAAAGAACTGTAGAAATGGAGGGAATTTCTACTTGGGAAAATTCAATATGTGAAGATGTATGGGAGATTAATGAAATAGATGGTGAGAAGGGGAAGTCGGGTTGGGAACTTCTTCCAATACCGATGGGTTTATAGTGGTATCCTCAAGAATTGGTTTTAAATTTAACTAAGAAAAAAGAAGATTGGGGAAATAAAGAATTAAAAATGCCTTCGGACAACTGTGTATCAGAAATTGAAGATGTAAAATAGGTGAGAATATTCACAGGGCATGTGGCAAGCCCAACTTCTTCCTCTAGGTCACTATGAATTTTATGAACTTCAATTTCAAAATAGGGTGGAAGTTGTACCTTTTGCACTAGAGGGATCTACAGAGGCACTTGTTCTTGAAGAGTAAGTGGATCTATTTGTGTTGGATGTTCTTCTCTGAGCACTTGCTGAGGTATGTGCTCTATTCGAGCAACTGGTGCTTCTAGTACCTGTGCCTATTGGAGAACAAGTTGAGTTCTCTGTTTCTTGGGATGAGGTTCATCCTCTTCTATGTGTGTCTGGAGCTGAGAAATGAGCTTTACCAAACCCATTTTGAATTATTCCCCTTTATCCATAGTTTCCAACATTTGTGAGGATTGAGTCCTCACATGGGTTTCCATGACAACTTTACCCTTATCTTTGGACTAAGAAGCTGAGGCGGAGGACGAGCTTGCTTCCTGCTCTTTTGCTTCTTTCACTATAATTTTCCTTTGAACCTTTTCTTCTGCTTCCTTTAGGTCCTTATGATATTTGAATACATGAGCCTTCAAATCTGGATCAATGATCTTACCTAATGTTTCCTGAAAGTTGATAGCTTCTCTATAAATGGATTCATCAGGTAGATATTCATGTGCATATTGAAACTTAGATCGTTCATGAGAAAAGAGACTAGCTAGATAATCCTTAGGATCATGCATTCTTCTAGGGGATTCTCCCATGTTCATAGTTGAAATATCTTTACCCAGCATAGTTGCATGGGTATAATTCTGCAGGACAACAGAATCTAAATTCAATGGAAACTTAGGCCAACTCTTACTTTTGTGCTTTTCCAATTTGGGGAAAGCGCCATCAATGACTGTCTGAAAGGTGATTTCTTGTAGTACCATGCGGTCTAGAACTATTCTTGGCAGCAAATGTACTATATTGTTGCACCAAATTCTGATGTAGGAGAAATATTCTCCAACATAGCAATCTCTATGCAATGCAATCAATGCTATGGCTCTCTCTGAAAAATGTTGGAGTGTCAGCCTTGAATATTTTGTGAAAGATAGACCCTAGGAAAAGGTTGCAAATCTTGTACACCCGAGGGAAAAATTTGTCCTCCCACATATCTGAACAGTAAATATGCACTGGCGTAGAATCCTTCTGCCAATTCCAACCTAGGGCGGGAAATGCAGAGGTCGCGCAGAAAACGTCCATTACATACCCTGACATGAAAAATGTTGGTTTTCTATTTGTCACAATATTCTGATACTTTTCAATTTCCTCCTTCAAATTCAAAGATAGAATCTATTCCCAATTGAAGGACTCACCTGTGAGTAGGATGTGGTGGGCTGCCTGCCATGATCCATTCGGCCTTAAACAACGAACAATTTGTTGACCCATAAAAATGGTAGAACATGGACACAAGCAATGAATATGGTTCCCTGAACCAAGAAATAGGGTAATAATTACCTAGTCAAGGAGTAAACAAAGTTGGATTCTCCATCCATGATTTCACTACCTCCTCATAATTGTAGCAGGAAATGGCTTCATATAGAAACTTGTGGCACGGGAGATGTTTAGGAGGTCCAAGTGCATAAGCCTTCGCAAAAGTGTCAGGGTTGAAAGTGGCCAAAAAGGTACCAATATGGTCATTAAACATACGGTCGTCAGGGTTAGAATGATCCAACACCCACTTAACTGGGTCTGTATAGGGCATAAAAGGAGGTCTTGAAGCAATAAGATGAAGTTGTGAACTCCAGATCCTAATATAGGCGGGTTAGTCATGGGGGACTGTCAAGAAGTCGTTATTGTCGAAAATAGAATAAATTCTCTACCGGATGAAATGCAAGGTTTCGGAGACATGCCCACTGGTATCCATGAATATTCCATTGTAGGGGTCTTTACTTTTCTGCTCCTGCATAGTAGTTTTCGACCTTGTGCTTTTGGGTGTAGCAGACCCCATTTCTATTCCAAATTTAGCAACCATGGTCAAAAGCTTACTATAGTCTAGAAATAATAGAATAAACGGTTGTGAAGGGTAAAACTTACCGGTAAGAAGCTTTGAAAACCAGGGAAATCGTGAGCTCGGGCGATAAAAATTCGTAGTAAAAATCTCCAAGTGCAGTAAAAAAAGGCAAGTGAAAATGGTAAAAACTTCATAAATTCAAATAGATTAAATAGCCCAAACCTCAATGACAAAATAGATCTAATCCATAGATCTAGCATAAAAAAAATGGCTGAGATGAAGGCGAGAAACTCAAAATGCGGGAGTAAAAGTTGAAAAAGTTGGGATTTTTTTGGGTGTTTTCGACTTCTGCATTCCGCCTTCAAAAAGCGGAAGTCGGAAAGAAAATTATTTGAACATGAAAAGTATTGAAGTTCTGTGTTCTGCATTCTGCATAGGTAGAAAGCGGAAAATGAAAAAATAAGAAAGCAAAAAATTACGAAATATGACTTTCCAGCTTCTGCAACCCGCTTTTAGCGGATGGTAGAAGTCGAAAACAAACCTAACAATTTTATTGCGAATAAAATATTTCTGATTTTCGCATTCCGCATAGCAGAAAGTGGAAGTTGGAAAAGCAACTTTTTATTAAACAAAATATGATACTTCCATGATCTGCCTTAGCGGAAAGTGGAAGTCGGAAAGAGGATTTCCCAAAAACCCAAAAAAAAAGGATTTATGTGATCTGCCTTAGCGGAAAGCGGAAACATAAGAAAATAATACTTATAAAGGAACTAGGTGCTTCCAAAATCCACACAACCCAAAAAAAACGAGGCTAACAAGGAAATTTTATTAAGTCCAAACATGATACTTATAGTTTAAGGATTCCCTTGAGAAGATCATGGGTTCAGAAGCCAATTAAAAATTTGATGGGGGCTCCCATTTTGAGTGATCAAAATGGGATCTATTGCAGCCAGCAACAAATGGAAACCCACTGGGGAGAAGCAGTTATCTCTGTACAATTTTATAAAAAAATTCAAGGGAAGATATGTCAGTGTAAAAAGGTATTGAGTTCATAATCAAACAGTAAACCCTATAAGAATACAACTAGATCTAGTAGAGCAAAACATACAATTGGCATCGGGAAAATCCATAACAACTTATAATGATACTCAACAAATGAAAAATCTTTTAAAAGGACCATGGTACTCCTGCAAACAACATGTCATTGATGAGGGAAGTTGTATATAAGCTTTAAATAAAAACTTTGAATCTACATCATGATCTTCAAACCGTGAATCACCTTGAATATGGTTTTTTTTTAAATAACTTAAAATAACAACTAAGTTGTAACAAGACCAATGCCCTGGTAAGGAGCAATGCCACACACAGGTGGAAACTGAACAATCTAGCTCTGTCAAGAGACTCTTTGTCTTTTGGATTTTACACCAAAAGCAATCACCATGGCCTGGTAACCACCTATTAGTAATTTCAGTCCAAGTAAGGTCCATGAACATGGTCAGGATGGCTTGTGATAAGACCTGTTGTCCTTGAATACAAAAGTTGTATCTTAAATCATGAGAAATAGAATTTACAAATGCAAACTACAAGCCATTACCCTGGCTTGGGAACCAGCTGATGGTAATGTCATTCGCCAAACATGTCTATGAACATGATAGGTTGTCTTGTGATAAGACCCCCTATCTTGCAGCTTGCAATTATTGGGGTATTTTTATTGATTACAAGGTGTTCAAGGTGAGACCAGAAGAGAACATAGGTTAAAGAAGTTGTTATAGATGTGCTATCAACAATCACTGACAGATCTGGAAAGAATATAACAATACTCCTAACAGCTCAATCATCATTATGAGGATAGATAAAGATAGTGGTCATTGGAAACGAAGATTCAATGTAAAAAGGTCAGCATAGATTTTGGATTGCCTTCTCACAAAGATACCGATCTGGGTATAAACCAAGTAGAAATTTATGGCATATCCACATTAAAATTCCTTAATTAGAATGTTCCGTGGATATACTACTTTACCACATGCCATCAGTTAATGTAAGCATGCAATGTTTTGTAAAAAAAGAAATAAGAAAGCAAACAAACCAAACCAAAATAAAAGAAAATCAATAAAACCACACCCTATGTACAGGTAAGTAAAACTTACCTCAAGAAAAATACTTCTTGAGGAGCTGGACATTACCTCCAACATTTGTAAGCAGGCAGTACTGGGGCCGAGCTTTTATGTAACAATGAACGGTCCCAACCACAGACACTGAAGCTTTGTATAGTCTCATTTGTCCTTCTAGGGTTTGTCCCAGTTAAGTACCAGATCCCCAATCTGAAACTCACGAATGGTGGAAGATTTATCATTGAACAATCTTTTCACCAATTGTTGGTGATGATACAACTTGTTCTTAGATTTCTCCCTCTCCTCTTCTAACTTACAAAGAGTGTCGATTCGGTCTTGGAGAGGGGAGGACTGATCATCTTGTGAACAAGATTGAGCAATATTTAATGATGGGAGAAGAAGGTTTGATGTTAATACATACTCTTTACCGTAAACCAAGCAGTAGCGATAATTTCCAATGGCAACTTTAGGATTAATCTTATCTGCCCATAAAGCATTAAAAATATTTGTGTGCCAATCTCTGTGGTTGTCAGCAATGGTCTTCTTCAAGATATTGATAATAAAAATTTATTTGAGGATTTTTCCAAGCCATTACCCTATGGGTAATAATTATCAGAATACCTTACTTGTATCCCCTTTTCAAGGGCATGTTGAGTAAGATCAATTGAGTTAAAGTAGGAGGAATCATTAAAGACCAAAGACTCATGTACTCCGCATCTGGTGAGGATGTTACTCTCCAAAAAGGATATGACCGAGTTGGTGTTAGTAAGCTTTAGAGGGATTGCTTCTACCCACCGAGTGAAGTAATCCGTCGCAATCAAAATATATTTATGTTGCAATGCACAAGGAGGAGCAAATGGACCAACAAAATCCAGTCCCCATTGTTGAAATGGATACTGAATAGTGACAGGTTGAAGGGGAAAGGTTGGATTCTTCAATTTTCCAGCACATCTTTGGCAAGGCTCACATTTTCCAACAAAGTTATAGGCATATTTAAACAATTTGGGCCAATAATACCCTATTCTTAATAGCTTTTGGGATGTAGTTTCTCTTGAGAAGTGTCCACCTGCATCCCATGCATGCATGTCAATCAAATGTTTATCAGCTTCTGGATTTTCAAGGCACCTAAGAAAGACACCATCACAATTCTTATGGAACAACACATTATCAATGAATTGATAAGGTGTTTCTTTAAGCCTCAAAGTCCTACTCTTTTTGAAGTCAAGGGTTGGAGGAGCATACCCGTAAGTGAGATAAGATCTAATATCGTCATACCATTCGGATGACGAAGCAGAAATAATATCAATAGTGTTGGCTGACATATCTTCCTCATGAATACATCGTCATTCCTACTCAGGAACATTTGATTGGGATTCCAATAAACCCAAACCCTACCCTTTTACCACCTTGGAATGTTTTATCTCCAAGTTATACTCTTGGAGCGTAGTCATCCAGTGAGCTCTTTTCGCTCCCAATTATTTTTAGATCAGCACGTTTCTTATAGCTATGTATGGGACTATGAACTTTGTCTTTGACTTCAACAAATAGGGCCTGAAATGTTTCATGGACTTGTAAATAGTATAAGCTTGTTTGTCTGCCTGTGTATAAATTTATTCGTCTCCTTTGAATGTAGATCTCATGAAAGAAACCGAGATCTCTGTGTCCTCTTCATTTTTCTGTGTAAGCATGGAAGCATAAGAAACATCAATAGCAAAATTGTATAAAATGAAATCTTTCAAAAAATTAGGAGGCATTAATGCAAGAGCCTCCATTATAGCTTTCTTAATATTCTTGAACACATCTTTCTGGACATCAGACCACTTAAATACAACATATTTCTTAACCATGTCCTAAAGAGGTCTGACAATCTGTGCAAAATTGGGAAAAAAATTCCTGACAAAATTGATCTTTCCAAGGAAAGATTGCATAGCCTTCTTTGAACTAGGGAGGCTGATTTTTGCAATCGTTTCAACCCTTTATGGGTCAATTATTATTCCATCTTTAGAAACAATAAAAGCCAAAATTTTACCTTGTGTGACTGCAAAGGATGATTTTTTTGGATTCAAATATATGCCAAACTTCTTACATCTATCAAACACTTGTCTTAATGCTAATAAATGATCATGTTGTTTTTTTTAAATATATAGTAATGTCATCTAAATAAACAACGACAGGTTTCTATAACAAACCTCTGAAAGTTATGTCCATAGCTCTCTGAAATTAGCGTCAGTGTTAATCAGCCCAAAAGGCATTCTCCTGTAGGCAAAAGTGCCCCAGGGTGTTCAAAAGGAAGTCTTCAACTGGTAAGAGTTTGTAACCAAAACCTTATTATATCCTGAAAAATCATGAAGAAGAGAAAACATCTCCGCACCTGAAACTATTTGTGGGATTTGTTCCATTGATAGAATAGGGTAGTTATCTTTCTCAGGTGCTCTATTAAGATTTCTAAAATCCACACCAGGGTAATTTTTAGGGGCGAAATTTCGCCAATTGGCTATTTTGGGGGTTTTTTTTTTAATTAATTCGCTATTTGGTCATTTTTAGACTCTAAGATCGCCTATATTTACATAAAATATGTTTATTTTATCATAATATTCGCCAAAATTTACACATTTTCATGTTAATTGTATGTTTCATATTTAATATTCGCCTACCTATCTATAAACATGTTTTTTCAATCCAAAACAATCACCTAGAATACTATACTTAAGTATAATATTAGAATCCTTAAAAAGTACCATGATCCACACACAATCTGATTTCTCCACTTTTGTTGCAAACAAGAACTAAATTGGAAATCCATTGCGTGTGTCTGACAGGGAATACAATTCTAGCTTTCAAAAGCTTCTCAAGTTTTTTCCTTATAGGTGCTTCGAGACTTGCATGCATCTTTCTTAGCTTTTTTTGATAAGGTCTTGCATTAGGCTTTAAGGGTATATTGTGTTGTATTATGGAATAATCAAAGGTTTTAAGGTCGTCATAGGTCCATGCAAAAACATCTTTGTATTCTTTACATAATTTGACTAAATCCCTCTCCTCTTCAGGAGAACAAGCAAGCCCTATATTGATGAGTTGAGGGTTTTATTCAGTACCTAGATTAACAGTCTTATGATGTAGAGTGGAACTCTGTGTTTTTCATTTTGGATTACCTTTGAACTTATCTTGCAATTCATAGATTCTCTCTAAATTAAGGACTAACTTGGGAATCAAATTAGAAGGAAAGGTATTATCAGATAAAGACTTTTCATGTTCGACTTCATCTATAGCAAAATATTTGAAGGTATCATGGGCTATGAAGAAGTCTAATAACTGGACATCATCATCAAATATCTTCCAAATAGTAACATTATCGGGTATGGAAGGCCTATACATAAGTTCTATGTAAAAAGTATCAGGAGCAAGGCCTTCAGGTGGGATGAGCCTTGATGCAGTATTGGCTAACAGGTCTGCATCAAAATTATGTGATCTTGGGACAGATTTGATGTTAAAGGATTTGAATGAGCTCGTCATGTCCCTCACTAATTTCTGATAATTCAAAATATGGGGGGATAAGAAATGGATCTGATTTCTTACATGTTTAACTATAATTTCTGAGTCTTTGTAACATTGGATGATCCCTGCTCCCAATTCAATTGCTTTCTTAAGCCCTTACACCAAGGCTCTGTATTCTGCAATGTTATTTGTGCATTTGAATTCCAATTTGCAAGCAATCATCCATTTGGCACCTTTGGGATCAATAAGCACACAACCTGCACCGACACCATATTTGGACTTAGATCCATCAAAAAAGAGAGTCCATGATGACAAATATAATCTAAAATTGGTATTGATATACATTATGTACAATTTCACCTGCAAATGGAATAACTTTAAACTATTGATTTTCGATAGTTTGTCAATATTCTGATTTGGAGAATTGTTAGCAGGCAGATCACCAAAGTAAGAATCAAGGGTGTAGTGTTCAACGACTGTGTTTACAAAAACTGTTGGTTCAGCTGGATCATTCAAATCTGTGATGATTGTCTGCTTCATAAGGGGATCTCTATTGATCTTGATCTGATTAGGCATCCCATTGTATGGTAGCCACAAATGGGACCAGTCTGTAGCAAAATATCCTTTCAGTTTCTCAGACCAAGTTCTGCTTAACCACATACCATATGTTTCTGGAACATCAGCCACAACTATGTCTATTGTCTGGTGTATCCTAGGATCAACAGACAGTTTCAACGAGACGTTTTTCAGCTCCCCTAAAACTTGTACCCTAGATCTATCTAATTGCATTATATGCATAGGACAATATTCCCATGTCACATTCAACTTTCTACACATAGAAACAGGCATAACATTTGAGGATGCCCCTGAATCGATCATACAGTTGTGGACGTTTCTATTGAAAATCTCAAAAGTCAGCAAGAAGGGTGGAACTCTTTTTGTACCAAACTTTTGGGACTCAGGCTTTGTGCAAATTTCTAAGTTATGATTCTAAGTTTTTCTAGATTTATTCAACACCATATTTTTAGGCAAAATTTCTCTAATGGATGGTATATTGAGAAGTTCAAACAAAGAGATATTAGCTTTTGCCCTCTTTAGATAGTCTGCTAAATTATATTCAACTTCGAGGATTACCTTTTCTTTTATCGGGAGTGCTTTACATATTCCCTGCGTAGATGTTGTTGGTGGAGTGTCTTGTGCTGTCAAGCCTTTACTTCTTGTGTTGTAGGAATGCTTCAGATCAAAAGCAACATATGTATCTTCCTCTTGTTCTTCTTCTGCCATAGTAAACTTTGAAAAACAATTAATAATATTCACATATGGATCCCGTTCATCAGTGGGAGGCATAGTTTATGGAGCTTCATGTCTAGTATTATTATGCACAGTTTGACGGGCGGAAGTCAAGGATTTAAAGATAGAATAGATTTCGTCAAAGGTGAGTGTTTCCCCATGGTTTGGGGGAGGTTGATTTAATGGAGGATAGTTAGGTCTTCTGAGTGGTGACCTCTCTTGACCTCTATTGTTACTGTGGTTATCACCACTAGCTCTTTTCAAATCTACCATGTCGTTGGAAATATTTTGTAGCAATTTCTTCATGTTATCCATTTCATAAGGGTCTTTGTTTAGAGTTGTGGGTTTAGGAACATGCTCTTGCCTTCTCCTAAATTTCGAAGGTTGTTATGTTTCTTGATTAGTATTGTCTTTAATTCCATATATATATCAATTTCTACTATAACAGCCTTTGCAAAGGCTGCTTGCAGAGTTATCTTATGGGAACATTTGACCCACATGGCAATAGTTGTAGGTAAACCCTTAATATAGTAAGCTATCAACAGTTCTTCAGCAAGAAGGACTGTAGTAGGGATCATGTTCTTAAGATAGGAAAACCTTTGGTTAAAATCTTTAACTCCTTCCTTTGAATTTGTCCCGAGAGAGTACAATCCTATAACAAGGTCTTCTGGGGTACTATCATCTCAAAACTTTTGGAGGAATAGTGCCTCAAATTGTTGCCAGGAATTTATAGAAGCAACTTCCTAAGAAAAATACCAAGTTGATGATTGTCCCTCAAAAGAGTAAGGAAATAATATACATACCAAATCCTCATGAATTACATTCCTTAGTCTGATAGTCTACATATAAATCTTGATATGGTCTTCTGTAGGAATCATATTATCTGGATTGTACCTAGGAATCCATTTCTTAGGGTTCTTTGGTAATTTATGTAATTGTATGGGGACGAGGATTGCATCCAAATCAAGCCAAGGTCTGTTAATATCACCGACCATTGGTATTTTGGGTGGATATTCTGAAGATTCTAAGGAAGTATCGATGTGTGAGGATTCTTCTGATGAAGGGGGATGAAGGAAGTGGTGTAGGTGGTGGTACCCTAACAAGCTAGTTGTCAATGGGGTGAATCTTCTAGGGGTTGTTCTATATTTTCTAATGATGGACTAGCTTGAGCCTCAGAGGTCTCTGCCTATGGAGTGACATTTCGAATAGGTGAAGTAAGAGTCAAAAGAGAAGAAGTTAAAAGTGGAGAATATAGAGTGTTTCTAAGACTACGAACGGTCTCGTTCCTGGTTCCACCCTAGCAGCAATATCGTTAGCATTTTTCTCCCACTATTCAAAAATAAGAACTCCACTACTAGGTGGGGTGAAGATATTTTTAGTGGATCTTTCTAAAGCCGGGGTGGTATGGATGGGTGAGTGAGCCTCTACAGGATGAGTTGCAGACATAGAAGCTTGAACGTGGCTTCTAGTGATGATAGGTGATCTAGTGGGAGGAGGTTTATTAATGTGTTGTCGTGACATATTTCACAATGGCCCTCCTTCTAGTGCTATTTGTTGGTGTCTCGGTTTGTAGGTTCCAGGATAAAACTACAAGGCAATCAACAGAAGGAATAAGTCCAACCAAAAAGGCTTCAAATCAATCCCACGCAGAGACGATCCTATCCCCAAGTTGTTTGGGAAGACTAATTCCTATGGATATAAGGCCTCCACTCGTAGAAGGGTTTGTCAGATCAATGAGATCATCTTCTGAGGAAAGATTCAAAGTAACAGTTTCCTGAACTAACTGCTTAAGAAAACTTAAACAGGGTGAAAGGTGGACTCAAATTTGTACAATTGTAAAACATAATAGGAAAAAGGATTTAATTACTCAACGTACAGACATGCAAATTAAGATCAATTCCTTTCACCATCTTCAAATAAATATTACACAAAACATCGCAAAGGTTTATCTAAAGGTTACAGTTATACAATGTATCCAAGAGGCAATACTAATTGACAGATTAGTACCAGAGGTTACAAACTAATCATCAGCTGTAAAATAGAACATGTAGATCAAACAAAGACATTTGTTTAACATACATTCAACATGTCAATTGTGTAATGAAAAATCGATACATGGATCGAAACATTAATAGATACAATCAATAATTAGCATGCCATAAAGATGGAAGAATGACTAGAATTCATTAAAGACATTCAATGAACAACCATGAAACATAACATAAAATAACTGCAATTTTATTAACTTGAAAAAAGTTACAATGTACAAAAATCACAAGCTTTCATGATATGCAACTTGGCAGTCTGTTCTTCAATATGCTCCTAAGATTAATCTCCAAAGTTCCTCCTCTTACTTGGGAAACCTTTCCCTTTAAATAATATTACAAATTTTACAAAAAAGGAAAATTCCAGAGATATGGGACTACAAAATAAAATAGTTTAATATTTGCCAAGGGAGGAATGCCACTTGGAATCTAAGTCCATTATGTAATCAACATCCTAATACTTCGCATGTTCTAGGTGCACTTCAGCTCTTAAGATCTGGGATGCGATCTCCCTCTTTTTGACTTTCTTCCATTGTATGAGGTACAACTGTATCTTGAGCATTGCAGCATTAGGTATCTCGATCCACCTTGAGATCTCCTGCAAAGTGAGCTAGATTATCTCCTGAATCTATTCCTTGGTTGTACCAAAATTATGTTCCATCTCCTCTAAATTGAGCTTGGGGTAGGGTACCTGGTCAATCGGATCTAATAAAGGCAAATCCAGAAAATCGAACAAAACCTCAACGGCCAACCATCTACGTTTGCATGCTTCCTGTTGTTGACAAATTTGGGTTATAGTTGTCAGTCATGGAACAGTTGCTTATGAAGTACAAAGGATAACCAAAAGATACCATGACAGAGTTAACGTAGATTAACACAACATAAGTCAAAGTAAAGACAAAATGGCATGATGATGGCATGGCATAGATGAAGGTAGTGATGACATGGCACGATGATGAGGTGGCATAGTTGTATGCACGATATCCGATGAATGAGGATCAGTTTTTGTATAATCTGCAAAGACAAAATGCAGATCGGCATTAGTTCTAGAATGGATGGTCAGGGAGCGACCTGCACTAGATCTGACGGTGAAGATAAAAGTTTACATAAATTAGGCGGGAAGGCTAAAGATTCTGAGAAATATCAAGATCAAATGATGGGCATTGATCCCACACTAGATCCGACGGTTAAGGATTAAATCCAACAGTTAAGCGAAAAATTGAAAGTTACGCAAAAGATCAAGATCATACGACTGAGATTAGTTCTGTTAAAAGAGATTGACGGTGTGGAAGAAAAATGTGGAAAGGCAATTATGGAAGTAATGTTTAACCATTTTATGAACCCGCAACCTGTAATCCAGAAGATTAAAGGTCAAGAAAGGTTCTGCTAAAAACAGATAGAAAGTGCAGAAGAAAATTTGCGGAAAGGAACTTGCGGAAAGGTAAAAGCAAACAGTCGACATCTCGCATCCCGCAATCTGGAGATCGACTGTCATGAAAACGCCCGACAAAGATCAACGGTGGGAAATCACTGAAACAGAATCTTGGTGCGGAAAGGCGTTTTTGAGGTGGAAATCAATGGTTAGATCGATCGTCCAGATTGACTTAGAGATAAGATCAACGGCTTTGATTGCATCAGGAAGTTGATCCTATGGAAAGAGGTTTTGCAATGTAGAAGCACCTGCAAATGTTGGACGAAGGTGCGAAAATGGTTTCCAAGCTGTGGAAACGATTTCTAAGGTGCAGGATCAATGGAAGAATGTGAAAGGACGTTTTGGAAGGTGTGATCTTCAGATCTGAAAGGGCGCAACAATGAAAGGTGTGTTTGTTTAGTTTAAAGAGACACAACTGTTGAAAGAAGATTAAATGTTGAGAAGTATTTAAGCAGTGGCTTGAGTAAGAAGGAAGATGTCTTTGAAGTTCAAATTGGATTATCAGAATCAAAGACTAGTGGGTGTGATAGAATTTAGTGGGAGAGAAATCGTGAGAAACATAATAGGGTGGCAGGGAGGCGCTAGGGCAGGAAACAAACCTGCAGGTGGTTGTTTCCTCCTTTCAGTTGTAGCTGATAAACCAGGGGATTGTAGCCTCCTTCCAATTGGCATTGGTAAATAGGGTGTTGTAGCATCCTTCCAGTCGTAGATGAAAAACCGGGGGTTTGTAGCCTCCTTCCAATTAGTATTGGTAAACAGGGTGTAATACCATCCTTGTCTATAGCAGCAGGAAAAACTATTTGTAAATAAAAAAAATTGCAGTAATAGGATGTATTGGTGGTTTACCCTATTGGGCTTCCACGTTAAAATTATGTTTTATGTATTCTTATTGTTGTGTATTTAATGATAGATTTACTAAGTGGTTAAATTAGTAAAAAGATAACAATACTGGTTCACCCCCCCCCCTTTCTCAGTATTGACCAATAGACCAACACTTGTCCATCTTTGATGATGGATTCTACCGCATCACAAATGCCTTCCCAGGTCTTGATTGTAACTTCGGTTTTCTTGGCCCAAAGTTTATCCATTACTGGAAAATCCTATGGTTTGTCTCTAATGTGTTTTTGCCAATCCAATATGTCTTCAAATACTTTGGTCGCCGCTATTCTTTAAGCATGATGATCCTACAAGATATCAGCTTGTTGTTTAAACGAATTAAATAATTCTTTCATTTCATTGAACCCTATATACAAAGTGGAAATGGACTGACATAATTGATCTTGAACTCTGCAGGCTAACTACTTAAATTCTTCCACTATTAATTGGAAAAAGTTGAAGGGATTGAAGCTAGCTGTGATTCCTTAAGTTGTTGCTCAAGGGTAGCAATTTAATTAGCTTGTTGATGGTTGAGCAAATCTGATTTCTCAAGTTGATTCTTGAGATATTCATTCTCCTTCTGTTATTGTTTCTCCCTATATTCATGCTCTTCTATGAGGAGTCAGACTTCTTCTTCATGGCGTGCCTCAGCTGCCACCAAATCTTGTTTGGTTTTCTGCAGCTCTTGTTCCTTATTCAACAGATCTTTATTTAGTTGTGAAATTGAATCATAATTTGCACCTGCAAAAGCCCCTATGGCAACTGTTGTGTCTAAGGCCCCCTGTTTGGTGTCAGGGGAATATGTCTTCCAGATAACTTGATTTAGGGAAGGCACATGTTTGATTGTGCATTCCCTTGTCCTCTTAGTTCCTTTATTCATTATTGCTTTGTCTTTCTTGCTCCAAAAGTATTTTCCAAAGGAAACCACAACATCCTCTCCAAAGTCAGCCATCCCTTCAGAAGCTAAGAGGGTTTCTGGTCGGGGGGTGACCAAGGGATCAGATTGTGACTGGGAGACTGGGATTTCCAAACTGATGGGTGAAACAATCATGGGGGAAGTGGGAAAAATAGATACAAGGGATGTGTTAGCACTTATAATGTACCCAAGGTTATGGAAGGTAAATCCTAGATAACAGCAGAACCACTTTAAGAAAGGAAGTTGGCTTCCTCCTTTTTAGAGAGGGATCTCTCACTGATTTTTAACAGGGCTAGATATAAAATCATAATAAAATTTCATATTGAATTGGTGGTTGAAACAAGGCAAGCATACATTAGGCTATGGAGTCACAAATATCCTTATGAAACACATAACTATTTGTAGGTGAAATTCTACAAAGGCAAGGTAGCACTCGGTTACAGTCAAAAAGTAGTTTTTCTAGTGATAACGAAGAAACAAGAACAGTCCATCAACACAGAGCACCTAAAATATGAATTCCGCATCAACTTTGGAAAGAAAGATTGGTGAATACCTGAAACAATAGCCAAAGCATAACAATATGAATTCTGGACTATTACACACTCATTCCATAAATGAAGAACACATTATGGCAAGTTTAACAGGAAAGACATGCACGTGGGAAAGGAAATAACAAACTGTAACTACGAAATACATAGGAATCTTTGCAGCAACAGGGCAGCATTCGGCTCTACAATTTTATTAGCAATAGATATCAAAATGCATAACACAAAATCTCACGGGTTCCAACCTTGTCTTCCTCTATTAAGGGTATATTTATAGTATCATAGGCTCTCGAGACCAACCTCGAAACAAAGCCAAATTCAGTGACAGCGTGGAAATCAATATCCTAAAAAATGTTGATCTAGCAGATTCACCATGATCATAAACAAACAGGAAATCACATTGGAACGTGCATGGTGGATCAAAACAACAAACATGGCATCTAGGACTCAAGCTCACTTGAAGAAAACGATAGTTCAGAGCACCTCTAGTGGCCGCAACTACTTCAATATTCCTTGCATATTTAATCAGTGAAATAAACCTCAACCATAGATCTCGATCTATAAGATATCCTAACCATTGATATGAGGTCTACGGGAAGAGAAAAGAGGGCTTCTACTTTTCCTCGACCAAAATCACGTATCTTTCGCTTTTCGATGTTTTCTTTTCTTCCTTTTTCTTTTCGCACCATTGATCTTTGCAGGATTCATCCTCAATATTACGGGCCGCGAAAAATATTACGGGCCAATATTACGGGCCGCGAAAAATGGAATTCGGGGATCTTTTCTATCATGATGCTAAATTTTATGTTTCTGACTTTTTCTTTCTCATTCCTTTAAGCACCGTTGATTTGTGCGGGATCCCCCTGAACCGTAGATCTTACGGATCATGAAAAGTGGGACTTCAACTTTTCACGACAAAATATTTTGGTATTTCTGCTTTTCGGTCTCTGCCCCTTTGCTCTTTTTTGAGACGTTGCTCTTTGGAAAAAAATTTCCAGATCGTCGATCCTGTGAATCGCGGAAGGCAGAAGTTCTATCCTTTACGACCAAATTCTTATATTTTTCGCTTTCCGCCTTCCTGCCTTTCCATAAAATAGCGGAAAGAGGATGGCAGAAATACCACTCTTTCTAACCAAATTTTGGCCCTTTCCACTTCCACCCTTTTGCTTCTGCCTTTTAACATCCCTCTATTTTTGGGCTGTTGATTTATGTGAAAGCCTTTCGTGACCGTAGATCTTGGACTTCTGAAAGCAGAAGTCGGGTTTTACCATTTTTCACCACCTAGTTTTATCTTTTCCACCTCCACCCTTTTATTGGACCATTGATCTATGGTGAAGGCTCTCTTGACCATAGATCTTGGACTGCAAAAGACAAAAGTTGGGTTTTATCACTTTTTACACCCAAAACTTGCTTTATTTTCCTTTCCGCTCCCAATTTTGCCTTGGAAAAATATTTACAGCCTTTGACCTTCAGTGTTGCGCATCTAAGATGTCCATTCCCTTCATAGTTTTATTAACATTATTTACAGTCTTATGATACGAATATTTATAGGCCTTATCCTTTCTTTCATTGGTCTGATTCCTTGCCAAACATTTAGCCCAAAAATAGTGCTAACAAGATGAAGAAGAAGTGAGGACAGGGGTATGAATTTGGGGAGAAAGAACTGTAGAAATGGAGGGGATTTCTACTTGGGAAAATTGAACATGTGAAGATGTAGGGGTAGTGTGGGTTGTATGGGATGTCAATAAAATACGTGGTGAAGAAGGGGAAGTTGGGTTGGGCACTTCTGCCAATACCGATGGGTTTCTAGTGGTATCCTTAAGAATTGGTTTTAAATTTAACTCAGAAAAAAAGAAGATTGAGGAAATAAAGAATTAAAAATACCTTCATACAACTATGTATAAGGAATTGAAGATGTCAAAGAGGTGAGAATATTCTCAAGGCATGTGGCAGGATAAGATTCTTCCTCTAGGTCACTATGAATTTCATGAAATTCAATTTCAGTCTGGGGTGGAAGTTCTACCTATTGGATTGGAAGGATCTGTAGAGGCACCTGTTCTTGAAGAGCAAGTGGAGCCATTTGTGTTGGTTGTTCTTCTCTCGGAACTTGATGAGGTATGTGCTCTATTCGAGCAACTGGTGCTTCTGGTACCTATGCCTGTTGGAGAACAAGTTGAGTTCTATATTTCTTGGGCTGATGTTGAGCCTCTTCTATGTGTGTCTGGAACTGAGAATTGAGCTTTACTAAACCCCTTTTGAATTCTGCCCCTTTATGCAAAGTTTCCAACATTTGTGAGGGTTGAGTCCTCACAGGGGTTTCCATGATAGCTTTACCCTTATCTTTGGACTGAGAAGTTGAGGCAGAGGATGAGCTTGTTACCTGCTCTTTTGCTTTTTTCTCTATATTTTTCCTTTGAACCTTTTTCTTCTATTTCTAGCTTTAGTTTCCTTAAGTGGATTGTGGATTCCTCTAGGTCCTTCTGATATTTGAAGACATGAGCCTTCACATCTGGATCGATGATCTTACCTAATTGTTCATGAAAGTCGGCATCTACTCTATAAACGGATTCTTCGGGTAGATCTTCATGTGCATATTGAAACTTAGCTCGTTCATGAGAAAAGAGACTAGCCAGATAAGCCTTAGGATCATGCATTCTTCTGGGGGCTTCTCCCAAGTTCATAGTTGAAATATCTTTACCCAGCACAATTAGATGGGATAGAATTATGCAAGACAAGAGAATCTAAAGTCAATGGAAACTTAGGCCAACCCTTCCTTTTGTGCTTTTCCAATTTTGGAAATGCGCCATCAATGACCG
The DNA here is from genome assembly GCA_001517045.1 of Pseudotsuga menziesii. Taxonomy (NCBI): domain Eukaryota; kingdom Viridiplantae; phylum Streptophyta; class Pinopsida; order Pinales; family Pinaceae; genus Pseudotsuga; species Pseudotsuga menziesii. The sequence continues at coordinate 344,463 of LPNX010983548.1, read as the reverse complement.
TCTGAAAGGCGATTTCTTGTAGTACCATGCAGTCTGGAACTATTATTGGCAGCAAATGTACTATATTGCTTCCCCAAATTCTGATGTAGGAGAAATATTCTCCAACATACAAATCTTGGTGCAACGCAATCAATGCTCTAGCTCTCTTTGAAAATGTCAGAGCGCCAGCCTTGAATATTTTGTGATAGATAGACCCTAGGAAAAGGTCGCAAATCTCATACACCTGAGGGACGAAGTTGTCCTCTCACATATCCGAACAGTAAATATGAACTGGAGGGGAATCTTTCTACTAATTCCAACCTAGGGAGGGAAATGCAGAGGTCACACAGAAAACGTCTATTACATACCCTGACATGAAAAATGTTGGTTTTCTATTTGCCCCAGTCTTCTGATACTTTTCAATTTCCTCCTCCAAATTCATAGATAGAATCTGTGCCCAATTGAAGGACTCACCTATGAGTAGGATATGGTGGGCTGTCGAAACCCATTCAGCCTTAAACAACGAACAATTTTTTGACCCATACAAATGGTAGAACATCCCCGCAAGCAATGAATATGGTTCCCTGAACCAAAAAATCGGGTAAGAATTACCTGGTTGAGGAGTAAACAAAGTTGGATTCTCCATCCATGATTTCACTACCTCCTCATAATTATAGCGGGAAATGGCTTCATTTAGAGATTTGTCGCTCAGGAGTTGTTTAGGACGTCCAAGTGCATAAGCCTTGGCAAAAGTGTCAGGGTTGAAAGTGGCCATAAACGTACCAAGATGGTCATTAAACATACAGTCGTTAGGGTTAGCACGATCCAACGCCCACTTAATCGGGTCTGTATAGAGCATAAACGGAGGTCTTGAAGCAATACAATGAAGTTGTGAACTCTGAATCCTAACATAGGTGGGTAGGTCATGGGGGACCGTCGAGAAGTCAGCATTGTCAAAGATAGAGTAAATTATCAATCAGTCAAGATGCAAGGTTTCGAAGACACGCCCACTAATATCCGTGAATATTCCAGCGTTGGGGTCTTTTCTTTTCTGCTCCTATGGAGCAGTTTTCAACCTTGTGCTTCTGGGTGTAGCAGATGCCATTTCTATTCAAAATGTAGCAACCATGGTCAAAAGCTTACTACAATCTAGAAATAAAATAATAAACAGTCATGAAGGGTAAAACTTACCGGTAGGAATCTTTGAAAACCAGGGAAATCATGAGCTCGAGCTACAAAAATTCGTAGTAAAAATATCCAAGTGCAGTAAAAAACGCAAGTGAAAATGGTAAAAAATTCATAAATTCGAACAAAATAAATAGCCCAAACCTTAATGGAAAAACAAATCTAAGTTGTAGATCTAGCATAAACGGACAGCTGAGATGACGGCGGGAAACTCAAAATGCCAGAGTAAAAGTTGAAAAAGTTGGGATTTGTTTTTTGGTGTTTCTGGCTTCTACAGTCCGCCTTCAGATAGCGAAAGTCGGAAAGAAATTTATTTGAACAAGAAAAGTATTGAAGTTTCGCATTCCGCATTCTGTATAGGCAAAAAGCGGAAAACAGAAAAATAACAAAACAGAAAATTGTGAAATATGACTTTCCAACTTCCACAACCCACTTTTAGCGGAAGGAGGAAGTTAGAAACAAACCTAACAGTTTTATTGCGAATAAAAGATTTCTGATTTCTACATTCCGCATAGCGAAAAGTGGAAGTCAGAAAAGCAACTTTTTATTAAACAAAATATGATACTTCCGCGATCCGTCTTAGCGAAAAGCGGAATTCAGAAAGACAATTTCCTGAAAACCCCCCAAAAAAGGATTTCTCCAATCCGCCTTAGCGGAAATCGGAATGCAAAAAGCGGAAACATAAGAAAATAATACTTTTAAAGGAAAAAGGTGCTTCTGAAATCCACAAAACCCAAAAAAAACGAGGCTAACAAGGAAATTTTATTAAGTCCAAACATGATACTTACAGTTTAAGGATTCCTGTGAGAATATCATGGCTTTAGAAGCCAATTAAAAATTTTATGGGGGCTCCTATTTTGAGTGATCAAAATGGCATCTGTTACAACCAGCAACTAGGCGTAGCTAGGTTGAGAAACACTAGGTTTGTTACCGCAATGAGGCGGCATAGAAGGAGAGGTTGTCTACAAATGGGGATGTTGGGTAATAGAGCCAATGACTCAATCAACAGCATGGGATGCCCTCTGTGTGACACGATGTGAGATCCAGCATGGGGAGCATCAGGTATGATGGTATAAAGATAACCTGTTTGGGCATAGATAAAATCGAACTGTTGTGCTTTGAGGATTGCTTCTTCCTCAGTTTGTTGGTGCTCAGATGCAACATCCTTGGCGATAGGGGGAGTAAGGTTTTGAGAAACCAATCAAGGAAAATATTGTCATTTAATCGGATTTTGCACAAACTACGACAACGACATCACTCAGGGATATGATTTGTAATATGGGTAGTACTATTATGTCTATAGGATAATAGGATCTCCACTCCCTCATCGTAATGGACGAGTAGTTGGAAGTACTAGAGGAACATCGAGGCTAACAAGGAAAAATCAGGATAAGTAGCATGGGGCAGCTCAATGTACCATTTGGTTGCAACACTAGTGAGTGTTCATTGGAATAGACACAATCGGATAGAATCGTCCACTATGTTGTTGGAGGAACAACATAAGTGGAAGGACATAATGTGGTTATAAGGGTGGTATCCTACCTTTCTTTCAAACTTATGGATATCGAAAGGGATTTTGGTAGGCATGGGAGGCCACAACATGTCATGGCGGATGGGGTCATTCATCAACCATTCCAATTCAGGTAGGTTGAGACTAGCCATGAATGGTAGACTAAGACCTGGACTAGAACGAGGAGGGCCAGCAATGGTGCAGGGACCAACGGGCATGTAGTTTTTGCGTGCAAAAGAGGGTCGGTAGGGCTGACTTCCTATAGTAGGATTAGTCACTGGAATGGTGGTAGAAGGGCCAATGTCCCCATGAATAAATGAAGGTATGGTGTCAACCATGGTGGCTGAAGTGGGGCCACCACTAGTAGGTAGTGGACCAACAACAATGTGTGCGGTGGTGAGGGGCCCACTAGGACCAGGACCTGTAGGTCCAACAAAATGGATACCTGGTATGACAGGTGGAGAGGTCACAAGTCCATTATCAACCAACCCCCTGGAAGGGGTTGGGAGGTGCACCAACCATGGGGCTAGATGGGGCAGTGAACAAGGTAGGTTTGGATTGATAGGAATCTGAATCAGAATCAGATGGACTGTATGGATTTAATGATGGGGAGAAAAGTTGAATATGGATCTGATGATGACAGTTCAAGGAACCAAAACTAAGGGGTATGCCCCCCTAATTCTCTGGTATTAGTGTGGTGGAGCAATGATGATGTGGCAGTGTGTGATATAATGAATGAAGGCTCAAGGGTGTGAAACGCAAGCTCAAAATTCCAACTACATCCGAGTGTATAGAAGGAGAGATGGTAAATGGTGGCACACAGGCCAAAAAGCAAGCTCTAAAACCGAACTGCAACAGCATTTCACAGCAGGAAATTATAAAACAAAGTGGTCAGAAAGCCAACAAGCAGCGCTATCTATAAATAAAATGATGCACTAACCTATGGGGTATAGGTGCAAGCAAGCTCCTAGCTACAACATGGAAGCCCCTCACAAATCATATCCTTTGTTGGGTGGTCAAATCTATAGTCAAACAATATGAAATGGAGGAAGCAAAGTCTAAGAAAATCCCACTACCAAGAGGGACCTCAGGTAAAAGAGACCTAAAAGATTGGAAACTAGGTTACCTCGTTCAAAACATGTCTGAGATGGTTTCCTGGTGCTTCAGCGCTTTGGTCCTCGACACTCGATACGGTCCTTGGCATGCATGAGAAGGACTATGAAGGGTTAGCATTCAGTACATGATTGAGTGAGTTATTCCACCTTGACTTCTGGAACCCCTTCGTTGTGGCTTACCCCTGCAGAGTGGGAGGTCCCCTGATAAACTGGTCGTGATCGTGTCAACAAATACTATAGGATTTTGGTTACCTTAAAGAAAACAACTATGTCTCAAATTTATGTGACAAAGAGGTGCTATTTAGATTCCTATCCTCGGTGTCTTAACTTAATTACAATATTGTTTTGGTCCTCGAATGAGGTTACAATGTTGGTTGAGTTAAGTTAAATTTTAGGTTCATCCTGGGCCATGAACCAAGTGTTTTACTTTAAGGTGTGATATGTGTGCACAAGTGAAGTGTAATTTCTAAACCCCAACGCTCTCATGCCAAAGACACATATGCTGAAAAAATAATGAACAGTAAATGAAAGTAAATATTTCTCAATAGCTAACAACTAATCCTTCCATATAGCAAAACATACACAAGTAAATGAGTGCATAAGGAACTTCACAGGCTGTAGGAAACACACGAGGGGTCTCAACTACTAAGCTCGACTAAGATGGGATCACATACAAGGAAAAGAGGACCGCAAAATAAACTAGGGGGTTGTAGGAAATCATATCTGGAAGGAAACAGTCGGGCAAGGGGTAGAACACATACAAGGTGTATGGAAAGGGTCTCAAAACACCTCAAAGAGCTGGACAAACTGCAGGTCGCACCTGTTGACGAAATAGATGCGGTCAGGGTCACACATAACTATAAAACAGTCGTGATCGAGATGGGAAATCAGTAGAAAAAGTCAGGCCGCACTAAATAGGGGTTTATGCGTGACAAGTCGCACCAAACTGGATCATAGTAGCAACTGAGATCGCTTAGAAAGAATAGAAAAGTGTGATATAGAGTTTAGGTCTAGGTCGCACTTATCGGGACAAAAGGTGTGAACTAGGTCGCACTTTTCAGGAAAGAAGGTACGAATTGGGTCGCATATTTTTGTTGGATAGGTGTGATCTGGTCGTAATTGAAGGTTTTTTAAAGAAAAATTGTCAAATTGGGCCAGGGGGCAGGCACTGTGATAGGGCTGGTTCGGATCTGCCGCAAGGGGGGCAGATTTGTGATGGATGAGGGTACCCAAGTAGAAAAAAGCATCAAAAACACCTACAAAAACAGATATCCAAGGGGATCGAGCCAATGGAGTTGCCAAAACTGTAATGGGGATTTCTCCCCTACTACGTGCAAAAGCACCGACCTTAGATCAGTCGAATCTAAGGGTAGAGTTCATGGTGCAACGGATATCTTGACCTCAACTTACAACAAGCAATAACAACATATTTTTACAATTTTATATTTTTTATCTAACTAATGAAACAAAAGAGTAAACATACCTTTAAATTAGGCCATTGCAATCGTTTGAGGAAATGGTCTGTAGGCTCCCACGATCCTGGTCTCTAATCATCTCCAACAAGGGGTTGTCACCGGGAAAGGGATCAAGGGTTACATGGAAAGAACTCGACGTGCAACGTGGGATAATGTGGCGAAAGGTGTGGGAAGTGAGGAATTAAGGAAAAATGAAAGTTCAAAAGTTGTTGTAGGGAGCCTTTCACAATGGTGGTTCAATACTTTGTTGCCCATGGTAATGACCCATGGTATTTCATTGTGCATGGTATTTGTCCATGGTTTTTGACCCATTCTCATTTTAGGGTTTTTTGGTCCTTTTTGGAGAGAGTGGGGTTATGTTGCAATAAATGCTCAACTTCCTTGTATTTATGGGGGGAGGAATAACGTTGTTTTGGACCAATTTTGGTGGAATTTAATTATGAAGGTCAAAATGGAGGGAATAATGGTGGGACTATGATGTATAATTATGGTTTGGACCATAGAGAGCTATGTGGAAAATTTTTGGTGTTAACAATGACCTGGAATAACAAGGATGCACATGGGAGGAGTTCATGGGGAAACCATCCAAAATTGTGCCAAAACAGAGGGTGGGAGAAGAAGCTACAACATTAGAATCCTAGGTTCAACCCTCAGCAAGGGAAGCATAGTTGCATGATAGTGACCTATAAATTATTGGTAGATCCCTTCCAAAAAGGGCAATTCCTCTTACAGGGAAGAGGAGGTCCACAATATCGCTCAATATTAAGCTTCCTAGGTAGAAGAGAACTCATTTTTCTATGAGATCAAAAGAAACAACCTCTACTACAATACAAGAACTAGCAAGATAAATGGATGAACCAATACCTACTGCAACACAAGAATCAACGGGAGAAATGGTAAGAAACAATCACTACTGCAACACAAGAAATAGCAGGAGAAATAGTAGAAATAGTACATCGCGATGTTGTTTCACTGTGGCAGCTACACCAACTACCCTGATGTTGCTACACAAGATGTTGGATGCCAGAAGATGACATTGATCATTGTGTTGACAAAATGCTGGTTTGGATAAGCAACAATTGTATTATAAGTGCATTTAATGGGTGCAGTTGGATCTCCCAAAAGAAATTCATACATTTGCAATAATTTAGGAGTCTAGTTGAAGATCGCATTGAAATATTTGTAACTACATCACAATTTTAGTTGATTGTTAGAACTGAATGCTTGTTGGGGGCGTTAAGGTGGAACAGCCTGAGAATCATAGACTCTCGTGATTGTCGACGAATATTCAGATGTAATACCCCCATTTTTTTTCTTGGAATGTATTGAATCAAAATGATGTAAATACTAGTATGGATTCCTAGTGCGGAGCTCAAGGCCAAGGCCCAACTAGTGAATGGATAGGCATGTATGATGTAGATATTTTATTTGTACAGTGTGGTTGGATTATCATGAAAATTCGAAATATATATAAATATTAAGTTGGGTAATAATAAAATGGTCCAAGATGGCAGTGTAAAGACCACTAGAGGGGCTATGATTCCCCCAGAGGGGAAGAGGAATGAGGGCCTATGAGAGACTAAATCCTTTGCTGCCAAGTGTCAATCTTAGAACTCATCCAATATCTTCCATGTTCTTTAAATGATCTAATTACTTCATCTTAAATATTAAACCAATCATTGAATGCATGTGTGAGGTTCGTGAGAAAAGTCAGTCACTTAATGTAGTTGGTGACAATTTTTCCAACTTTCAAAAGTACTTTGCTTCTATGGTCAGAAGTTATGTCAATTGTATTTTCACCCTTATCTCATATCCCTTGAATTCAACACTCTTTCTATCATTCTCTCATGCAACTTTCTACTCTACGTAGAGCCTCCCATTGTTGTTTATGACCATTACCAAACTGTGTATAATCTAGGAATTTGAATTTAGAGACACAACTACATATTGAAGGCAAAATAGATGGATGTAGGTGAGCACAGATATTTGGAAATCTAGGAACCCTTAACCATTGAGTTTTTATACTTATAGATGCTTGAGAAACCATGAATTAATGTTGCAGGAGGTTCTCCAATAGAATACAACAGGTTGAACTCTTACTACACACACTCGCAAGCACTATAAAAGTTGGATTTCTCGAGGGACCTGTAGATCAATGAAGGGAGATGACTTCCTTGTGTTGTGTGGGGCAGTTGGAAGTAGTTCCATGGTTGTTGTGACCTAGTGAGATCCCTATAAAGCTCTAGATGAGATTTTGGCTGAGCATAAGAATAGAACAGGTTGTGAGTTGAGAGAGAGAAGCCTGGAGGTGTTTCCTTCACCCTGGTGGCCTCTTCAAAAAGAGTATATGCTGGATAGAGTACCTATGGTTGGGTGGAAAATCACTTTTGCACAACCGGTTGGGTGGAAAGATAAGTATTCTTTTGCATCTGATGTGCAATTATTTTATTATTATGCATGTGATAACTATGCTTGTAAATGCATGTGTTGTGTGTGTGGATGAGTTTACTTACACTGTGTATTTTCATTATGGATATGCACACATATTTTAATTGTTATGAATTAGTAATGTGGTTGTGGGGAGAAATTTAGAAGCCTTAATTTAATTAATGTCCCCCTCCCATTGTTTGGATTGAGTAAAGGGGTAGTTACATCATATGCCCGGGATAGATATCTGAAAATGTATAAGTAGTCGACCTCATTTAAGAAGGGGAATCGAGAAATATATTATAACGATGCTACTCTGCAACTCAATTCCTATTTAATAAAAGCTAAGTTTTGTGCATATGTTTTCTTGAAGACTTAATCAGAGCAATTGTTATTCATTCTCCCGGTACCTTGTCTAAGGAGGTAGGGCCTCTTCCTTGGTTGGGTATTGTTGTATTTTATCTAGAATAGTTATTTCACAATTTGTTTATGTTTCTTTATTGTCGTGTGCAAGTAATTATTTCATTATTGCAACTTCAGAGAATTGAGAAGTTCTATATAACATTTTGTTATTTTGTGTGATTCAATTAAATAATTGTTGATCAAACCTAGCATGAATGAATGAGTCGATTATAGAGTTAAGAAAAGGACTCTAAACTAGTTCACTATGTTACAATCTATCGTGAGTCCAATTTTTTTATAATTGCAATTAAAGGGTTGATGGATATAGATTAGTAAGGTCACCTTATAGTTATTTTCTTATTTTGATGTTAGTGCTAGGGATTGCTCTTGACTGCAAGAAGAGGAATGCTTATCACATCTTGAATGATATTGATTGTATGGTTGGGATGGTGGATCAAGTAAACTAAACGAAAAAGAAAGAAAAATAGAAAATTGGATTAAGAGCAACTAGAGATCAGTGATCAAGGTTATTTGGCATGAAGTCTCTGTTATACTTCATGGATAAAAGGCATTTAAACTAGACTAACTCAAGGTGTATATGAAAGGTAGAGAATTAAGAAAACATGTTTGAATACATCAATCTTGCATGCTACTTGATCAATACATTCACAGGATGAATTTTCAATAATCAAAAATACTTTCTAATTATGAACAGTGATATGTGAGCAAATCCATGAGATATATGCAATCATAGCAAGTACTTTGTTGCTCAAGAATCTATAAATCACGAGTTACTATTGTAAGCTACAATAATAACATTTATTTACATAAGGAGGCAAATAAACATGAGTGCACAAAGATACACATATTGGTAATAAAGTCTCTCTAAATTTATGATATTCAAATATAATCAATAGATGAGTGCACATGCATACAATAAAGTTCACAACTTTTCTTCCCCTAGAGCTCTCCTGAGCCTCTTAATCCCCCATTACATTCCAAAGCATAGTTTTAAATAGAAAATTTGCTTCTACTAGCTATTACGAGTTTTTTTAATCAAAATATATTACTAAGCCAAAAATAAAATAAAACTTGAATCAATTGCCAAAAAATCTAGAGCTATTGTGATTGAATGTCCTAAAATATGGAATAAGTTCTTTATTGTTGAATTCGTGCCTTGTAAAATTCTGTCACACTTGAATATATAATGAACTGCATCTTTCATGCCTTAAAATCTGATGTTGGTCTTTGATTGCTTGCTTGAAATGTGAATCTGAGTACTAACTTTGGAAGTCCTCAAACTATTTCACAGATTGTTGGTCCAGTTCTTTCAAAATTAGAGATGCTCCTTAACTATTGATCCTCTGTCTTTTAATCTGGAGTTGATTTTCCCTAAATAATTATGACTAAGAATGATGGCTCGAAAATGTTGGGTAAAGATCTAATGCTAATATTCCTCCATTGAATATGATGCTTAACTAGTGATGATAAGGTTTGTTGGAGAGATTGACACCTATACCATAAATATAGGGTTATGCTTTGCCACCCATTCTAAATATGATATATTCGTCAACTCACACATATAACCAAGAAAACCCCAAAACACCATGTGCAATCTTAAAAATTTCAAGGCCAACTTCTGAGAAAAAAATTCAACGAAACATGCATTCAACCTTGTTTCGAATTACTAACTTTAGAAGAGAAAGTTGAAATATTCCCATCTTGACCCTCATAGAGTCTCTCAAATCCAACCATTGTGAGCACCCAAATATAAACTAGAAAATTGCATAGTAGACAAATGTAATTTCCAAATAGTACTAACCATAGCAAAAGCATTGATCTGATTATCAATGAGGAAAAGAGACCATACAACTGTGAGAGAACTTATGTTTCACTTCCATTTGTATCTGCGATTTATTTAAGAATATGATGTACATATTCAGTTTGATCAACTACAAATCACCTTACCTTGCTACCAATATTCAATGCCCAGGCTTACACTTTTGAAAACAACAAGAGCTTTCATTGGAAATTGTCCCCGTCACTCATGCGCCATGACACTATCAACAACTAGTTCATCACCAACTTCAAAATCTTATGCAAATCCCATCATAATTGGATTGGATTGTATGACAAATCACCTTACCTTGCTACCAAACTTCAATGCCTAGGCTTACACTCTTGAAAACAAAATAGCTTTTATTGGAAATTGTCCCATCACTGCACCATGATACTATGAACAACTAGTTCATCGCCAACTTCAAAATCTTCTGCCAAGCCTATCATAATTGGCAAAAAATATTTTACATGTAGTAGAGTAATAAATGTTGCGGCGGTAGCACTGTGGGCCATTGGATCTCAAACAGGTTGAGATCCAACGACCCACAGTGCTGTCGCCACATCATGTATTACTCTACTGCATGTTGAATATTTTTCGCCATCATAATTGGCTTGGATTGTATGAGATGGAAGAGACTATGTCATTCCAAATCCAAACTTATTTTAATTTGGATATGAAATATAAAATATTTTTTATTTGGAAATTGAAGTTTGAATTATTAGGAATAAAGCTCAAGTTTTGAGGGGGAGTTTAATTTGGTATGAAATTCAAAATATTTTTTATTTTAATTTGGGTATGAAATCTAAAATATTTTTTATTTGGAAAACTTACATATTAAAAAGGTTTTAGATTTTCTGACCAGGATATCGCACGCTTCAAGAAGATTTTTCTTACCTGAACTCGTTACAAGCAGGTTTTTGTCTGGTTTGGTGAATCGGTCTTGAAGATCTTTAGGATTTCTCTGCAGTCAGAGCTTTGAGTGTTCCTAGGTGAAGCTCGTCCCTCCTCGAGAACATTAGCTGAAAATATTTGCAAGGTTTTGGTTTTATAGTGCTCAAAGAGTTTCTGCTATGGCCACTGGAGGGGGTTCCTCCCCTCCCTCTAAACTCACTGCTTTCAGGAGATTGGTAGCAGCAAGAGGGAGCTCAGTTATAATCAGCAGATATTTGTCAAGAAATTAGACATCATTCCTTCTGTGTATCTACCTGTGGAACAACCTTACCGAACAACCATGAATATTATATATCGAGGTCTTATTGGCCAATTTACTGGTCTTTGTCCATCTCCCAAGGCAATCGATGGATGGGTTCAAAGAAATTGGAAGCCCCATATCTCAGAAGGCATACACATCAATCTGATAGGTAAAGGATATTATGTATTTCTTTTTGAAAATTCAGAAGACAGAGATTTCATTTTTAGAAACCAGCCATATTTCATGGGCCCTAAAGGGATTTACCTGACTAAGTGGACTCCGGAATTTGATCCGAATCAAGATGTGTTGGTTTATTGGTCAATACTGAGAAGGGGGGGGGGTGAATCAGTATTGTTAACTTTTTACTATTTTAACCACTTTTAAATCTTTCATTAGAAACACATAACAATAAGAATACACATAACACAATTTTAACGTGGAAGCCCAATAGGGTAAACCACTAATACGTCCTATTACTGCAAAACTGTTATTTTCAAATAGTTTTGCCTGCTGCTACAGACAAGGATGGTATTACACCTTGTTTACCAATACCAATTGGAAGGAGGCTACGACCCCCTGGTTTATCAGCTACGATTGAAAGGATGCTACGACACCCTATTTACCAATGCCAATTGGAAGGAGGCTACGACCCCTTGGTTTATCAGCTGCTACTGAAAGGATGCTACGACACCCTATTTTGTCAGCTACGACTGACAGGATGCTCCTACACCCTATTTACCAGTTTCTGTTGGAAGGAAGCAACAACCCCCTGCAGGATTGTTTCCTACCCTAACTCCACCCTACCACCCTAATATGTTTTTTGTAATATGTTAGATTTATTTTTCCCTCTGTTCTTTGTCACACACACTAGTCTCTGTCTTATGCTATGGCTGCATCGATCTCGATCACACAGACACTTTTCTCACTCATACTTTTGCGTATAAGTATCTTCATGTTTCCTACGGACACATCTCTTTATCCAGGAAAACATACCCTTTCACAATCACGCCCTTTCAAATCTGATTGTCACACCTTTTCAACAATCTGTGACTAACGATTTTTAATTAAATAATTAGTTAAAAATGTCTTGATAACTTATGATCTGCGAGCTCCCTTCCTCTCTGATCATAGGATTCGTCAAACCAATGCATGTGGAATTCCTCTCCTCCATCAACAGGAATACTCTATCTTCAGACTTTCGAGCTTTTCTTTTTCTTACGCCTGTGGGCTTCTTTTCTTCCTCTGCGAGCTATCTTCATCGCAAGCTCATATATACATGTTTTTCTCATGAAACACGGTCTTCACCTTCCATCTATGAGTTTCATGTTGGAAATTCTTCTTTACCATTTATGGACACACCTCAGAATTCATTTCTGAAGTTCATCTTAACGTTTTATGGTGCTTCCGTAATCTCCTTCTCCAAAATCAATCTAGGTCGTTGATATAATTTTGAGTCTCTCCGGTCCATCGATCTAACACATAGATTTCCTCCTCGAAATTGTATTTCTGCACCACGATTTCCTCATCAACGATTCCCCTCCATTGATCTTCGTCAGGCGTTTTCCTAACCGTTGATCTCCACATTGCGGAATGTGGAATGCTAACTGTCTGCTTTTTCCTTTCTGCAAACTCCTTTCCGCGAGCTCCTTCCCGCAAGCTTCTTTCCACACTTTTCTTCTGCATCGTCAATCTCCTTTCCAGCCGTCCGATCTTACGGATTGTTGGATGCAGGATGCGGGATGCGGGTTCATAAAATCTTGAACATTACTTCCGCAATTTCCTTTCCGCATTGCGGATTGCGGGATGCTGGATGCAGAATCACACTTTCTGATTTTGGACTTCTGCAATTTCCTTTCTGTAACTTTGTTTCCGCATTTTCCTGGAGCATTGATTTCCTTGCATATTTATCCTTGACCGTTCAATCTTGATCTTTTGCGGAACTTTGGATTTTCTGCCTATCTTTTGCGGGTTGCTTACTAACCATCGAATCTGGTGCGGGATCAGTGCCTACCATCTGATCTTGATATTTTTTGGAATATTTATCCTTCCTGCCTAATTTATGTAAACTTGATCTTCACCGTCAAATCTAGTGCAGGTCGCTCCTTGACCGTCCATTCTAGGACTAATGCGGATCTGCATTCTATCTTTGCGGATTATACAAAAATTGATCCTCATTCATCAGATCTCATGTAGATAACTATGCCACCTCATTATTGTGCCATGTCCTCACTACCTTCGTCTATTCCATCTCACCATCGTGCCATTTTGTCTTTACTTTGAATTATGTTGTGTTAACTCTACCATGGTATATTTTGCTTATGCTTTGTACTCCATAAACAACTTTTTCCATCACTACCTTAGCCTTTCATCATCATTAGGACACCATCATACTCCATGTCATCATATGTGTCATGCCACATTCTCAACTATGCCATCATATTCCTTATGTCTTTCACTGAGTTTGTCTTGCCATCATATCCACTGGTTATTCCGTTGTCATTCATGAACACCTTTGACATCAATGACAACTATAACCCAAATTTGCCAACAAGATGTCCCTTTTGTTGTTCCTTTATGGGTTAGGCTGTCACATCTTCCTCTTCATTGCTGGAATTCAGAGTCTCTAGAAGATATAGGAAACACTTTGGGGAAGTATATTGATAAGGTTGAAAGAAGAGAACAATATACTTGTGCCCGAATATGTGTTGAAGTGGATTTGGAGGTAGGGCTTCCTGAAGCGATTAATTTGATAGTAGAAGATTGGTCACATGTCCAGGAGCTTGATTATGAGCAATTGCCTTTTAAGTGCAGACATTGTCATGGCTATGGGCATTTTGCCAGATCATGCAAGAAGAAAGCTGAGGAAGAAGCTGCAAAGAGAAGGGAGAACAATGGACACATGTTCAAAAAACAAGTACAACAAAGCAAGGAAATAAATCAAAGGGAAAAAGAGGAGAAATGGATACGGGTAGTAATCCCACCGAAAAAAGAAAAAAAACTGAATGAAATTGGAGCAGTTATGAAGGAAATAACAACACAAAACAATTTTGATATGTTGAGCAATCCAAAAGAACAAGTGCCTTCAGTTCTTGAAGAGGGAGAAGTTCTGCAATCTGAAGATCAAATACGAGAAGAAAATAAAGAATAAATTGAGTCAAATCTTAGTTCTCCTGTTGATCAATACTCTCCCAAATATGCAAAAATGGCAAAAAAAAAGAAACCCATGGATAATTCTGGTTCATCTGAAGAAAAATCTCTTGAGAGGTCTTCAAAAAAAGGGCGTAAATCTCTTAAGAAGGTTCAGGAGGAAGAAGCCGAATGTCTGAAGATGCAAGGAATTGAAGATACAATCGAGATGTCAATTGCCATGAATACTCGGGCTAGAGCTTCAAAAGGAGGCCCTCTTCCTCCTATCAATAATAAATAATGAATATTGTCTCTTGGAATTGCAGGGGGGTGGGAAATTCTTTGAAAGCTGAAGTTGTTAAATACCTCTCAAGAATTGCTTCTCCCAGTATTCTTCTGCTCCAAGAGACAAAAATAGAGGAGGACAGCCTTCTTTCCATAAGCAAAAATAATCCAAAAAAGAATGTAGGGATGGATGTGAGTGCACGGGGTTCATCTGGTGGAGTTGCAACCCTGTGGACATAAGAACTTTTCTAATTGGAAAAATCATTTGAAAAACAGCATTGGATATTTACTGAGCTCCGACACATTCCAAGTAAGATATCCCTGGATATTTTTAATCTATATGTTCCTGTCAATTTCCAAGAGAAAAGAGAATCATGGAATTCTTTGGCAGATTTTCTTGCTACAAACGCTCTATCAAATATTATTGTGGTCGGTGATTTAAATATCACAAATTTGGATCCAAAAGAGAAAAAAGGAGGAGTTTGGGGGAGAGATTCCAAGCACAAAACGGAGGAGAATCTCATTTTATTATGGGACCTGATAGACTTTAAACCAAAAAGAGGCTGATACACCTGGACTAATAATCGAATAGGAGCAACAAATATCTCAGCCAGGTTGGATCAATTTCTGGTTCAGAGTTCTTTTTTATGGAAAAAAAATATCATCTCCTCCAGTATCTTGCCCAAAATTACTTCGAACGATAAACCAATTTTGCTGCAGCTAGAGGATGAAGAAGACTTCAGCCGCATACCCTTTCGGCCAGTCCTTTGTGGATAGACAGAGATGTTTTTTTTCCCATAATAACCAAGGCAAGGAGTATCCCAGTCACTGGGTCACCAAATTTTGTATGGGAGAGGAAATTAAAAAATACCAAATCAGCGTTAAAGGATTGGGTAAAACAATCTCTTAAAATTCCAATCAGCGTTAAAGGATTGGGTAAAGAAATCTCTTAAAAATCCAATCAGCGATAGAAAAGAGGCTCTAGAAAAACTGGAGGAAATTCAACTAGAAATGGAAGAAACAGAAATCACTTCGGCCATGCTGGAAAAAGAAAAAAAAGCCCAGTTTAACTCTTTTCGAGCGTTTAGGCAGGAAGAAGAATACTGGAGATTGAAGTCTCACAGTTTATGGTTGAAATCGGGAGATCGGAATACATTTTTTCCATAAGCAATATAGAGCCAAACTCTCCCATAATCATATATCGAAAATCTCCTCTTTGACTGGTGAATATTTTAAAGGCATTTCTCAAATTAAACAAGCGGTTGAAACTCATTTTCAGAGCCTGTATAGAGAGGATGGCTTTATTGATTCAAATTTAACCTCAAAATTTCTTTCCAACATTCCTAGTTTGGTGAGTGCGGAGGAAAATGGTGACTTAATGAAGCCTTTTACGAAGGAAGAGATCATTGATGTTATATGGTCTATGGAACCAGATAAATCTCCAGGCCCTTACAGGTTCTCTTTTCATTTTTATAGAGTTTGCTGGATAGTAATCAAAAAATATTTACTCAAGATGATCAAAGCATTTCAGTTAAAATCCAAAGATGGAGGATGTACAAACTCCACCTTCCTTGCTTTAATTCCTAAAAAAGTTAAACCAACCACTTTTGATTGATTCAGACCTATTTCACTTTGTAATGCATCTTATAAAATCTTATCTAAACTCTTAGCTAACAGACTCAAACCTCTGCTTGGGAAGTTGATCTCACCTCTGCAAGGTAGATTTGTAAAAGGGTGACACATTCTAGACAATGTGATTCAAGTTTAGGAAGGCATGCATTCCATCTTTCACAGAAAGGAGAAGGGCATGCTAATAAAACTTGATATGGAAAATGCTTTTGAGAGGGTAAAGCTGTCCTTTCTTTACAAAGTCCTTAGTTCATTTAGATTCAGATCTGCATTTATAAATTTGATAAAAGCTTGTACAAATAACATCATTAGTAAATGGCAGACTAACAAACTTCTTTCAAGCATCCAGGGGTCTTCGATAGGGTTGTCTGCTCTCGTCATTTTTATATATTCTAATGGTTGATACTTTGAGTAGAAAGTTAACTACAGGAAAAAATGATGGGATTATTCTGGGCATCAAGTCAACAAGTGGAGTAGAATCTATCAACCATGCTCTCTTTGCGGATGATACGCTGCTTTTGGGAGGGGCTTCGCTGAGGTTGGCAAGAATATTTAAAGAAATTATGCAACATTTTTGTATTATTTCAGGGGCTTTTATCAACAACTGGAAGAGTGTTGTGTATGGATGGAACATAGACCCCTCATCAAATGCAAACATTTCACAAATTTTAGGCTTTGATGGATTTGAAACATGGGACAAGGTCAAGTATTTGGGTCTTCCACTAACCCTGGGACAAAACAACCCTTCTCTTTGGTTGGAAATTATTAGCAAGATAAAAGCAAAGAATGCCTCATCGGGTGGTCATTGGCTCATGAAAGTAGGGAAGCTTATTTTGATTAAGTCAATTCTCTCAGCTCTCCCAATTTATCAATACTCTCTTCTTCTGGCTCGAAAATCGATTATGGAACAGATATCCAAGTTGATCAGAGATTTCCTCTAGAGAGGTGGTAAAGGAAATCAAAGTCGAATGCATTTGGTTAAATGGGATATTGCCAAGATACTAGTTATAGAAGGTTAATTGCAAATTAGAGATCTGGGATTGGCTAATCTTGCTATGGGAGGCAAGTTGTTGTGGCAGCTCTTCTCTAATAAAAAACACCCGGTTAGTCAAATTTTTTGGAAAAAATATCTTAAAGGATGAACTCTAAGGAATTTACAGGTGACAAATACTCCTAAAGGTACTATAACATGGAATTTATGCAGAAGAGGATTAGACTTTTTTAATCATTATCTTTACCGCATACTTGGAAATGGAAGGAAAACATTATTGTGGGATGACAAAATCAAATGCTATGCTCCATTAAATTCCGATTCAACACTTGCAGAGATCAAGGCCTGGATGGTTAACAAAGGTTTTTTACGACTCTTTGATATCACATCTTGAGACAGCAAAGGAAATTGGGCAGTGTGGGCACTCCCAACACTGCCAGATCATGGACATCCACTGCTATTCGCTCAACTCAAATTGTTGTTGGTAAAATTGATAGGATTGGCACCAATACATTCAACGTGCAAGGACGTGTGGGGATGGGGAACTTCAGGAAACTACTCGTTAGCTCTCGGTTTTCAGACATTTCAACCCAATTCGATTTCATCCCACAATGCTTCTTTTTGGAAAACAATGTGGCACTTACCCAGTATTCCAAAAGTAATTTTTTTTACTTGGATTCTTATGCATCATAAAGCTCTAACAGGTGAAAACCTGTCAAAAAGAGGATTTTTTGGACCATTCAAATGTTGTTTTTGTTATCAAGTTGCATAAACTTCAGAGCATATTTTTGTTGGTTGTGCTTTTACTCAGAAAGCATGGGTGCATCTCTTGAGTGGGTTTCTGATCTCAACTCCTTCAAATATTGAACCTGTTAGTCTATTTGCAAACTAGCAGTCTAGGTATCCAGAAATTCTTTCAACAAGTTATGAATGGAAGAAAATTTGGCAAGCCATTCCAAATTTTTTTCTGGTGGAAAATTTGGTTAGTAAGAAACGATTTGATTTTTAACAGCAAAGCCATGAAACCAGAAATTGTATCAATAAAAGCTAAGGATCTGCTATTGGAAGTTGTGGGAAATAATCAAATTGATGCCATTAAATTCAAAGCTGAGCATAATTGGCTTGGATTGCTACATGTGGAGAAAATTCAACGGGGCTTTGGAAGGCCTGTTATTAAACCATTTTGGCGGGTAAGACTTCTCGAAAAAGACTTTTCAGAATGGTGGCAAAGGAAAAATAAAGTCTCAATCTTCTTCGATGGTGCGTCAAAAGGAAATCTGAGGAATGTTGGAGTAGGAGGATTGATTTTCTACCCAGGAGGAAGGCTACAAACCAGTTTTAGTTGGGGATTAGGACAACTTACAAATAATCAAGCAGAAAGATTTGCTCTTCTAAAAGATTGTCAACTCGCCAAAGAAGTTGTACATAACAACCTTTAAATATTCGAAGATTCAGAAATCATAATAAAAGTTTTAAACTCTGCTACAAAGTTCAACAATCGCAGCTTGAACGTGACTATGCAAAGGCTGCATTTTATCTTGATAGACTATGTCTCTGTCTCCTTTTATCACATTCTTCGCGAATTGAATAAGACGACAGATTTCAAAGCAAATCAGGGTTGTCTTCTTCCTCAAGGAATGTTAAGCTTGAATGACGAACCTAGTATGATGCATCATATTCCATAATCTTGAAATGAGAAGCTTTGGAAACAAGGAATTGTATATTTCTGAATAGATGTAAGAGGGTGATTGCCCATCAAAATTATTTATCAATAATATATATATATTCATTTTAGTGAAGAAAAAAAGTTTTAGATTTTTTAATAAAATTATTAAAATAGAAAATTTAAAAAAGTATTAAATTTAATTTTTTATTTGACAAACTTACATATTAAGAAGGTTTTAGTTTTTTTAATAAAATTATTTAAATAAAAAACAATTTTTTTTTTCATTTTTTTTTGCAAATTTACATATTAAAAAGGTTTTAGTTTTATATAAAACTATTAAAATAAAAAGTAATAAAACCTTTTAAAGGCTTTTGGGTATAACAACAAAGTAATTGACATATTGAACACCAAGTTGGACTCATCAATGTGATTTTGAATTACGAAAGACGAGGACTAGTCATCAGATTTCACCAAATTGAAGGTTTGATATTGCGGGAAACTTGGCAAATTTGATGGGAATGATAACAAGCTACTGAAGTTGGCGTAAATTTGGCGAAGAGCTAAAAAAACGTTTGACGAAGTAACCTGCAAGTTATTTCCTTTATTGAATAACATGTACTTTATTTTATGTCTTGCAATTAGCAATTATAATTAATTTTATTTCCATTGAACTATAAAATAGTTGTTTGCTTTTTGCATCAAGTTCATTTCCTATAATTGTCTTTTTTTCTTCCAATTAGATAGTCTATATAAGATATGGCTGAATTCAGTTATTTTGCAGTCAAAGCACTTTCATGTAGTTTCCTTATTTCAACACTTAGTTTCGGTGACCTTGTTAAATAATGTTTTAAAATCCCTTCTTTGTAATCATCATTATTAGTCTTACAACTACAACACAAACTCAAATCATTATTGAAATAAATTGCTCTAGTACATACAGTACACGACAGTTTGCAAGTATCATAGGAGTCCCAGTTGATAATTAATGTACAATTTGTATGGTTATCTTGCTAAGATATTGGGAAGATATTTAAAAAGCCTGCCAGAAGATTAATTATTTTGAGTAGCAACTTATTGAAGATTTTAGATTCTTCGAGGCATGGATTTGATCTGAAAATCATGCCAAAGAATCAAGGATTCCATTTAAGGAAAAATTGAGGCATTTTGAGCACTAATTCACCTACATTGGAATTAATGGAAATAATTAACATACTTTTCTAAAGTTTGATTTTAAAAATTCTTATGTCTCTAGGTTAATAAATTAAGTGAAGATAGAAGAAGATTTTTTTATTTGGATCGGAGAGAGCCGAGGGCGGTGGTCAAGGCATTATGTAAGGAGGGAAGAATTCACGGTGGTTTCAACAAGAGAATACCAGAAAGCTAGGTCAGAATCATTGGTCTGGTCCAAAGACGAGTTATTCTGGTCCTTGGATGGGCAATCCCGCGAATGGGGGGACTCTCTCCCCTGTTCAGAGCGTGGATATGGAAGTTGAGAAGGAAAAGGGAAAAAGGCCAATCTCTAACTCCCAATTGGGGGGACCAGGAGAAGGCACAAGTGGAACAATCAAAGAAAGCCTGGCAAAGGAAGGGAATAGAAGAAATGGACAATGTCTGCCGAAATCAAAGACTATTCCCAAGTTACAAATTAAATCGACTAGAATCAGAGAAGACATCAATTACATGAATGAGCGAGCTCTCATAGGGAAATTTGTAGGGATCTGGCCCTCGGAGAAGACCCTGACATGGTGAATTAATACCACATGGAAACCTCAGGGCCACTACTACCTACAACTAAGAGCGAAAGGATTCTTCATTGTGATCTTCTTTAACGAGGAGGACAGAAATAGGATCCTAGAAAGTGGACCGTACTTCTATAACTCAGCGGGTTTGTTCTTGAGACCATGGAGAGAAAGATTTAACCCAGACAATGAGAACCTTACAATTGCACCGGTTTGGATCAGAATGTACTCTCTCCCTTCAGAGTACTGGGCAGAAGACATCCTGACCGAGATTGGGAATCTACTAGGGAACTTTGTTAAAGTTTCAGAACAGACCAGGCAAAGAATATACACTTCTTATGCCAGGATTTGTATCTACCTTAACATCTCAAAAGATCTCCCTGATGGAATAGATTTGACATGGGAAGACGAAGACTGATTCCAAGCAATAGATTATGAACAACTCCCGTTCAGATGTAGAAGATGCCATGAACACGGCCATCTATTTAGAGACTGCCCATAGAACAAGAGACCAGGGGGAACGAGAGAACAAGAAAATCAAGAAGCGGGGGGATTGACAAAGGTTCAAAACAAGAAGAGAGCAGCCAAGAAATCCCAAGGACCTGAAACCGTCAAGAAGATCCAAACTCAACACAGGTATGAAATTCTTCAAGAACCTCAAGAAGTGAGGAATCCTGTCATTTTAACTAGTATCCAGTCTCAACCCGAGAAGCCAAAAGAAGCAGATAAATCTAAGGTTAGAGATTCGCATGATATGCTCAAACCTTCCCAAGGAAAAGATCCTAACCCCAGGAGCCAGTTCCAAGAAGAAAATAAAACATTAAAAGAAGATACTAGTAATACTCAGAGGACAGGAGATGAAGATATGGATTTAGGAGGTTTAGATCTGGTAGGGCTAGAGTCATCCTGCTCAAATAAAGCACCGGAGAGGATTGTCCCGCAACAAATCACCTTGTTGGAAAAAGCGATAATTAAAGCAAAAGCAATGAAATCTCTGGTGGTCTTGGCTGAATCACTAAAGGACCCAGAAGGACAGAAAAAAAGCTAAGAAAGAAACCCGAGGCAGACATAGTAATGTACAAATAATCCAAATGATTGGAGCCCAATTGGTGGCTTCTAGGAAGTATCCAACCATAGATGCAGCCCTATCCCCCACTAATAAATAGGTTACCAATGTTGATCACATCCTGAAACATTAGAGGTTGTAGAAGTACCCTGAAGACTCGTCTTCTAAGGAGAAAGATAGAATTGGAGAAGCTAGGTGTGGTGTTTTTGCAGGAAACAAAATGCTCGGAGTCAGACTTAAGAAGTATGGGAGGAAAAACTTGGAAAGGATGTGAGGTGGTAGCTATGGATGCTATTAAAGCGGTGGGAGGAATTGGTATTTTATGGAACCCAAGGGAGGTCCACCTCTACAACTTTGCGGCAACTCAGCACTCCCTATCAACTGCTTTTCACATTATAGGGACGAACATCAAGGGTTTCCTAACCAATGTGTACGGTCCTCCTAGGACAGAACAGAAAGTGCAGTTTCTAGACTCTTTGGGGATGCTACATTCCCTGTCGGAAGATAAACCTTGGATTATATGAGGAGACTTCAACTTGATCATAAGTCAGGAGGAAAAGAAAGGAGGGATCCATCAGATAAACCCTATATCTGAAATGTTCAATGAAGTGATTGATAACCTCAACCTTGTCGATGTCAGAACTACTAACGACAATTTTACTTGGAACAATAAAAGAACAGGTGATCGAGGCATAGCATGTAGGCTTGATCGCTTTTTGGTTTTGAAGCCAGTTATAATGAACGGGGGAAAACTGAAAGCGTCTGTACTTCCCTCTGTCGGCTCTAACCACTGGCCTATCAAGCTGGAATGGGAAAATGCGGGCCCTAACCTACGCAGACCCTTCGGATTTGAGAACTTTTGGTTGCTTCAACCGAAATTCTAAGAAAAACTGAAGGAATGGTGGGAAGAAATCACAATCATCAGAGGAACTAAGATGTACCAATTCCAGCAAAAGTTAAAAATCCTTAAATCTAGCATCAAAAAATGGAATAAAGAAACATTTGGCAATATTTTCCAGGCAAAAAAGGAGCTTGACTATAAAATCAAAGGTCCAAAATCAGGGCATGTAGTTTGGTTTCTCGCCTAAGATCATAGAGAAGGAATGAATGCTGATCAGGAATTCAACCAGCGGGAACAACAAGAGGAGTTATACTGGAGTCAGAAAGCCAAAGTTAAATGGCTTCAAGAAGGAGAACGAAACACTAGTTTCTTTCACAAATCAACTATACATCATAGGCAAAGCAGCCAACTGACAAGACTGCAAACGGAAGAAGGCCATGTTGTGGAAACATAGGAAGAGCTAGAAAGGACAGTGAATTCATTTTTCTCTACCTTACTGGAGGAACCCGACGAAGATAGAGCAGCCTCCCAAAGAGAAGTAATAAGGCATATTCCTTAGGTTATTACGGAAGAACACAATCTTCTCTTAATGAAACCTATTGAGATGGAGGAAGTTGAGGAAGCGGTCAAGCAAATGGCGAAAGATAATGCACCAGGCCCGGATGGATTCACTACAAATTTTTTCCATGCTTGCTGGGATTCGTTAAAAGAGGAGCTATGGGCGATCGTGGAGGACTCGAGAAAATCAGGCACTATCCTTAAAGTGCTAAATGCGACTTTCTTGATGCTCATACCCAAAGAGACGGGAACGGAAGACCCATGGAAGCTAAGACCGATAGCTCTTTGCAATGTCATTTACAAAATTATTTCCAAAACCATTGCTAATCGCCTTCGCCCACTGCTGCCCCTTATTATCTCCCCGGAACAAGCAGGGTTTGTGGAAGGTAGACAGATTTTGGATGGTATCATCCTCATTCATGAAACTATCCACTCGGTCAAAATCAGGAAAATCCCAGGTATGCTTCTTAAATTAGACTTGTCTAAGGCTTATGATAAACTAAATTGGGATTTCTTAGCAGGTATGCTAAGGGCGTTCGGATTCTCAGATCAATGGACCCGATGGGTTATGAACCTGGTTTCCTCGGCTTTCTTCTCTATCTTGGTTAATGGATCTCCTACTCCGCCCTTCCAAAGCACTCGAGGTATCAGACAAGGTGACCTATTATCGCCCTTCCTGTTCATCATAGTTGCTGAAGGTTTGGGCAAAATGCTCAAGAACCTCCAAATGGAAAACAAGATTAAAGGTCTGATAATCACGGAAGATGTAGAACCACAAACTCACCAACAGTTTGTCGATGACACCATGCTCATGGGACCATCAACGGTCCGAGAGGCCCATGGAATCAAGGAGGGGCCGGATACCTTCTTGGAGGCAAGTGGCTTAGAAATCAACAAGACCAAATCTCAGGTGTACTTCTTTAATACTCCAAAAATAACGAGAAGGAATATTTTAAGAATTCTAGGCTTCTTGGAGGGCGGGCTGCCTTCCAAATACTTAGGAGCTCCGCTGGCAGAGTCGACCATAAAACAGATCTCGTGGAAGGACCTTCTGGACAAACTCAAATAGAAACTCAGCCTATGGACATTCAGAGCCATAAATTTCCCCAACAAACTCATTTTGGTGAAATCTGTCCTGCAAGCAATGCCATTGTACCTTTTCTCAATCTTGGCAGCCCCAAAATCGGTGATAAAGCAAATAAGGAACTTACAAAGGAACTTTATTTGGGGTGAGGATGACTGTCATAGAAAGTGGGCACTAGTTGATTGGCAAATGGTATGCACGCCCAAAAATGAGGGCGGCCTGGGACTTCATGACCCTTTAGATTCCAACAAAGCCATGGGAGCGAAAATTTGGTGGAAATGGATAACTTATGGAGACAAACCATGGGAGAAGCTATGGCATGCTAAATACGCCCAACAATGGCCAAAACAAACGCTCATAAGATATGGCGAGAACTTACTAGGGTCCAGCATTTGGAAAGCGGCTCAGGAAAACAGAGATCTCATCCAAAGACATAGCTTTTGGGAGGTCAGAGATGGTAATTCGGCCAGATTGGTCAATGAGGCATGGAACCAGAAGCCGAGCATAGAGACTCGAGCGGATATCCCGATTATGATATCTCACCCCCAACTCCACCAGCTTCAGTCCATGAAGGAATTTTGGGACTTGGACTCTCTGGACATGGTTTTTAGGACATGGAAAAGCAAAGAATGGTGGCAAAGTCTAACACCATCGGAAGATCTTGACAACTTCTATAATGACCTATGCTCTAGAAGGATACCTTGGCATGAAGGGCAGGATAAAATCAGATGGGGGTACTCTAACCTGGGAAGGTTCAACATTAAGGAGGCTATAGGAATTATGAACAAAAATCACAGACAGGAAAAAGAAGAGAAATGGACAAAAATATGGGGAGGGAATCGATGGCCCAAAATAGCCGCTTTTTGTTGGATGGTTATAAAAAGAAGGATCCTTACCTGGGATAATATTCAAAAATGTGGTCTAGAGGGCCCTTCGTGATGCAATTTATGCAAAAAAATCAATGAAACTATAAATCACTTGCTTGATGAATGCTCGGTAGCCTCTAAGATTTGGGACAAAGGAAGTAGGTTGTTCAAAAACAACGCCAGGCAAGAAGGAAGACCAGATCTTACAATAGCTGAATGGCCCAAAAACATATTCAAAAACAAAATTATGAACAAAGTTTGGGATTTGTGGTTTGGGAAATATGGAAAACCCATAACCAATTTTTTTTTGAAAACAGGAAATGCAGAACGGGAGAATTGTGGGAGATTTTGGGAGCTCACATTAAGGAAACCATAACACTCACACCTTGGTTGGCAAAAGACCTGGAAGTAGACTCTACAGAAAAACAAATTCTTCAAAATTGGGGAATAAAGCAAATACCTCAGAATAATTCGCGGCTCTGCAATTCGGCCCAGCAAACGATCAGTGCAAAATTATGGAAGAAACCTCCATCTGGCGCTTTCAAATTGAATTTTGACGGGGTCGCCAAAGGAAACCCCGGCCCTGTTGGCTACAGGGGAGTAATTAGGGACTCCCATGGTAGAATTCTTAGTCTCTACTAGGGAAGCCTCGGTTCAGGTACTAATAATCTGGCGGAGCTGGATGGATTGATAAATGGTGTCACATGGGCGATTCAGAACTAGAGAACACCGTCGATAGTCGAGGGAGACTCAATGGTGATAATCAACCTCGCTCGGATAATCATGCATGGGGTGACCATAAACCAGTTTTCTCGCAACTGGAGGTGGGAAGGTCGGCTCTCGATGCTCAGGGAAAGACTCAATAACACTCCTGTGCTAAGCTTCTCTCACATCAAAAGGTATGGGAATAAGGTGGCGGACATCCTTGCGAACGAAGAGGTGGGCAAGGCATGTTATTTCCATGTTGAAATCATCTCGAACAAATTGAATAAGCTATTATGGGAGAAGTGTGAAGAGGCTGCAGATGGCAAAGTTAGTGGGACCGACCAGGTTCTCTCCTCGATACATGACAGGTGGACGATCTTTAGACCTCACGCCTCATCTAATGCAAAATTCCCCTCGACATGTGGTAGTTCCACTCATTTGGGATCCTTGATGGAAAGCCACGTGACGTGACATGCAGACGTCGACAGCCATTCCTTGTGGTCAGGATGAAGGGATGTTGAGGTGATAGCTCCTCCACTTGGCATTAATCTCACGTGGTCGGATGGTAGAGGCAATACAGTTGCCGATCATGCGAATGAACGAGATGGCGAAGATGGAAGGCCAGAGACCGTAGTGCCAGTAAATCAGGGCTCAGGTTCATGTCTTTAAAGGCTGATCCGGCTCAGACCCACGTGAGGCGGGCATCTCCGAAGGATGGTTCTGGATGGTTAACTGGTGGTGAGAATTCAATCATGGGTATTGCTTGTGATCTCATCATCTGGAGGAGCACCAAAAGGCCACTAAATATGGATCGAATGGATAATCTCTCGCATGTTTCATGGGATGGGAGAAGGTACAGGAGAATTAACTGCCGCAAGACGGCTCTTTCCCATGGTCCAAATTGGAAACATGGGAGAAAGCAGAGAATTCATAGCTCTACCTACAAGCACATCAGTCCAGCTATTTATAAATAAGAGGAAGGGGAGAAGACAACCTACGCCAAGATTTTTCAGACCCCTGCCTGTCTTCCTGGGGCAATCTGGATCAGAGTTTTGCGTTTTAGCAGGTCTCACCAAGGGAGGCGTAGAAGTGACCAAAGTGTTAGCACTTCCCTGATGGTGGGTTCAAACAGAGGTTCCTCCTCGGTCGAGAAAGGCCCAGCCCCTCTGTTGCTCAATTGGGGATCCCAATATATGGCAGAGACTCTGGCGAGGGTGGAAGCGCTAATAGCTATCAAGGAGATGGAGCTAATTGAGGAGTACGAGACTCACCAGGGTAGACAGCTCATAGCGAGCCCGTTTTGGACGAGGCGTATCCTACTGGCGAGGGAAATTCAATCCAACCTCCAGCTGGCCAGAGGTATCAAAGAAGTGTTGATGAGCATCAGGGAAGGCCAGCAAGAGGCTGCTACTAGCTTCTGCATGCTGGAGTCACTGGCTAATGATTTGTAGGGTAGAATTGGAGAATACCCCGCAATGCCTCCTCAATCGCCAATGAACCCAACGCCGTAGGGAGGCTGGGCAGCCATGTCCAGATTTGGATGAATTTTGCTTGGGTAGTGAGATATGGTGTCATTCTCTAGTTTTTACTTCTTTTTTAGTGAACCCGAGATTCTCAGTCCCGATGGTTTTGTTGTAAATACCCTACTTATATTTGGTAGTTTGGTTTAGTTCTGTTTCTCATGAGATCTACCTGCATGCTCAAGGGTTTTGGCTCTCCTTCTCTACAAGATATAGAATAGGTAGCTTAAGGTGGTCAGGGAATATTTTCTATAGCGAAGCTTCGCTCGGCCCAGCATCCCCATAGTTGCCTAAGCCTGAATGTAACTTTTTGTACCATCAGTAATATGAAGTCCTTTGCTTATTAACGAAAAAAAATTTAATGAAGATTGAGTAGAATTTTGGATAAGTGGAAACTTGAATCCTAGTAAAGTCCAATTTCAAACAATACCCAAGTTTTAGTTTTCTCTCATGGCATCTTATGTGGGCCCAAGTGTTCTACTCCACGGAGTCACATTAGCAAAAACTAAATTGACAAGTTAACATGTATCACTTGTTATGTATTGGAAAAGGCATGTAAGGGGACTCACTAGTGAACCCACCATATCTCCTATTAAGCTATAACATTGTAACTTATTTGTATTTCGTGGGCTTTTAAAGGCAATTCACCCCCCTTTATTTTTAGTCTTTTCCAACTCTTAAAAATTGCAAAAAAACTGAGAATTATCTCAACATTTGATCTATATTTTGGATATTTAATCTCAACCCTCAATCTTTATGGGATAGGGATTGTGCTCCTCTCTTATTTATATAAAAGAGAGTGAATTGCTCATTATATAGGACTTTTGGACAGTTTGCTACAGGAAATAGAAACCATAATTCTTTTGTCTTGAATCTTTTGTTTTCTTGAGTGTAATTGATGTATTTTGTTCCTCTGCGTCCTCTTTGAGTGGATAAACCTTAGTTTTATTGGTTTGGAGTGTTATTTTCAGTGTCTACATGCAGGAAAAAAGCAACAATTTCACCTAGTGCACCTTAGTGTTTTCTAGAAAAGGGGGTTTTGCTTTGAGAAGTTGTTTTTCTTCACTTGCTTTCAATTTCTTTTCCATTCTCTTTGTCGGTGTGCATGTTTTATTTAGCTTGTAGGAAGAGTTCAATTTAGTGTTTGTGTTATCCAAAAATCCACTCTTACTAAGTTGTTTTCTGCTTATACGTTGGAGAACTCAGTATTTCAAGTGCGCCCCTGCCAATCTTGGAGATTTTTGGGCTAAGATCCCTTCATATAATAGCTAGGAAGGGTGGAGTGATTTCATCAACCACTGGACACGGGTAAGTACCCATTGTTTGGTTCTATTTTCTTTGTTATTCCCTACTCAAGCATTTTTCTCTATTTTCTAGCTTATTTTTGTTTATCTCGTGCTTGATTTTCTTACTTTCTTAGTGGTTGAATGTTCATCTTCCTTCCTAGATTGATTTCAACTTCCAATCCTTAGTGAATGACTCCATAGGGACCTAGGATTAGGCATTGGTTTTCTAAGTCTTTTATTTAAGTTGTTAGGGGGTTATTTCAACATAGTACATGTTATTTAGCTTGATGTTCTATGCATTTTAGATCTTTGTTATAAATAACTAACAATCTTGTAATCCCCCGGTGTTGACCCCAATTGCATTAAATTATATATGATGTAAATGACGTTAATAGATCATGGTGTGGAGCTCAAGGCAAAGGCCCCACCATGCATTTAGTGTTTTATGTTTTGATAATTAAAATCGATGTCGATGGTTATCGTGCTAGCCGACGACACAATATAATTTGGACATCACGTAAATACGCAATTAATAAAATACCCACAACTAGTTATGTTAATGCAACATTAAAGAGATGGGGCATGATTTCACAAGGAATAGGGGAAAAGCGAAATGTCAAAGGGAAAACCCATAAAGTTGTCAACCACCCATTTTGTCTTTTTGTGCCATTCATTTATTTCTACCAGAAATTGGTTGAGGAAGTTATTTCTTGGGATGGGAAAGGTATGGAGGTCAAAATTCGAATTGGGAAGACCACCCATTTTGGAAAAACGTGTTTTGTCTTATGGGGTAAGTAAACACCCACAAAACGTATGTCCAACCCATTAGGCATTCATGTCCTTCATTTCCTCACGTGACTGAAGCTTGCAGAGCTCCCTCCTTCACGTTTTCCTGCCATTTTTTTCATTTCTCCATGCCCAGAATTCGTTTTTGTTTTGTTGAGTGGATGTGCAATAGAGATTCACAATCCGAGGGTTTGTAGAGGTCCTTTTTGTCCCCCTCACACAACTGGAGCTTGTTGTGTGTTTCCCTCACGTTTTTGTTGTTGTTTCCTCATTTTCCCCATGCCCAAAAACTCGTTTTGGTTATGCTTAGTGGCTGGGAAGGTAGATCCATGATTTTGGGGTTTATGGCAGTTATTTTTGCTCTCGTAATTCCCATAGGCATTTTCCTGATTTCAGATTCACGATTTGAGTGTGAATAGAGGTCGTTTTTACCTTTGTGAAGCCATTAAATGTTTCCTAAAAAGATTTTCTCCCCTAGTTCATTTTCCCCATTTACTATTTTCAATTTTGGTTCCCAGGACGTTTTTGTCCATACCTAGAACTTGTATTTTGTTGTGAAGTGACATCCTTGTGTTGGCTTGGTTGAGTAAGTCCAAGGAACCCATCTGTTAGTGGGTTGACTGTGTTTAGAAGTGATTATTGGCTTGGTCGAGTAAGTCCAAGGAACCCATATGTTATTGGCTTGTTGCCTTAGTAGCTTGTGAAACCCAATTGTTTATTGGCTTGGATGGATAGTCTGTGAAACCCAACCATGTGTTGGATTGACTGTGGGTGTATGTCTTTAGCTCTGTGTGAGCCTATTGTTGTTCCCTTATTCCTTGTGGGAATCATGCCCAACTCGGGGGTGGAAGTGGTGTTGAGAGATTAATGAGCACACTGACCTATGTTGGGTGGAACGTTGCAGCGACATAGCTAGTTGCGGGGAAGCTTCTTCTCAAGATAAGTATTTCTTGTGTATTTTCGTTTTGCAACTGTATTTGTTTTAAATTATCATGAACATGTTGAATGAATGATATTTGCTTCCGTTGTGTATTTACATGTATTATGCATATTTGTATATATTTTATGATCATGGACTAGATTGCTCGTTTGACAGCAGCAACAGTGTAGTTCGCATCCTCTCCATCGTTGGGACGAGGGGAGGGGATGTGACAAATCTAGTTTTTTTTCTTTCCTCATAAAAAAAACATTTTAATTTCCAGTACAGAAATATAAATACATTCCTCAATGCTCTTTAATCGAATCTTAAAAAAGAGTTACTTTAGAATTTAGTATGTTCAAAACTTCAAAATACAACGACTTCAACCATATTTTTTGGAGAAGTGTCTTCTAAAAGGCTAAAGGAGTTGGAATTCAAAAAAACAAATCCATTCACAAAAGGGCACTAGAGTTGGACTACAAAATAAACATATTAGAGGACTTCTTTTCAACTTATCATGACATACATCACCATAATTCATCGTTACTAAAAACTTAAGGAGAAAGACTTCGAAGAGATCTCTAGCTCGTCCTTTGCTTCCACCTCTATAACTAAGAGAATGGTTCCGAGATATTGCCTTTGGCTAATGAATCTGCATGTGTGTTAAACTGCTTATATACATCGATGAATGAGATCTTTTGGAAGAAAACAGTTGTGTTTTTTAAGCGCTTGACAAGATTTAGAAATTGACTTCTATGAGTTTGAATTGCTCCTCTCATCCTACGAATGGTGAATTATGAATATCCAAAAACATGTAAGAACATGATTCCTTTATCAATTGTCAATTTCATAAGAAGAAGGGATATAAATTCTCCGTGGTTACTAGAGCCTTGTCCTATGAAGATTTTCCCTGCATAATACAAACCATTCACCAAGAACAAAACATAACCAACACCACACTTGGATATTTCCTTCTGGTTAGCTCCATTGAAAAAACCCTGAGGAGAAGATTTGTCAATTTGGGGAACCAACAATCTAGTTTTTGTTAGGAATGCTTCTAATTTACGCCAACAACTATATTTGGGCATGACTTCATTCATAAGTGTTTTTATTGATTAATACCCAAAGTATAGCTCATCTCTACTATTGATGTTTTCCCCTAACACTCTAATCTCCTTAAGCACCACGACCTTCTTCATTACAGGCTATATAACCAGTTGTCCTCTGTTTCCATGCTTTATAATCAATAGGACAACCATCTCTAAGTTGGGTTTAGTCATATTGAGTGCCTATGGTTTGCTTAAGCAACTTTTTCATTCATTAGTTATCTTTTGTATTTGTTTGTTCTCATCTTTAAGGGTTTTTTCATATTATTCATTAACCTCTAACTCCTTTTTAGCATTTCCCCCCATGGGTGCCTATTTTCCCTAATTTGTAATTATTCAAAGCACATTTTCCTTTACAAAACTAGCCTTATTAGTAATGTGAGAAATCTAGTTCTATTGGCAAATATATGAGAAAATTTGACTAGGGACACCTCCCATGGTTAGTCTAGGCCTGCTTTACTGGACCTGAGAAACCTAAAGAGAGGGGTCCCTTCCTGTGTGAGACTTTGGGGCAGTGTCCCGAGGTTCCATTGGTCTCGCAATCGTTTAATCCTTACAAACACATGATCGTAAAATCGTGTGACAATAGAGACATCCATCGATTGCACCAAAAATTGATTCACTTTTCAATTATGTTGATCAACCACTCTCACTCAACTTTGCCATACATATTGGGTTTAAGTTTGTACCCTAGGCAATTGAGTTCTTCCCTTAAACTAATTGATTGGAAAGAAAGTACTGAATTACTAGTTCTTGTTCCACCCTTTCGGAAATGATGTAAACAATAAAATAAAAAAATATACATGCACACTCCCCATCATTGATTTTGATTGGTATAAAAAAGATTGTTTTGTGTAGGACACCTCACGTGGATGCAAATTCACACCTTCAGGAATATGGTGGCTTCTACTAATAACATCCACATGACTTTCAAATACTCTTACCCTACAAATGTTCCACCATTGGAAACCTCTAATAAATAATCCAACATTTGCACATGGTACTGAATTTTTAATGATTCATCTCCATACATAACATGCAATTTTTCATAATAATAGAGTCATATTTGAAAAAGATCCCATATAAAATCCTTACTTGACTACTGCAATGGAATGTTTCTTATGTTATTCATCTAACACTCTTGAACATAGCTATGACTTTAATTCACTTAGTGAATGATGTTGTGGCATAGATTTGCCACTTTCATCTGCATACACCATTTGGACATGTAAAGCATCACGCTTACTATTTGTCCACATGTCATTGGTACCAACAGTGTAAAGAATTTGATCATTTCCATAAGGATCCAAGCATGTCAACTCCTCTAGGGTTCCCATAGGACTCATCAATAACTTTATAGAGATTGATATCTTTTAAACCATTTTCTAGTAAGCTCTAGATTTAAAGGCATCCAAGCATGCCAACTCCAAGTTTAAAGACATTTTGAAGCCTAATTCTCTTTTTTATGGCTATTCATATTTGTTATTTTTAATTCAATAATTAGGACTTCTGGGGATGGTTTTCTAGACACCACCCATAAAATTTGCAATTTTTGGGACTTTTACAGGCGGTCTTCACAAAATTGTCCTTACAAATTTAATCCTTAGTATTTTTGGTGGTGGTTTTCAAAACCTTGCTACTAAAACATCACTTTTGGAGGTTTTTTTTAAGAAAACCATCGCCAATTTGTCAATTCTTAGAACTTTTAACGCTAGTTCTATAAAACGACAACTAAAACTCCAATTTCAAGGACATTTTTTTGTTGAGAAATGGTGTGAAAACTACCTTCAAAACTTAAATATTTTGGTGATAGTTTAAAAAAAAACATCATTAACATAAACTACCTAAAAAATGTTTTTTAGTAGATATATATTTCGTAGTTAAATAATTTACTTTATATGTTTATGTTTTACCATTTATCTTTAATTAATTTAGTTATATATAACCAGTCTATAAAAAATTAATATCAAGATTTTAAATTATATCTAAATTATCACCTATTTTATTTGCTAACCTAATATTATTTTACAATAATAATAATACATAAAACTAATATTATTTTACAATAATAACACATAAAACTCTTGTCGTGATCTTTGTATTATATAAATAATAATTGTAACCATTTTAATCAAATTAGGCAAGAATCATAGAAATGCCATGATAACTTAAAGGACTTAAGATGCGTTGAACTCCATAAGTAATCAATGTGATTTTTTTGAAGGACATGGCATAGTTCCTAGGTTTCCTAACATACGATAAGATGACCACACATTTCTCCATGTTATAGAGTGTTATTATTATTATTATTGAGAATAGAGCCATCCCACTTCTTGGCCTAAAAAGATGAAAACATTATAAAGCAATCACCCAACATCTCATTGCGTTTTAACAACATCACATAAAGAAATCAAAAGAAAAAATTATCACCAGATTCACAACAATCACAAACAAAGCATATTTATATATCAATTCCATCACAGACAAAGCTATCTATTTTGATTGATTGATGTACATGGTCTTGGGAGATGTCTGCCATGAAAGTTCACATAATGCTTTATTTACAATTTATATAAAAATGTGTTAAATTTAGTTAATAATTTAATTTCTAAAACCTTTGAAATTTGAAATGAATGACAACATCCATTGAAACCATATATCAACGAACGCAATATATTAAGTCTATTATAACTACATGTATCTAGGTCACATTTAAATTGATTTTTTTTTAATGTAATGTTTTTGTTTTGAAAACACTTTAAATTTTATTCATTCTCATCTCTTGATGTTATGATTTTTAATTTATTATTATTATTTTTTTGATATAGTATAAGGATTTATGCTTTAATATGGGTATCATTGTTAACATGCCAAAACAAAATATATGATTATCAAATCTAAGAAGGTCACTTATGTTAATTTTGTATATGTCAATAACAACTTTAATGAAGTGTCTTCTTACAAATATCTTAGAGTTGATATTCATCACAAGTTCAATTGGAACTATATAATTGAGAAAATGATTAATGTGGGTGGAAAGCTTACTTTGGTCTTGAAAATAATTGTAAATCAACAAACCTTGTGATGTGGGATAAAAATAAGTTTATATTTGAAACTCTTGTAGCTCTCATTATCTTGTACGGTTTTTGAAGTTTGGGGTTACAACATCTCTAAAAATTCAAGGAGAAATAATGAAAAACTATAGAAACATTTTATAACGTATAACCTCAAAATTAAAAACAACACACCCTATTTTATTCTCCTAATAGAAGCAGGTCTTCCCCCATCGAGAGCATCGCTATGACTAGGTACATGATGTACAAGTATACGATAAATAACACGGGAGACCAAAGATTTCCTAAAATTGCTTTAAAATCCAACCGGGACCACCTACGACTCAAGAGAGGTTGGTATAAAAATGCCATGGCTTGGCTAAACCATTGGAATATTAAGGGAAATGACACTTTACAAAATATCAATAACATTAAAATTATTATTACATCTAAGTTTAAAGAGAGTGAGAAATAATTAGAGAAATGTGTAGTAGACCATTATGGAAAAAGAAAGGTGATGGAGTCCCTCAAAATTGAATTAAATCCTAATAATATAAATAGAGGCAAAGGATGGAAACTTAGTGAAAGATGGAAACCCCTCGTCCACATGCTTAAAAATTAAAAAATTATTTAAACTGCATTTCCAAGAAACATTATTTTCATACCAGAGCCGACCTATAAATTTGTTTTGGTATAATTTAATGTTTGACTACTTATTAAAGATAACCATCTACTATCTATTAGGCTTCCTACTCACACCTAATTGAGAGCTCCTGATGATGGTCCCTGTGGGAACCAAAACACGTTGAGCATCTAAAAGACAAGAACGTAGAGATCCTCACAAAAAATTAAACCTTACATGCGTACGATGTTTAAACAAAATAATTAGAGGTTAAAAGAAAATTAACATACTATAAGGAGGTCGTCAACCCTAATCTAAAAGATAAAAAATTATCTCTATGTTTTAAATAATTTGAAGAAAAAAACTAGTATAACTAATATAAGAACAATCTCTCATGAGCTTCATAGTGAAACATGGTGTTGTTCCTAAAACACTGTGGGTGGAAAGGATTTGCCATCTCTACAAGACTATAATAATTGAGGCTGAAAGACACTTTTTCTTAGAGTGACCTGCAAACACCCACATTAAATCATAGTTTTATAATCTTTATTACATCGAGAGGAGCGAGGTGCTCTCCAACCCAGTATGGGGGAGATCATGTCACCCTAGTCACATTATGCTAGCTGACATAAATAAAAATAAGAACAAAAAAAATATAAATTGCATATCAACTTAAAAGAAAAAAGAAAAAAACTAGCATAGATCCATTTAAAACCCAGATCTATCAAGTACCGAGACGGATCCAAATGGTACCCTAGATGCGGGTGTTAGTCATGTCAATATGGACACGGGAGAGGCCGACAAGGCCATCCCCCCCCTCGCATGACCTCACCTTTAACCTTATCAATGCGGGCCTTTAATCTAGCTGAGGACGTGGCTGCATCCAACCATGCAGATGGGACTCGGTCGTCTTTTCACAGTGTCATCAAATTAATTCGCCAGCCTAGGCCAAAGCACCATTCATTATGTACGTCGTCGAGTTCTGGGTTGGTGCATTTGCTCCTGCAACTCTTGCTTCACCACCTTGCTCTGCTCTCAGTTGTCCTCCCCCTGCTTCACCACCTCTGCTATGGTTTGCTCAGCATTTTGGCCTTTCCACCATGCCCAGGAGACAACATGGTGTCCCTTGTAGAGGTCGAGGAGTTTAGGAGGAACGCCATATCCCTATCTCTGCTCAGGCCAGTGAAAATGATTTCGACCTGGAAATTCTTGAAGAAGTGTAGAGGATTGTCAACGACTAGGAGGATGAATTGTCCGGGGATTTCAGCGCAGCCGAAAGAACCCTGGAGAGAAGACGAAACTATTTGATTTTCAAGAATTTGCTCATTCGATTGGTCCTTCGTTTTAACCCACTTGGTCCCCCCCCCCCTTCGAGCTTCCAGCTTGACTCCCGTCGTTGGTTCCCCAAGAAGCTTCACCTTCATCGTCTGCTCCTCCAAGCTCCTTTGTTGCCCCGACCACCACTCCAACCCCTCCATCCTCCACTAGTCCGCCACCTCATTGCTGCCCCTCCACTCTCACGGTGTGCAAGTTCTCGTCCAACCCTATCGTGGCAAAAAAGACTGCTCCTCTCCCCACTAAGAAGCCTCCCACAGGTACAATGGAAGAAGACAATCCCACCAGCGATGAGGAGATGGCTACGTCCAGCGATGATACAGAGGCCAAGCCAGGCGAGCCAGCGCATCCAGATTCACCAGGCTAAAGCTGCTCCATTGTGGAGGAATCCTACCACAAACCTTGAACATGTTTCGTCATAGCTACGTGTCTTTCTTCGGTTATAGGTGGCTCTGCATGCCATTACCAGGTTTTTTATTATTATCATTATGTTAACCTTTTTTTAATAAATACTGGGGGAATTGGTAACTGGGCGGTTATGGTACTCGTGTGACACGGGGTCCATTCCCATCGGCTGCCACTATAACCCCAGGTGCGTCCACACAGCCTACAAGCATGGGGCACGGATAAGTCAGGGTGAGATTTAAACTTGAGACCTCCTTTACAACATTCCTTCATTTACACAGCACTTTCTAGTCAGTCTACACCCCTGCGGGCTTGTTTTCTCATAGTCTGATTTCTCCAAGAACAAGGGATTTTTTTGTATATGTCTATCTTGGTGGCATGTTTTTCCTCTTGGAGGGAGGGTTCTGGTTTTGTGGACCTGTTTTCACTCTCGGAGGGAGGGCCCAGTTTCATTTTGAGCCTCTATGTCTGCTCATCCTGAGCAGACTTGCATGTTTGCCTTGTAAACTCCTATGAATCATTATTTTCCTCTTTTTTTAATAGAATAACAACTTACAAAAAAAAAGAGGGATCCAAATGGTAAAAAAATGTACACCTCAAGAAATTGGATCCATCTCAGTGCCTGCTAGCTCCGGGTTTAAAATGGATCTTTACAATACATACCTTCCTAGCTTTCTAACATGTCAAAATTATAGTAACCAAAAAATATTTTTTTATAAAATTTTGTAACTTAATTTTTTTTACAACAAATTATATAATTTTTTTTTCTTAAAATAAAATAGACCAAAATTGATTTCAATAAATATCAACCACCACATCATCATTAAACCTATAGACAACATTTAAAATCTAAAAGCGGGTAGCAATGTATTTTTTCGAGGTCTTTCTACTAACCACTTTTAGTCAAAATACAAATTACTAATTGGGTGACCTTCCCTATGGCAGGATTATTGCACAGAGAGGAGCTAGGTGCTCTCCAACCTAGTATGGGGGAGATCCTGTCACGTTAGTCACATTATGCTAGCTGACATAAATAAAAATATTAAAATAAAAATTACATATCGACTTAAATAAAATAAAAAATAAAAATAAAACTATCATAGATCCATTTGAAACCCATATCTATCAAGTACCGAGAGGGATCCAAATGGTAAAAAAATATACACCTCAAGAAATTGGATCCCTCTTCATGCTTGATAGATCCAGGTTTAAAATGGATCTTTACAATGATGATGATGGTGGTGGTTAACGTCCCCAGAGACCAAACTTTGGTCTATCAGACCTAAAGAAACAGATTATTTAGTTTGTTTTAAAATTGTATTTCTATGCTCAAAGAGCTTGGACAGAAGCGTCATGAGCTCACTATAATTTTGACAAGTTAAAAGGCTAAGAAGGTCAATATTGCAACAAAGATTATGAAACTGAGATCTAATGTGGGTGTACGCAGGGTACTCTAAGAAGAAATGATTTTCATCCTCAATGTTCATATTCTCACAGAGATGGCAGATCCTTTCCACCCATGGTGTTTTAGGAACTGTCCAATGACATGTTTCACTATGGAGCTCATGAGAGTTCATTCTTATCTTGGCTATATTAGTTTTTTTCTTTGAACTAGTTAAAACAGAGAGATAGTCTTGATCTTCTAGAGTAGGGTTGATGACCTCTTTATAATATCTTAATTTTCTTTTAGCCTCTAAATCTTTCTCACACCACATTTTCTCTTTAAACTTAGAAGTAACAATATTTTTAATGTTATTAATATTTTGCATTGCAACAGTGTCGTCGATCTCCCAATGGTTTAACTAGGCCCTGGTATCTTTATACCAACGTCGCTTGAGCCTTAGGTGATTTTGGCTGGAATTTAAAGCTAGCTTAGGAAGTCCATGGTCTCCCATGTTATTGATTTTGTGCTTGTATAATAGGAGCCTAGTCATAGCGAGGCTTTCGATAGGTGAAAGACCTACTTCTATAAGGAGAATAGGGTAGGGTGTATTGCTTTTAAATTTGAGGTTATACATTATAAAACGCTTCTAGATTTGCTCAATCTTCCTTCGGGATTCTCTAGAGATGTTGCAACCCCAAATCTCACACCCATACAAGATAACAGGAGTGGCTAAAGTCTCAAAGAGGAGCTTATTTTTATCCCACATCACAAGGTTTGTTGCTTTACAATTGTTTTCGAGACCAAAATAAGCTTTCCACCCTCCATTAATCCTTTTCTCAATGCTATAGTTCCAGTTGAGCTTGTGATGAATATCAATTCCTAAGTATTTGTAAGAAGACACTTCCTCCAAGTTGCTATTGTCATACACAAAATTAACATAAATGTCCTTGGATTTGGTATTCATAACTTTTGTTTTATCAGTATTAACAGTCATACCCATGGTAGAGCAAATATCCTTAAGAAGTCTTATCTTCTTATCAAGATCGGATGGACACTTGGCCAAAAGAACAATATTGTTAGCATAGAGAAGAAGGATGATGACTATTGCAGCTAAGATCGTGCTAGCACAACTTGCTTCCTCTAAACAACCTTCTAGCTTATCGGTGTAAATGCTAAATAGGGTAGGGGAGAGGGGGCAACCTTGTTTAACTCTGATATTACACTTAATATCTTTTGACCACCCCTCGTTGCTCTTAAACCTGGAAATGACATTCTCGTATAACCTTATTGCGACAGCTCTCAACTCAAAAGGAACCTTTAGCACTTCTAATATGTTCCATAGGTTGTTTCTAGGTATCTTATCGAAAGACTTTCTAAAGTCCACAAAGCAACAAAAGAGATTGGATTTATCGTTACGACATTCCTCCACAATCATCCTGAGCGTAACGAGGTGGTCTGTTGTTGAGTGCTGCCTTATAAAACACTCTTGGCCTTTAGCTCGCTTACCTTCACTTTCAAGCCATATGCTAGNTAATACCATATAACTTGGCTAAGAGAGGGCTAATCATAATTGTCCGATAATTAGAGGGGTTATTTGTATCCCCACTTTTAAAAATAGGGATAATGAGGCTTTGAGTCCATGGTTTAGGGAACTCTTGTTTGACCGCTTGATTGAATAGCTTGTGGATGTGAGGGATGAGGACAGGACCTCCAGTTTTTAAGATTTATGCTTGGTAACCTTCAATGTCCTTAGCTTTTCCATTTGCCAGACGCTTAACCCAAAAATCTGTCTTCTAATGAGAAAACTTCTTCCGTTGTGAGCAGGGTTTCAAAGTTATCTATGACATTTGGGGATTCATAAAACTTTTAAGATAGGAATTCAGTCGTGCAAAGCAATTCTATTATTATCTTTAGTTTTTCTAGTTAAAATCTCCCTCAAGAATTTCTTAGGAGCCACCTTAGAGAGGTGTAAGATATTTTCTTGTCTTTTAAGAATATATTGCATTTTTTTTCCTTTTAGTTAGGGCTTTGTATATTTTTATCTTGTCAATTTTAAGAGACTCATCAAGAGCTTCTTTAATTTCTCTCTTCACCCTTTCACAGTCTTTATCATACGAATGGTTAGTTTTACTATTTTTTTTATTACTTGAAACTTCAATTGAAAACTTGTTAATAGAATAAGAGAGGGTTGTAGTAAAATTATGAAAGAGGTCTTCTATGTTGTCTATATTTAATACATACCTTCCTAGCTTTCTAAAATGTCAAAATTATAGTAACCTAAAAATATTTTTTAAGACAAAATAGACCAAAATTGTTTTCAATAAATATCAACCACCACATCATCATTAAACCTATAAACAACATTTAAAATCTAAAAGCTTGTAGCAATGTATATAAAAAATAAATTAGCATAGATCCATTTAAAACCCAGATAATGGTAAAAAAATGTAAATTACATATCTACTTAAATTAAAAATATAAATTACATATAGACTTAAATTACATATTAATTTTAAAAAATTAATTTTTAAGCTTACAGTGCTCAAATCTAAAAGTTGGTAGCAATGTATTTTTTCAAGGTCTTCTCTATGGCAAGATTATTGCACCTAGAGGAATGAGGTGCTCTCCAACCCACTATAGGGGAGATTCTGTCACGTTAGTCACGTTATGCTAGCTAACATAAATAAAAAATATTAAAATATTAAAAATAAAAAATATAAATTACATTTTGACTTAAATAAAATAAAATAAAAAATAAATTAGCATAGATCCATTTAAAACCCAGATCTATCAAGTACCAAGAGGGATCCAAATGGTAAAAAAATGTACACCTCAAGAAATTGGATCCCTCTCGATGCTTGATAGATCTAGGTTTAAAATGGATCTTTACAATACATACATTCCTAGCTTTCTAACATGTCAAAATTATAGTAACCTAAATATAATTTTTTATAAATTTTTTAGACTTAATTTTTTTTACAACAAATTATATAATTTTTTTTTTCTTAAGATAAAATAAACCAAAATTGATTTCAATAAATATCAACCACCACATCATCATTAAACCTATAAACAACATTTAAAATCTAAAAGCTGGTAGCAATGTATTTTTTGGAGGTCTTTCTGCTAACTACTTTTAGTGGAAATACAAATTATATTGGAACGAGAGGAGTGAGGAGCTCTCCAACCCACTATGGGGGGATCCTTAGTCACTTTTTGCTAGCCGACATAAATAAAAAGTATTAAAATATTAAAAATTAAAAATTAAAAATGTAAATTACATATGGACTTAAATAAAAATAAAATAAAAAATAAACTAGCATAGATCCATTTAAAACCCAGATCTAAACAAATCCAAATGGTAAAAAAATGTACACATCAAGAAATAGACCTAAATTGATTTCAATAAATATCAACCACCACATCATCATTAAACCTATAAACACCATTTAAAATCCAAGCTGGTAGCAATGTATTTTTTCGAGGTCTTTCTGCTAACTACTTTTAGTGGAAATATAAATTACGAATCAGTGTGACCTTCCCTATGGCATGATTATTGCAGAGAGAGGAGTGAGGTGCTCTCCAACCCACTAAGGGGGAGATTTAGTCACGTTATGCTAACCAACATAAATAAAAAATATTAAAATATTAAAAATTAAAAATATAAATTACATATGGACTTAAAAAAAATTACAAAAAAACTAGAATATCGACTTAAATTACATATTAATTTTTAAAAAATTAATTTTTAAACTTACACTGCTCAAATCTAAAATTTGGTAGCAATGTAATTTTTCTAGGTCTTTCTGCTAACTACTTTTAATGTAAATACAAATTACTAATAGGGTGGCCTTCCCTATGGCATGATTATTGCATAGAGAGGAGTGAGGTGCTTTCCAACCCACTACGGGGGAGATTGTGTCAGGTTAGTCACGTTATGCTAACCAACATAAATAAATAATATTAAAATATTAAAAATAAAAAAAATATAAATTACATATAGACTTAAATAAAACAATAAAAAAATAAATTTTCATAAATCTATTTAAAACCCAAATCTATTAAGTACCTAGAGAGATCCAAATAATAAAAATATGTACACTTCCAGAAATTGGATCCCTTTCCGTGCTTGATAGCTCTGGATATAAAATGGATCTTTACAATATATACCTTCCTAGCTTTCT
This sequence comes from Pseudotsuga menziesii, assembly GCA_001517045.1. Lineage (NCBI taxonomy): Eukaryota > Viridiplantae > Streptophyta > Pinopsida > Pinales > Pinaceae > Pseudotsuga > Pseudotsuga menziesii. The sequence continues at coordinate 302,182 of LPNX010983548.1, read as the reverse complement.
AACATATCAAAATTATAATAACCTAAATTTTTTTTATAAAATTTTAAATTTTTTGTTAACAAATTATATAATTAATTTTTTTTAAGATAAAATAGAACAAAATTAATTTAAACAACATTTAAAATCTAAAAACAATTTTTAATTTTAAATTTTTTTAACAAATTATATAATTTTTTTTCTTAAAGATAAAATAGACCAAAGTTAATTTAAACAACATTTAAAATCTAAAAACTGGTAACCGTGTGTTTTTTCGAGGTCTTTCTGCTAACTACTTTTAGTGGAAATACAAATTACGAATCGGGTGACCTTCCCTATGGCAGGATTATGGACATAGCTACCAATCTTGAAGGCGTGGTGGAATAGAAAAAGATAGGTGTTATGAATGTTAGGGAAGGAAGAATATCAATGGTCGGACATGGGACAAAATTTGCTCTCTTTCTGCCACGTGGCCCAATCGACATCATTTTACTTCCCCTCGGGTACCTTTGCAGCAGCTGCAGCTAAATGTTTTAGTGCTGTTCTTCGATTGCAATTTCAATTCAGAAATTATTGTTCTTTTTTATTTCCTATCCATCCCCTCATAGTTCCCCACTGGTCTGGTTATGTTCATATATTTACATCGATCGACCCTGCAAATGGCACTCATTTCTTTGATTTGCCTCCCAAACCGATGCTCAGTCAGGTGAAGAACGAGAAGACCCACTGGTGGTTGTTATTTCGTATTGGATTTTAATAGGGATCGAACAGGAATCGAGCTTGGTGGGGTGGATTGGATTTGGATTGATTAGCTTAGCTGTTGAGGGGAGGGGAGGGCTCCCACTGATTGCTTTGTTTAACCTAACAAGGGTTCTTCCAATTCGGCGGTGGGTCATTCTCAGTGGGGTATATATGTGCATTACTTTTATTATTTCCATTCTTCTTCTTCAGCTGGATTATTGCCTCTCCTGCACGCAACAACAACTTGGTGTTGCTTTGAACGTCTTTGTTGCTGCAGATCGTAAGTCCTGGGGTCGAATCAGGGTCATCATAAGTTCCAGGCTGCGGTTTGGGTTGTATATTAGTGGAACGAAGGAGGCAGGGCTACATTGTATTCCTCTAGGGAGAGGGAGATAGGAAGGCTATTAGATAGATATAGTGTACAGATAGAGAGAGAGAGAGTCTGTGTGTGCGTTTTGCAGCAGAGATGAAGGGAGAAACCCAGCTTAATTCTGCGGTCTTCCAGCTCACCCCTACTCGGACCAGGTGGAATGCATTCTGCTAAACTTTGGGGTTTTGGATCCTTTTTATTTTCTAGTGTTCCCAAGCGAAATTTCATCAGGAATGATCAGTACACATTTCTGCTTTTAGTTTTTTTATGATGTAAAATTGCATACTTAAAATTAATTCCCATTTGTGAACATTGTTGATTTACACTGCTGAATTATGGCCACTGAAATTTGTGATCTTGTTTTTTTGAGAGTTAAAATTGTGAAATACCGTCTGAGCCTATGAACAGTTACAAATGGCTGTTAGTTTGATACCATTGTTATTTTGCCGTTTCATGATTTCTGTTACACTACACGCCAATTTGTGGAGTTTGTTTATTTTGCTGGCACTAAGCAATCCTAGTCAGGGAGTCATTGCAACAGTTTGTTCTTTGCCTTGAGTCATATTTTTGCCATAATTTTAATGTACTTATCCATCTTATGGAGTTCCTGATGTAGCACTTGACGGGGTTATGTACTCCTGTAGTCCTCTCTTGTATTCACACTGGGTGTACATTTTAGCTCCGTTAACCTAGGCTTGTGGTCATTTGTTGGACATTGATAAGCTAATCTTATCTATCTCACCTTATCTCAGCCCAATGGTTTCATGGATCCTGATGAACTTGTATAGATATCTCTTGCCACTATCTTGATAAAATCTAACTGTCCCTGAATTCCTGGGACAGGCTATTCATGAGTCGGGCTCAAGGATTTAGTAGTAGGTATCTTTGTCAGCTTGAAGGGCTACTTAGTATGTAACTAATCAAGTTTTTGACCGCTGCTGTTCTTAACAGAATTTTTTACCGAGTTAGGAAATAGGAAACCAACAAACATAAACTACCTTGAAAATTCCCCATTCTTCAGTTGGGTTACAGCCTACAGGGGTATTTGTAGTTGTTTCCATCAGTTTGAAGTGTTGCTAGGTGTAGTGCATCATGTTTCGAACACTTTTTAAGTTTCTAATGATAATAGGAAATGCTATTGAATCAGGAAATCTGTTAATCATGCTCCTGGAGATAAGAGAAACACTGTTCAGTTTGAAGGGCCCTATCAATGTGATTCATTGTCTCTTTGCTACCTATCAAGAAGGCCATAGAATTAAGAAATTTGGTATTGGGGTCCTGGATGACAGAGCATTCCAACACTATTAAAATGTCTAGTTTAATAAGGTCTCACAGATAAATATGATCCAAGGGTAGGATAAAAAAGGTAAAGGAAAAACAAGGCCTTTTCATGGTCACTGATGAATATGATAGGGACAAGGATGGAAATTATCAAGCAAATAATTTTGTATTTTAGGGTCCAAGTCACATGGTCTGGATTGGTATTGAAATTTATACCAGCATAGATCCATTTAAAAGGGGATCTACCAAGCACCGAGAGGGATTAAATCTCTTAAGGTGTAAACCCTTTTTTAGAATAAAAATGTTGAGGACATTTGTAATCCAATGTTTATGGTTTTAGTTGATCTAATTTATATTGTTTTATATATATGCAATTCTAAATAATTTAAATTTAATTTAAGCTAACATGTTTTTTTAATAATATTTTTTTTATTTTTTTTATAAAGGGCATGTGTCAACACTAGGATGAGCACGGAAGGGGTTACACATCTCTCCCCTGCTGAGTTGTAGAATGCACCTCTTCGGTGCAATGCAATGCACAAGACAAAACCTATTTATGAGCATGATAGCTTCTTGTGCTGACACATTATAAAAAATTTAGTTCTTTTTGGTGACGGACACTGAATATTGGATTTATAACAAAATTTAAACATTTAACATAATAAATCTCGATCAAAATTATCAATGTGATGACTTGTCCTGCTCACAGCTTGGAAAAATTCCTTTTGAAGATTCAAATGGAACACCAAATAGATGTAAAGATTCAAGTTTTTAACATATTCTTCTTTGAGGATAGGTAAAGAAACAAATGATTGCATCAACATTTCTTCAATTGAGGTTGAATCCAAATTGAGATTGTCTAGGTCTTGTCCAAGATTTGAAACAAAAAAGAATAGGGATTTGATTTTTTAGCTATGAATATGATTCCGTATTTCAAAATCATTAATATATGAGAGTAAGCATAGAAAATATGGGATCAAGTAATCCAGTAAAACGCATAACTTACACTGTTCATTACGGCCAAATATATTTTTGATCTTCTTTTGCTTTCTGATTGGGTAACATACTGGCACAAGAAATGATTTTTGAATAGGAAATGATAATTTGTGATTTAAATCCACAGGCACAGAATTTTGTTCTTAAAAAGAGCTTTCTTTTTGTTCTTCTTGCAAATGTCTAAACTGCAATGCCTCACTGATCAGAGTGTAGAAATTTTATTAGAAAATGTGTGACCAGTTTTCTTTGGGAAGCCTCTCTATGCTTTCTCTCATTTTGTTAGTCCTTTTTTAGGTGTGAGCTTGTTATTTCAGCTGGAGGCAAGACGGAGAAGCTTGCTTCAGGGTTACTGAAACCATTCCTTACCCATCTCAAGACAGCTGAAGAACAAATTGCTAAAGGTGGATATTCTATCCGGCTGGAACCACCTTCTGGACCTAACCAACATGTCTCATGGTTTACAAAAGGAACACTTGAAAGGTATGCTTCTGTTGGATTAATTTTTCTGTTCAAGATGATATTAGTCTGCTTTTTCCATAATTACACTTTATATTGGCCGTTAACTTAGCTATAACATTTTGGCAACCTGGCCATTTAATGCTTTGATCGAGACTTTCATCTAGTTTCTTTTACCACCACATGTCAATGAATTAATGAAAATCTCTTATTGATAAACTAATGCCTCATTATATGTTGAAGGTTGTTCTATAATCTTTTTTTTTTCTTTCCCTGTAACACAGTTAATTTGCCCATGCCATTAGGTAGGTAGGTACACAGATGTCATATTAGTATCACTTGGACAGAACATTTTGGTAAATTGAGTGTTTCCTTCTTTTACAGGTTTGTCCGGTTTGTGAGTACGCCAGAGGTCCTTGAGAGGGTTAATACAATAGAGACAGAAATAATACAAATTGAGGAAGCTATTAATGTTCAATGCAGTGATGCCTTGGTAGTAAGAATTCTTGAATCTTAAAAGTATTAAAATGGAAACTAGTAATCTGCTCTCTATTCGATGATTAATTGTAAATAAATTCGCTCTTGTTTCTGTTGACAGGCTGAAGAGCAGCCCTTGAAATCTGGTTATGCTGAACAAAAAGAAGGTAAGTTTTATGATTGCAATCACTTGGTTCAGAAGTACTTTCCTAAAGACTTTTTTTGCACAAATTTATTTGGTTAGATTTGAATATTTGGTTTCTTTCAAATTTCAATATATTAGTCTTTAGATAGATCGATTGTTTTTCATTATAACTTTTTGACCATGCCATTCTCCTTCCATTGTAAATTCGTTTTTTTTTTGGAAGTAAGGATATATTATATTACTTCAAAAGGAGTACATGTCCATAAGTACAATTCAAATCCAGAGCTATGAAATCAGGCCTATGACATTGCTCTGTTGTTCTTCCCACACCATATCAACCAGAACCAAAACCATCCCACTATTGTGAAGATAACTACTGACATAACATAAATAGACAATTACCGCAGACTTCCAACTGACTATACCATCGACGACCTTATCAGACGGACTAGTACTGACACTGACAAAATAACTACCAAACATCAAACTACCAAAAGCATAAAACAACTATGGAACCTGAAGGTTCCCCGAATTGAGCCCAGGAGCAGGATGAACAGGTTGCAGCGGGGTGTTGACTATTCCATCCATTGCTAGAGCAGGTTGAGTGGCTGCGGAGGATCAACAACAAACCTACCCATTGGCGTTGGACGAGGAAGGAATCTTATCCCCAACTTACTTGCAATGACATCCACCTTTCAATACATAAGGTAGAAATCAACATTGTGGTCTTTCCATGCTCAAATAGACTCTATATCCTCTTCTTTTTTTGTAGTTCTTTCCATAAGAACCCGTGCGAGAATGCCCTTCACCTAGAAGGTCGCATAGAAGGTCACAACTATGCGGTCGTAGGCGACCTTACGACATGTCGTCGAACCTAGGTCCTGCACCCACTTCGTGAGCTCGTCAAAGTCCTCACTCGTTTGCATTTCGTGGACTTGCTCCGCTCAATTTCCTCAATTTCCTCTTGAATGGCAACAAGGATTCTAGATTTGAAGAATTGGCTTGCCTGATCGGCATGCTTTTGCTCTCTGGTGGCCCGAGGTATAATAGCCACCCCTGTCCCCTTCGCTTCGTGCTTAGCTCATTTTCCCCTAGTCTCCTTTGACCCCCGCCACTGGTATATTCCAGGTTGATTGCCAGACACCAAATATCTCCTTTCACGAGGATGAAAATAACCAGAGTTTTTGACTGGTAACACTCACTCCCAGTCCTCATTCCTTTGCTTGAACAAGAACCCACGGCACCATAAAATTCTCATAATGAGCTCTACGATCTCCCTTCGATACCAATTGGAGTTCATACCTTCGATCAATCCTCCCACACTCTGCGTCGTTCTTCTTTGTAGCTTGACTCTCGTTCTCTCACCTCTCCCGTACAAACCCATTACCATAATCTCCACCTGATATTCACTAGCCCCTCTTCCAACAATCACCACCGCCTTAATTAACATCCTCCATGAGGCCATAATTTCTGTAACGCCCCCAACCCTTCGACCGGTGAAGAGGACGCTACTGATGCTGCTATCTACCTGGGCAACTAGCCCCATGAACATACACATGATAAAAATTGAAATGCTTGAACTAAAACATGCATAGATGCATAATTATTTATCATACAACAGAAGTAGACTACATTCCATTCAAGCATTTAGCATGTTCATCATTTTCATTAAACAACAAATACAATTGCAGAGATGAAATAGGCAAGAATACTTATCTTGTGAAGAAGCTCGTCCCGCAACCAGCTATGTCGTTGCGACGTTCCACCCAACCATAGGCCAGTGTGCTCCTTATTCTCTCAACAACACTGCCACCCCCGAGCTGGGCATGATTCCCACAAGGAATAAGGAAACTAAGCAGGCTCACACATAGCCAAAGGATACACAACTCAGCCAAGCCAACACGGTTGGGTTTATCAGGCTATCAGGAGTTGGAAATGTTGGTTGCTAAGCTAGTGGGCTCACAGAAGAGCTAAAGACACCTGCACCGGAGCTAGCCTGACTTCTAAGACATCCACACACACCCAACACAAGGAATCATCCCCTTCTCTGTTGCACAGTCCCTCAGGCCATGACTTCCCTTCGAGTGCTATTCAGGGGTTGTAGAGAAGAAAGTCAGCCCTCTAGCTCTGCCTGTGAGGCTCCTGTACATACTAGGTCTATCAAGCACACTCAGGCTCCATTTCCACTCCCAAACTGTCCAAGGACCAACCACTGTGCACGCACAGCAAAACAACAGCTCTGGGATTAAAAAGAAAACACCACAGACCAAAACCGGGACGGCAATTGGGAAATACACAGCCCAAACTGAGCAATTCGACTCTAGAGTCGTTTATGGCCCTATCGTGTCCAAAACGACTCAACCACAAACTCATAGCAACCCAAATTCGTGGGGAACCAGCTGCGATTTCTCAGTTGCGTGAGGGAAGGAATGCGACTTGCATGAAGGTGGATTTACATGCCCATACCCACAGCGTGGAGAGAAACTACACACAGCACAAATCGGGGAAGAAGAAGAACCAGTCGTTGTATGCCTGTGTGAGGGAAAAAAAACTCCAAAACCTGCGCGTGAGGAGAAAACAACAGTTTGTGTGTGAGGATGGGGAATGGGATTGTGGTCCCTTCTCCTCCTGCTCACGTGAGGATGAACGTGCCTCTTGGTGGAGTGTGTGTGTGGGCAAGGACTGACAGTCTTTCCCAATACAAAAACGTTTTCCTAGGGCAATAACTGCCCTCAACTAACTCCAGAGGATTTAATTTGGTAGTTGAGACAAGAATAAGACAAAAAGGTTGTTGAATGAGACAATGGATAAAGGGTGAGTAAGACAAAAGATAGGTGACAACTAAATGGGTTTATCAATTGACACTTGGCTTTTCCCCAATGCCCCCAAAGGTTAGTTATTTTGTTGAAATCAGCATCAGTAGGCATTCTCCAAGATCTGAGGTCATAAGTGACCACCCTGAAGCTAGCCAGGGAGACTTGGAGATTAACCAGTTCTGTGAGTCATGGCAAAAGTCAAGGTGAACATACAAGCCTTGTGAGCCAAGACAAAAGTCAGAACGAAAGTGATAATGCCTTCGTAAGTCTTGTGAGTCATAGCAAAAGTCAAGGCGAACGAACAAGCCTTGTGAACTACGCCAAAAGTCAAGACAGGAAGCCTTGTGAGCATTTCGCAAAAGCCAAGGCATCTAGCAAAAGTTAGGTTGAATGTAAAATTCCTATGAGCTAGAAACAAACAATCTTCCTTATGCAAATAAATGTATTGATCTAGTGCGTTGGCACGAATAAATTCATCCACCATGAATATGTCTCTTTGAGTCTAAGTCTTAAGTCGAATATATATATGCTTGAAAAACTAACATATTTCCCCCTCCTTATCCTTAAGAAAATCATGCCCCTTCTCATTATTGTTGCATTGACATAGTTGGTTGTGGGTATTTTAATTAAAATGCATATTTACATGATGCAAAAATTATAATGTGTCGGCTAGCACGAATATACCATCGGCAACGATTTTTAATTGCCAGAACATAAATCGTTAAATCGATGGTGGGGCTTTTTCCTTTAGCTCCGCACCATGATTAATTACAATATATACATCATATACATTTAATGCAAACGGGGTCAAAACTGGGGTGTTACAATCTCCATCATGACACGATACTCCTCTAGGTGTGGGTATGTGGGGCATCGTGTTCGATGCGTCCTCATCCCTTGCTGCTCTATCACCTGCATCCGGAATTCCATTGAAATTCGTTAACAATGCCATCCTTAAACATTAGGCACAGTGAAACCATGTTAAATAGTAATAATTAATACTCAATCAATTTTGGCCATTGGATTGAAAGAGGTCATGTGCAATGCAGTTCTAGGGGTGCAAGTCCTTGGTTGATGTGATAGCTTCCTCCCTCACTCCATTACTAGCATGGCCAATGGTTTCAGTTATATGCATTGTTGGCCCTCCTTTGGCTTATGGTTGTTATCTATGTGGGTCCATAATAATTGATAGTCTTACTAATGGAGTGGCATATCTCATCATTGAGATTTTATTTCACTTCAATAGTCTCATTCTAATTGGGTGTTGTGATTCTTGTGAATAATACAACATGCTTGACAGTTGTGAAGTAGAGGTAGTTTACAAGGCATTACCCATGCTAAAAGATTTGCCAATTGGGACATTGGCTTTGGGGTGTAAGCCCCTATGTCATTGTGATAACATCCTTCCTTAGTCTACTAATAAATCATTGATGGTTTTGGTGTCAATCCTTGTGGGCCCTTTTGGCTTATGGTTGTTATCCATAGTAATTATAGGCCTTCCTACTATAGTGGCATATCCTGTGATTCGAATTTCAATTTTCAACATTAATACTCTCTCTTTTAAATTGTGTGTGTTGTCAATGAACATGCATAGCATTTGTGAGATAGAGGTGGTTAACAAAGCAATGTCTACACCGAACGCGTTTCTAGTCAAGAAGTTGGCAATGGAGTGTAAGTGTCTAGGTTGATGTGATAGCATCCTCCCTCACTTTGCAACTAACATTGTCGATAGTCTTAGTGTTGTGCGTTGTAGGCCCTCCTTGGCTTATGGTTGTTATCTATGTGATGTCCATAATGATTGCAAGTGTTACCACTACAATGACACATCCCATGATTGGGATTTTGTCCCACAATAATGCCCCCCTCTAATTTTGTGTCTTGTGAATATTTTTACATGCATAGTTATTGTGAGACAAAGGTGGTTTAGAAGACATCACTCACACCAAAATCTTTGGGAATCTAGATCTAGGTTTGGCGTGCAAGTCCCTTAGTTGATGTGACATTAGCCTCCCTCGCTTTAGTACTATGGTGTCATGCTGTGTGGGTTTCCATGTTTCAATGCATTGACATTTGTATTGAACACCTTGCTCCTATTGGACTCTCTTAATGCTCTTGGTCACCTCCTCTCCCTCAAGCAGGTCAAGGAAGATATTTATCGACGATACATACAAGTTACTTGGATCTCCCCTTCCCAGGCTCTTGGTCCTAAGTTGACCTTCTAGTCCCATTGTTTTTGTCGCCAAGTGATGGTCTCATTGGTTGAAAAGAGTACACTTGGTGCAATTGGCCACACGGTCGTAGATTTGCACTTGGGCATTTTAGGATGTGTTCTTATCAATTTTGGATTGAGTTGGACCCCATGCGCAAAGCAAAATTTAAGCTATCACCTATGAGGAATTGAATCTAATGAACATTTCATCCTCAGGTGCCCCATCTCTTATGAGACTGAAGGGAGGTTTCATTACTTGTGTTGAGATTTTATGGGATTTTTCTCCATTTTCAAATTCTATCCTAACTTTAGATGTCTTCCAAGCCCCTCTTGGTTACGTTGATTACTTCATTTTTCTAGCCAACTTGAGTTTGTTTAGTGACTCATTGATCATTTGATGCACAACATGCACTAGATCTGTGAAACTATGTAAAGAGATTCGGTTAGGACTTAATAAATCACCCATGAGGCTACAGAGGAATTATTGTTAAGATCATAGGTCCTACTTTGGCTAGGCCCCTATCATGAGATTTCTTTTCTCAAGCTCAAATATTAGGAGACTCATTGCTCTTTATGCCCAAGCTCTTCCCAAGATCAACCAACTAGGCCCTCTCAACCTTGGTCTTTTGATTTTTCTTGGATGACATCATTAGATAGTCTATGAATGCCTTCTTAGTGGTTGATATAGTATTAAATAATTTTTTCTTACCACTACTTTGTCTTGACCTAATGACATCATGCAAAGCTTTATTCTCGAATCTCTACTTCTTTATCTTTTTTTCCAAGGAAAACCTCATGGGAAAACCCATGAGATGCTTCCCCACATTCATTGATGGCATTCCTAGTAACTTGGTGGCATAGACTAGTGCACGTTGTACCTCACCCATGGGGATTCGAATGAGGCACCTACTGGCTTAGAAAACCACTAGCACTGCGGGTATGTCTAGCAAAGCCTTAGTGGCACAATAGAAGGATAAAGCCAAGCATCCAAAGAAGCAACAACCTTGCAATAATAAACAAAACAAGGATCCCAAACCCTTCTCCAACATTAGTGCCAACCAATTGAGCTAAAATGAAAATGTTTGGAATTTCTCATCCCACTCTCAAGCACTTAGTGAAATCGCTAGTATCTTGCTAGCCCCATTTTAGTATGATTTTACCCACGAAGGGAAGATATGTCACAAGCGAGATTTGAACATATGTGGGGAGGATAATGAGTTCTCCTCTTAACCACCCAAGCTAGATCCAATTGAGTAAATTTTGGGAAACATCTCGTTCCACCCTCAAGCACGTAAGCAAGAGTGAGATTGCTAGTACCTTGCCAACCTTAATTGGCTATGAGGGGCAAACATGTCATATTACCTATGTATTACAATATGGCCACTCCATATGATATTCAGCTTACCAGTACCAACTACTCATGAAAAGCCCGTATGGAGGATGTCTTACGAAGTAGGGGACTTTATTGAATTACCTTGGTAAAAGAAATTGAACTCATTGATGATGATAAACAAATAAAATGGGCCAATAAATGTGATGAAGCCTGTGGATTAATTGGGATGCCAGTTTCTAATGATTTACGATTCCACCTTCAAGGAATTGATGAACCAAATACGGCTTGGGAAAAATTGGAGATTGTGTTTGGTAAACACAATGATATTCGAGGTCATCGGCTTGACAATGAGTTGGTTGCTTTAAATTCAAGTGACTTTTCTCGCATTCAAGACAATCTATCTAAATTCAAAACCCTTAGAACCTTAGTTATAGAATGCAAAATAGTTAAGCCAGAAAAACAGCGTATTGATGCTATTCTTTCCAAGCTTGGTCTTGCCTATTGTGTTTTTGTATCTACCTTTTACTCCATATAAGAATCTATGGGGAATCACTATAAAGAACACTCTTGTATCTTTTTGTGATTCTTTGATTAGAGAGCAAGATAAGCTTTGATGCCATGTTCAACTAACATGGGATATTTCCAAAAGATCGAGCACCTTGAGCAACTGCTCAAACAAATAGATAACAGATGAATACACCAGGTTTTTACGTGGTTAAAGCCCTCGAAGAGGGAAATAGTTCATGCCCTAATCGTAATAGCTATTTGAGGCAATATTATTATGCAAAGGAAAAATAATGTTACAATGAGTTTCTCACAATCGACCGAGCAACTGACCCTACATGCTCTTTAAATAGAGATCATTGACCAATTGGGTGTTAAGTCACATATCAATGGCTGTTAAGATTGAGGAGAGGCTGAACCGTTTGATCACTCTATGTTTAGAACACATTGTGACTGTTGGATTACATATGTACAAATGCATGTTAGTGCATGCTAAAGAAACACACTTTACCCAACAATACATTATACTAAGTTGATCTTAACTAACTGCTTAAGTGTCTTAATATCCTAACAATGATTGGGATTTTGTTCTACACTAATAGTCTCCTCGTATTTGTGTGTCTGTGTTGTTAATAATCCCACATGCATAAACTTAACTATTGTGAGATGAAGGTGGTTTATAATGCATCATGTGTACTAAAGGCTTTGCCAATCCAGAAGCTGGCCTTGGGATGGAAGACCCTGGGTTGATGTGATAGCATCCTCCCTCACTCCAGTCCTAACATTGTTGGTAGTTTTGGTGTCATGCCTTGTGGGTCCTATTTTGCTCATGGTTATTTTTTTCCATAGAAAACCTTGTGGGATATTCCCCTCTTCCATGAAATATCCAAGTGGAGGACGGTTCAACTGCCAGCCACAGTAGCGGCTGTATCCTCAAGGGACTCTACTAGATTTGAAACATGTGACCTTTGTGACCTCAGCCCTCCCTGTATTCAACATGCCTTGGGCATGGTTGACTCGATCAAGCTAACCCTTGGGGATTTTTGGCTTATGGTTATTAGTTATTACATATGTGATGTCCATAATAATTGCAAGTCTTACTACTACACCGGCATCTCCATGGTTGGAATTTCATTCCTCATTGATGTTAATATTGTAATGAAGTTGCTGGAATTTCCAGTTCATTTGATTGTGGGTGTTCTGATTTACAGACAGAACAATGGATACACCTTTCTAGAACATTGAATTACGTCATTTGTGGGACAAGTAACCTGGGATTGTAATGGATATAATTAGCTTTTATCTCTATGTTGCATATACATGCTTTACGTTTGTTTGTGTTTCTCTCACTCACTCTCAAGGTTTTTGGTTGCTTTTCATTTCTTTTCATAGAGATAGATGTAGGTTAGCATTTTGGTTGCTCCCTTGCTTGAAAAACAAATGTATGTGTTAGTTTTTTAGCTAAATTTGGTGACTGTGCATGGGATCATCTTACAGCTTTGGATTTACGTTGCAGCTGGCAGACCTAATGTTGATGAAAATTTAGAGGGCGCAATTGTTCCTTTTAAGGTGTGTTGACCAGATCCTTCTCGTGTGGAGAATTTTATACATTTGTGATACTGGTAAATTGTCTATCGTAGTCATGGGATTTTACTGGAGATCTCTATGTAACTTGCATTGAGCCTGTATAATTGTTTCAAAACATATTTTTGGTGCCACTATTCATTTTGTTCTATGTTCTGCCAGTCAAGAAGACAGTCCGTTGATGGAATTGAGCCTGCACATGGAGAAAATTCCAAGTATCTTTCTCATCCTTTTATTCAAACCGGCAATAACCAAATCATTGTCAGTACTCTAGTGATTCTGGTCTAATCTTTCTGTAGTGTATTTATTGGGAACTGGCTGGAAGAACCACCTTTGAAATGATATATTAATGTTATAACCATAAATATTATCACCCTTTTTGTCTCAGAGCATGCTTGCTTAGAGTCTTGGAGACACGGAAAATGGTGTTGCAAAAAGAACAAGGGATGGCCTTTGCTCGAGCTGCAGCTGCTGGTTTTGACATGGACCATATGCATGATTTAGTTTCATTTGCAGATTGCTTTGGGGCTTTCCGCCTGAGGTAATACTAATTAAAAGTTATATGATGCTATTGGAATAACACAGGTACTAGATACTAAGTTTGAATGTCAGTAGTCGAGTTATGGTATGTAAGCCTTTATGAAACAGTGACAGTGTGTCATTTTGATGCTGATACGAAGAAAAACAACTTACTATGCAATCCATTTGTACTGTCTTGAAGAAAGGGCGATTTTATGGTCAAATATATAAATTCTTTGACATTATCACGATGAATGTTAGTCAATGTTCTTTGCATTAAGTGGGGAATGCGGACTCATGAATTATGATGCCATTTGCAACAGAGAGGCATGTGTAAATTTTATGGGTTTGTGGAAGAAAAAGCAAGAAGCTGGAATCTGGTTGGAAGAAATGGAATTAGAAACTATGGAAGCTTCTTCAACTCGATCTGAGATAGGTTTGATAAATGCTTCTGGGATTACATTGAACAGTGACTCTGTTCTTCGGCGTTTAAAGCCCAAGGACTTCTCTGATGCATGGTCTGATGTTCCTAGTGAAGTTGGTGACTCAAAGGTTTCTTCTTTGGAAGGTATTACCAACCTTGGAAAATCTAATGGGGGTGAAGCCATAATAGATGCCAATGGGGAGAATTCCTGTGCAAGTCATAATGGAGGTAGGTCTACTGTCTTTTTTTATTTTATTATTTTGAAATTGAAAGATGCATGCTAAGATTATGTGCAATTAATAGCTTGCATTGTGATAGACTCCCAGAATGGTTACTGATCTCAAATTGCAATGTTGGTTTGATATCCAGTGGATGGCCTAGTACCCCCAGGTCTGGCTGGAAGTAGTGATTATCCCCGAGGCCATTTCCAACAACCCATGATGCCTGTTTGGCAAGGCCAGGTTCCACAGCATATGCAGGGTTTTCAATCTCATGGTGTTGGCCAGGGACATACAATGCAAGGGCTTCATGGTTTTCCAATGCAAGGTGTCCCATATTATCAGAATTATCCTCCAAATCCTCCTTTTTACCAGGGGATATATCCTCAAGGAGATGAACATCCTGGTTTAGCCGTGCCTTCTCCCCATTTAGTATCACACTGGCCACGATATGCAGAAGATGCTAGATTTGGCATATCCCAAAGGTCAGAACCACATTCTAATATATCTGCAAACATCAAACGTAGTGCCATGGATGAGAGGGACAGCAATGTAAAATCAGAAACTTCAGAAACAGGAAGTTCGAAATCTCTCTCAAGATCACTGGACCTTGCAGAGCCAGACATTCAGTCTGAGCTAGAGAAAGAAGATATATCAGTGCAGGAATCGCACAAACATCTGCAAAGAAGGTCCACATCACCACGTAGAAGATCCCCTTCTCCACGGAGAAAGGTTCAGATTGGGCGGTCAGGAAATAAGCGCTCTGGCATGGTGGTTATTCGCAATATAAACTACATCACATCAAAAAGGCATGATCGAACAGGCAAAGAGGACATATCAGAAGAGTCGAACTCAGAGGCAGATAGTGATATTGAAGATGACTTGAAGAAGAAAGCTGAAGATGTGCACTTACGTGTTCAAGATGTGATTGGTCTTTTTGAGAAGAAGACCAAAGAAACTGAGGAATCTTCAAAGAAAAAGGAACGTCATAGGCATTCTGCTGATAGTTGGAATGTGGGGGATAATGAAGGGAAGAGTGCAGGAAATGATCCAGGCACAGATGCTGGTGGAAGAGATGTTGACAGTGAAAGTTGGAGCATTTTCCAGAAGTTTTTGTTGAGAGACGATGACTCCTCTCGAAATAGTGTTGAGAATGACCATAATGGAGAGGCACATGCGGTAGAACAGGCTGGCCACCAAAAAACTGTAATGGAAGAAGACATGATTGTGGTTGATAGAGATCATCTAGGTTCAAAAGATTGGACAACCACTGCGGTCTCTCTTGATCAAGAGTTGGGCTCTCAGAAAAAAGAACGTTGGATGGAAGAAGATTCATTAGTTTTACCTGAACGGAACAGAGGAGATGTTTTATTGGATAGTTTGCCATTAGCTGAGAGTGAGGAAACCTCTGTTCACAAAATGTCAACAAAATATGATGATTTCATTATTTCAAGTGAAGCAGGGCGGATGACTATACATGGTGCAGATTCAGACCCTTTCGCTGGAGACAAGGTTGAGCATATGATCGACCGGCAAAGTGGTTATCTCCACCTGGAGAAGAGTAACGGGAGAAGTTTAGGAGACGATTCTTTCATGGTCTCGACAACATCCATGTTACAAGATCAAGCAAGTAATGAGTGGAGGACAGTTATGAACATGGACTCTGAGCTCCCATTAAGAGAGCAGGCAGAAACTTCTTCCAATGGTATACGGAAGAGTCAATTGGAGGTTACAGATAGCTATGAACCAGCTGAGTTGTACATGTTGCCAGAACGCAATTCTGAAGGGGATTCCCTAGGCATACTATGGGATCCAGCAATGGACTATGAGATGCAGGCCAACATGGCTGACAAAGTGCATTCTGATGCTGACCTTAATGATCCTGGGGATGAAAACAAGTCTTCTAAAGTGAAGTTAGATACTAAGGAAAAAGAACAACCTAGAACAAAGAAATCAGAAAAGGAAGCACGGCTGAAAGCCATGCAGGAAGCTTTGGAGAAAAGGAAGGCAGAAATGGCTGCCAGGAATGCAAAACTATCCAAGTCAAATCCATTAGCTGAAGCACAATTACGTGCAGAAAAGTTAAGGGCATTTAAAGCTGGATTACAGAAAACCAAGAAGGAGATGGTATTTTTACCTGCCCCCTTATCCCACTTTAGCTTTTTGACCTTATCAATTAGCAACATAATATTTTGTTGATTGATTGGATAACTCATAATATTTTACACTAGTAACAAGCTCAAGTTTTTGTTTGGAAACATATGAATGTAGGAAGAGGAGGAAAGGAAACGGCTTGAAGAATTAAAGATACAAAGACAAAAAAGAATTGCAGCAAGACGAAGTTCAAGTCCAACTTCATCTTCATCCACTTCTCGATCAATGAAGCAACTTCAAGCTAAGGCTGGACCGGCAAGCAAATTATTATCTCCAAATGTTCAAAAAGGAAGAACGTCTAGAAACTTGAGCCCCGGTGGTTCTTATTCTGGTACGAGGTCAATTTCTACATCCACCAGTGATGTGACCAATAGATTGAGGTCCCACAAGCAAAACACATCAAACCATGCAAAACCAGCTGAAAATCTGTTGAGTAGATCTGTACCCTCTTTGTTTGAGCTGAAGAAAGAAATTGATGAAACATTCAATGCCAGTAAAAGATCATCTGCTACTAGGAAGATCAGCGATAATGTTGTTTCCTCTAAGAATAGAAAAGAAGTTGGTAGCTCAAAACCTAATGGTGCAACATCAAACTCAGCTGCATGTTCTTCAGACAACTCGGATACTAAGAAACATCATTTACCTGCAACAAGGAAAAGTGTTACTGTGGTAAGTCGATCAAAGGACAAATCATCCAAAGGTTCCTTAGATTCAGATACTAGCTTTCAAAAGGTAGCAAAGAATATTGGTGTTCATGCTGTTCAGAGAGGGAAAGCAAGTAATTTGGCTACTGGTGTTGGAAATGTCAAGTCAAAGGGAAATACATTAGTTGATGCTTCAAAGAAACATAATGATGAAATTATATTAACTGAATCTGATGAACCAAATAGTCTTAAAGCTCTTAGACCAGAAGTTTCAGCTGGAAAAAAAGGGCCAGAAAATGCCACCATTTCAGATAATGAATCGGGGAAGAAATTGGGGGTTGGTTCTGGGTCTATTCCTCTCCATGCTCCAGATTCAACGGATGCTCGGGATGTAGCTGCCCAAAATCCATCTGATTCATTGTCAGACTCATTCCATCTCAAGGAGTATGAAGCGACGCCCATTCGAGCGCTTGTTAACTCAGCTGAAGAGTATGAAATTGGCATCGTATCCGAAAGTGAAGCTGTTCCTTTGGCTATGCATGGCCCTCCTAGTTCTGCAGAATCTAATGCACTGGAAGATGAAGGAAATGTTTTGCAACCTTCATCGTCCATGCTTCAAATCAGTGAGAGTAATGAACCATATCATGCACCAGTGGCCCGCTTAACTTCTTTTGATGACCGATCTTACAATAAGTCTAGTTCGTACAATGCTCCTTTAGCCCCTGAAATAAGTTCTGGACTTCAAGGGGTTTTCATCCCAAGAGCACCAGTTTCTGATAATGATAGTCCAAATACAGGCACTTCAGATTTTCCAAACTCAAGTCCACTGTTACAGAGTATGCCCAAACTTCCACAGTCAATCTCACCTGCAGCCGAAAGTGGAAAGTTAGATACCTTTTATTCCAGTCAAAAGGGGAGCAGTGCAGAAAAGACTAAGGAGAGTGTTAAAGGATTTAAAAGACTTCTGAAGTTTGGTAGGAAAAGTCATAATAGTTCAACTACAGCTGATAATTATGAAGATGCAGACCATTTAAGAGAGGCAGAGAGCAGGATTCCTGAAGATCAAGGTGGCAATCTTGATGTGACTAGAGATGTCGGTGATGCAAATAGTCATCTATCAAGGATAACAAGTGGGGCAGCACCTTATAATGGAGTTAATCAAGGTAGTTTTTTGCTTAAGGTTCTTTGAAGCTCTTGGTATGCTTCAGGATTTGTTGTTCATATAATTATATTTAAGAAACTTGGTGAATTTCTGGCACTTGAATGTTGCAGCAAATTCTCTTGGAAGCCTTATTTCTCAGGATGATGACAATTCTGTGGTAAACACACACAAAGGTAAAACTGTCCCTCCAGTATATTAAAATCACTGCCTAGATTTGCATGTATCATAGTTGCTGTTGCTTTTGGTACATTATTGATATGTTCTAGAAAATGCGGCAATTTGACAATTTTGTGTTAATCAAACAGCATCACGCTCTTTCTTTTCACTTTCTACATTCCGGAGCAAGGGCAGTGAAACAAAGTCAAGATGAGGTTTGTGTTATGCAATTGAAAGTAAAGTCAGATATTGATGATAGTGGATTCAACTGGATATAATATTTCTGCACAAGTAGAAGCTTCTTTGGAAGATTAATTTGTGATTGCTGTGAGTTACTTGTTCTACTGTAGATAGAACCCAATTTTCTGGAAGCATAAATGCCACATGCGTATGTTTAATGAGTATTATAATTCCCATAAAGTCTCTTAATTGCATGACAGTAAAATACATCAATTTGTGCTGTTACTATAATGGTATAACCATAGGAGTTTTGTTCTGTGGGTTGTATTGCTTTTGCTGGAAAGCATTTCCCAGTATTGGTTTCACTTATATTTCTTCATTAGGACCATTTTCATCTTGGTGCCATGAGCTAGGGGTTTGCTTTACTTTCACAAGTTCATTTTTTTCAATTGTTCAGTGTTTCAATTGCGTAAATGACAGTTTACTGGCCGGTTTCTTGAGTTTCAACTTTGAATAATTTAAAGAGCGTTTGATTATTAGCAATACATGAACATTTAAATGGCTAGAATTTATTGTTTCTTTTAGGATCATATAATCATGATGGATCTTATGCATGCCTATGAAAAAATTAAAGCTAAGCTGTTAATGGGCTTGATTTTCCAAAAAAAGGGCTTATGTTTGGCAGTGATTTGAGGGGAACTGAATTAGTTGTTTTCATGTCATTGCACCAAGGCAAGCGCGGCGGTCTTACATCAAAGGATGGAAGAAATCTGCGTGCCACGTGGCATGCATCATGCACGTAAAGCTATTTAAAATCAAATAAAAAAAGAAAGAGCCAACCTTTTATTTCTTTTAATTACTATAATGTAAAAAATAAACTAGCATTGATCCATGTCAACCCCAGATTTATTAAGCACCAAGGGGTTTGCACCTCACCTCATCCCTCTCGGTGCTTAATAGGTCTGTGGTTAGCATGGATCTATTATGCTAGTTTGCAGGCTTGGAGTTGTAATGTTCATAGCCCTTCTGATTGCAATTGGACAATGTGGGAAAGACCTTAAAACTGGTGGCAGAAGTTATTAGCTTGCCAAAATTTGAGCCTTTTATAGAGTGAATTGTTTCATTCGTGGCTTTCAAAAGTATTGTTTATCAGCCTATTATATCTGTGTTTGCATGAAAGTTGGAATCTTAGGAAGGGAGTTAATTGGGATAAAAGGCATTTCTATAGCCCAGTATAGAGGTGTTGAGTCACTTGGGTAATGCTTACATCATCATATGTCAGCTTAAAAGAAAATGGAGGTGTTGAGTCACTTGGGTAATGCTTACATCATCATATGTCAGCTTAAAAGAAAATGTAACACTTAATAGTAGTAATACTATGTGTCAGCCAAATATAGATACAAACAGAAATAAAAAGACCTCTCTATATAAAAGAGAGAGACTTGATATGTACAGATAATATAAAAGCTGCTATATAAAGATAAAGAGAGAGATACCAGATTTACACATAATATAAGAATACCAGATTTACCAGAGAGATACCAGATTTACTATAGTTATGATATTTAGATAAGAATATTGTTACAATAAAAATATAAATATCTTAACATAATTAGAGTTGTATTTTTACATATCCACGTGCTGAAGTTGTGGGTTCCAAGTTCTAAGGAATTTCTTGAGATACAACCATCCTAGATCCATACTAAATAATCAAAAACTTTACACCTCAAGGGATTTGATCCCTCTCAGTGCTTGATCAAGGGTTAAAATGGATCTATGTTGGGGAATATCTCAAGGGGATGCTGTGGTTTTGACAAAATTCAGTTTACCTTCTAGCACAAAATGGAAATCTAAATATTCCCTTGATTGGAAATAAGCAATTGTCACATTAAAGTATTTGTAAAATTGTAACCATTGCTAATTTGTTCCAGTGAATCATTATAATTTTTGGCCATTGCATTGTTTGTGGGAATAGTGTCTAATCTTATAAAACTGTAGGGAAACCAATCCCTAAATTACTTTGAAGTTTGAAGCTACCCATTAGTTGCCTGTAGAGCCTGAACCTTTCAGCTTTCGACTCCTATTTTCAAGTATGCCTGCTGCGAATAATTTTTTACATTTTTTTTATAATTAAATTCACCTATAGTACATGTGCTGCGAATAATTTTTTACATTTTTTTTATAATTAAATTCACCTATAGTACATGTCTCGAGCCTGCCTGATTTTTCAAATTCAGGGGCCATCTAGGATTTGCCTGCTGATCCAGATTCCATACAACACATTCCGGTGTTTACTGACAATAAATTTGTTGAACTTTTATAACTTCCTAAAATTTACAAAAAATTTGCCTATGCACAGCCAGCTCAGCTGCCAGAATTGCACTGTCAAGGATTCACGTGATGGGGTAGGCTGGGCATTTCTATACTCTTATTTTATAATACGGTTTTCTCTTCATTTGTTAATCTTAAATTGATGTAGTAGTTTTTCTTGATGCTGATGCTGCCGCCTTAAATTTTCTCCACCTTCTTCTCTTAGAGATGTTCCATGTTTTGGCCCAACATTTTTCTTTGCTTATGATTCTTATAGTCATCTTTCAGAATCACCTCTTCATTTCTCTCCGCTATGTCCAGTCAAGTCCTTAATTCCGCTATGTCCTCTGCTACACGAATACTCGTTGGCCTTTTTTTGGGGGCATTTTCACCAAAATGAACTGTGGCTATTTGTTGGCATTATTTCGCAGCAGGGCTGCTCTGAGATTCAACATATTAAGGTAAAACAAGAGATGACAGTTTAATGGGAGGATGCTTTTTACAATCTAAATAAAGAACTGGATGATTAGCTGCCCTGCATTAGAATCGACTGTTGATTTGGCTAATTTGTCAGCTTTTATGTTAAGATTTCGAACGATACGCTCAAGCTTTATGTGATCGAATTTGTTCTTCAGGCATGTGAAGATAGGTCATTTTGCTTGGAAACAATGATTTGATTCTCACATTAGTATCAATAAGTTCTAATGATCCTGGTTGGACCCTCTGTATATTGGAGTAGATTATGTTGTTCTCCAGAGCCAATTGTAGTCCTTCTTGTAATGGGCACACTTCAACAGAGTTGTCCGAGGTTACTCTGAGGTTCCATTTGTATGAAAATCAATTATATCCCTCCACGTCACAAATCCGCACCCTAGTTCTAGGTTCTAACACCCTTGGATTTCTCCTTGCCAGCCCATCAAAATAGGGAATGTTGTAGTTGTTGCTCTGTTTAAAGGAGATTTTTGCACCTTTGGTCCCTTGGCATTAATCCAATCCTGCAATATTGCCTGGCCATTTGCCTTCATCTCTATGTTTTGACTTTTAATTTTGAGTGCTACATTTTATACATTGCAGTCTTTATGTTCAAAGATCAATTTATATCTAATATTCTAGATGCGCAAGAGGGTGAATCTTAACAAGTTCCAGAATTTGGATATGGTTTATTGCAGTTCTTCAAAGAAATCCTGTTAGGTGGTGGGTTGAATGGTGAAGGACTACCAATTTCTACTTTATTGAATTCATTCAAAGTTTTGCATTGGGTGGAAAGGTGGCCAAAAATTTCTTGGTTTTCCTTACAACAGGGTGTTTGGAATGGCCTTCAATTATTTGACTTTTAAATTTCAAAGCAGGCTTTCTATGAGCCAAGAGGCAGAGGAATATACAGGTTATAGGCATAGAAAAAAGGACCGAAAGAATTCTTCAGGGAATAGATGGTCCTTTTGGCGAGGTCAATTCAATTTTCTGGTGAGGTCAGTGTGGTTCTTTTTTAATATCTCTGGAGTTTCTATGTAGTTTTCCAACGTGTTGGAGGGTTGTATGGCTCGGTTTATTATTATCGAGCTAATTTATTAGGTCAGAGAGGATTGTTATTTTCTTTTTGTTGTCAAGCTCTTGAGCTCTCCAAGACTTTGATGCAAGCGAAGAGGGTTCATGCCAAATATTTATCATTCCATATATTGGTGGTTCTGTCATGCTGATCAGAGTTCGGGTTGGGCGGTTCATGTACTAGATACCATATTGGCGATGCGCATAGGCCACATCCATGTCCACGTATCACGGCAATGCGCATTGGCCACATCCACGTCCACGTATCATATGATGCCACATTCGAAATTGTCGGTCTTGTCTTCATCTGCAGAATCCTCATCATGGACCCAGAACTCATGGAAAATGTTATCTTGTGGACCCACAGGGTCTCTTTTCCGAGGGTCTGAACACTTTCAGCATAGCTCCTGTAACTGTAGGATGGATTCTCAATCCAAATACAAAATATTGTGGATCTGTTATAGATTATTCTAGCCGTTATGAGATTTACACTGTTTTTGTAACTATTGGCAACTGTAAACGCTAACCCGCTGGAGCTACCCTTTGCCTCCTTTCTTTTACTAAATATGTTGATCTCAGCGCTAAACGGTTTGTGGATCTGTGAGAGCATTCTAACCTTTATGAGACTTACATTTTGCTTGTAATGTCGACCAACTGGAGCTACCCTTCGCTTCTCTCTTATTAAAATACACACTTTTATATAAGCAGATGGGAAAAATAGGTCTCTGTTCCAGAGCTTGTCCTTTGTATAGGACCCTTCTCAGGGTTTTGGTTCACAGAGCATCTTTGCTCTACAAGCCTCTTGAATATCCTACTATATTCAAAGATATGAATATAGGTGAATATAATCTTGTAGAATGTCTCTTTTCTTATTCATGTTTGTATGCATGCTTCAGTTTGCTGCTTCTTTCTTCGTAACATAATCAAATATCCTTGGCTTCTCCAGAATCATGGTTGTCTCTCGTGCCTTCTGGATACACAGGTCACTTTATATCATGGTGAAATATTTTTCGACTTTATATATGTTTGTAAAATATATGCATAGAGAAGCATAAAGTCTAGCATCTGGGTGAAATGTTCATATATCTGGACATCCGCAACCCTGAATATTGGCACATGTCTCTCATGATGATGATTGGCACAAATATGTATTTTTGTATAACCAATTAGTGGGATACCGGTGAATGAAATAAAATACGAAGTGTTAAACAGTTGTTACAGATAATTTGATTAGATTTAGGTTGATATAAGCTAATTTGCAAATATAAAAAATATAATGTATTTGAGCATTCAAGTTTTTATACTTGAGTAATTATATCGTGTGAGAATTTCTGGAAATAACTTAATAAGTGAACAGTCTACTCATTGTCAGGGGTCCAAATAAAGTAATATTTAATATAATTTCAAAACTGAACTTTATTGCAAAATTTTCATTTTAAGCTCTGAAAACAAATCTTTTTCATTACACATTTTGTATTGCAAGGTAATCTTTTCACAATGGTTCTCAATTTATGAGAACTATCTTTTTCATTTCTTATACACATTTTGTATTGCATGGTAATCTTTTCACAATGTTTCTCAATTTATGAGAACTACATAATTTGACTTGTATATTTGAATAAATGATAAAACTTAGTGGATCTCTATCATTAATATCATTAATATGACTCTAGGAGAATTATCAACTTACTACCATATTAGCTCTACAATTGGTTAAATGAATATGACCATAAAAGGACAACTTTGAATTGTTTATAAAACTAACGACAACAAATAGTAACATGGATCTAACTCTTGATTCTTGTTATCTAGAGAGTACAGAATGTGGGTTGTGGGAGCCACACATTAATCTTTTGGTATTGTTTCTAACACGGATGATAATAAATGGTTATTAGAGTAGCATGTGTAACTAAATCCAATTGTTGATTCTAGTAGTTTAGAAAGCATACTTAATATCTTAGTGGGGTTTTGGTGGGTATGCTAGGCTACTCATTGTGCAAGAGGACATTTTTGACTTAATATTCATGTAATGATCATTTATTATAAAGTCGACTTTTTAATGATACAAGGCTAAATTAGTTAGTGATTTGAATTTTAATCAATTGTATATTAAGACACATATGGTGCCCATTTTGATGTTAGTTGTTGTTATGCTTGCATTGTACACCAATGATGGCAGAGTATAAGGGATACCATTTGAGATGTTATTGGATAGACTCTAATGTATGGATTGTACTATATTATACAAGGAAGATGTATTTTCAGAGCGGGTTCTCCTTTTAGTCCATGTGTTTTCACAATATAATCAATGCATTCTTTGATGCGAGTATTTGTTGTTCTATCATTATGCTCATGGGTTGGACATGTTAATGCGAATAATAAAGTTTGGGCACATTTATTTTATGGTTGTCATTGTTTATTTCATTAAGTTGTTGCACCCTTGTTAATGCATGTACGATGAATGGATGTTGAAATTGTTTATTTTTATAATGTGGTTGTTGCCTTCGTTAAATGATCTATGTAAGGTACACTTTAGGGTATGAACATTCTTATTTTTGTTTGATTAAAACGAGGTATTTCCTCACAGGTCGAACACTTTAAGCATTTGCTCACATCAACACATTGATGTTTTTATGTGGTTAAAACCCTCACTTAGGAAAATAGTTCATGACCCCATCCAGATAGTTATTTGAGGCAATATATCTATGCAAAAGAAAAAATAATTTACATGAGTTTCTTAAAATCAACTATCAAACAAATGCCTCTTCATGTTCTGTAAGTATAGATCATGGATCATTTGGGTGTTAAGCCACATATAAATATTTATGATTGAGGTGAAGATGAATCGTTAGATTACTTTATGTTTACAACATCTAGTGATTGTCATATTATGTAACTACAAATGCATATTAATGCATATTCAAGAAACACACTTTGCTTAAAGATACAAATAATCAAGTTATTTTTAATTAACTTTGAAGTGTTTAAATATCTTAACATCTCCTCCTTAAAAATAACTTGGGATATGATTGAAGGATTTATAAATGTGATATAATAGAAGGAAGAAGGTTAGAGCCTATCCCCCCTTATTGACAAATTCTTAAACTCTTAACATAGTTTGAATTAAAAAAAATTGCTTATGTAAGAGTCTTTATGAAGATGTTTGCGTCTTGACCATGGATGAGTACAAAAAGAGAATTTTGGAGCTATTAAGCTATGTGTATTTGATCCAAGATGATAAAGTAAAAATCTAGCGTTTCCTTAGTGGTTTGCCAACATTTTATAAAGATCAAATCAATTATGATGAACCACTTACACATTGAAAGAGTGCATAAGGAAGGCCAATTACATTTATGAACAGGGTAAGAACAAACAAGATCTCCATAAGATCTGGAAAAGTAATATGAAGGTAAAGTAGGAGCAAAGGAAAAATGGATTCAAGCCCTTTGGTGGTAAGCATGAATGCTTTAGTTCTTTCTAGCAGCCACATCAGAAAATGGAACCAAGGATAAATGAATCTACAAGACAAGGGAAGTCTACACTAGTGAAATGCTGGAGATGCGGAGGTGACCACTATCTTAGCAGTTTCCTTGAGAAAGGACCAAAGATGCCCGAGGTTATAATTTGAAGGAAGCATCTACAATAGGGGAGGTATCCCGTAACATTCCAAGAATCTATGCAACTTTGGAAAATTGCTAAGCAGATCACCAATCATCGATGATTAAAATTGAAGGTGAAGTAAATAACTTACTAGTTTCAATTTTAATTGATTTTGGGGCTACATTCAGTTATGTTAATACTAACTTGGTTGAAGAGTGCAAACTAGTGGGCAGAAAATTTCCTAAGCATAGGTTGGTGCAATTAGCTACAAGGATGAAAAGGAAAGTTACATCAGTGGTCGAAGACAGTAAATTTGCCTTGAATGGACTGTAGACCAAATCTATTTAGGACATAATTCCTCTGGGATCTTAGGACATCTTGCTAGGAATGGATTGGCTTGAATCACATCATGTGATTCTGGATTGCCATAACAAGGTTGTGACTTGCCGAGACGAGGATGGAAATTTTGTATAGTTGAAAGGCATACCTAGGCTTATTTCAATAAGGGAAATTTTGACCATTCAATTGAAAAAGTACATTTGCAAAATGTGTCAGTTGTATGCTATTTGTGTGGAAGAATTGCCAGTTGAGATAGAGCCGTGTGCAGAGGTAATGCAATTTCTCAATGAATTTGAAGATGTTTTCCAAGATGTGCCAGGGTTACCGCCCAAAAGAGACATCGATTTCACCATCGATTTGGTACTTGGGGCAGTGCTTGTGTCTACAATGCCCTATAGGATGAGCAACCCACAATTTCAAGAATCACAAATGTACTTGGGAAGAATTACTAAAGAAAGGGTACATCCGCCATAGTATTTTGCCTTGGGGAGCTCCAACTTTATTTGCAAAGAAGAAAGATGGTACATTAAGGTTGTGTGTAGACTACAAACATCTTAATAAAGCCACAACCAAGAATAAGTACCATTTTCCAAGAATTGATGATCTTTTCGATCAGTTGAGAGGAGCAAAAGTATACTCCAAGATCAATCTTAGATCTAGATATCATCAAGTGCACATTACGGTTAAAGACATCGGTAAGATCACTTTCCGAACTAGGTATGGGCATTGCGAGTACATTGTAGTGCCTTTTGGGTTATCAAATGCCCTCGCCACATTCATGTGCTTAATGAATGGGGTATTCAAGGAATTTTTGGATAAATTCATTTAGTATTCTTGGATGATATTTTAGTTTATTCCAGGTTTGAGGAGGAGCATGAAGAGCATCTTAGGATTTACAGATCTTGAGAGAGAATAGACTCTACGCTAAATTCAACAAGTGTTCTTTCTACCAAAAACAACTATTATATTTGAGCCATATCATCTCTGAAGAAGGTGTGGCAGTGGATCCTATGAAGATACGATCTATTGAAGATTGGCCTACTCCCAAGAATGTGGTAGAGGTCAGATCATTCATGGGATTGGCAAGTTATTATAGGAGATTTATAGAAGCATTCTCCCAAATTGCAAATCCAATCACTTATTTACAGAAGAAGGGAGTAGAGTTCGTCTGGAGTCAAAAGTGTGAGGAAGGTTTCAAGCAGTTGAAGGAATTGCTCACTCAAGTTCCAGTGTTAAAGCTTCGAGATACATACAAAGATGATATTGTATGTATTGATGCATCATTCGAAGGGCTTGGAGGAGTCTTGATGCAGGACAATCACGTGATTTGTTATGAATCACGAAAGTTAAAAGAGCATGAGAAAAACTATGTTGCTCACGATATGGAGTTGACAACAATAATTCATGCACTCTAGATGTGGAGACACTATCTCATGGAAAATAGGTTCGAGTTAAAAACCGATCATCATAGTTTAAAATATATGTTTGAACAACTTCACTTAAATTGTAGGCCAATTAGATGGATTGAATTCTTAAGAGCTAAGTATGACCTTAGGTAACCCCAACTTACCTTATAAGTTTAATAAACCCATAATTTTCCTAATTTTTTTCCCTAAACCTATTTTTGGGTTAATGAAGGATTAAGTGAAGGATTAGCAAGTTAGTTGTTTTTGGATAAGTGTCACAAGGATGTGACCAAGGCATGGAAGGTTGGGGAGACTTGGCCTTAATGATATGAACGTAGCTGAAGGAGGGGGAAGCACAAGGAAAAAGGAAGAAAGGGGGTATGGAGAGAAAAATGTAGCACATAAATGGTGCGTAGCAGAGAATGAGCTGAGCACAAAGAATCTTAGCATTGAAGAAGAAAGGGAAAATTTTCGTGCAACATGGTATTGCTGCAGCGTTGAATCTAATGTTGACATTTTGTTCAATAATTGGTAATCAGAATCTCTGGACGACATAATAGTCCAGTTCCAGAGCGAAGTGTCCGATTGTCCACAGATTTTGGTAGTTGGGTTGGTTGTGAGAACTTGTAATCCCAAGCCTGGTTGTTAACCTTTTGGTTGGTAAATTTTCCCCTTGGTCTTGCCTTTGGTTGCACTAGTCAAATGGAAAAGGTGTGATAAGTTCCCTTGGTGTATTTCTAAACACAGTCGCAGTGACAATGATCACTATGGTGCTAGTTAGAATGAAGCTAAGAGAAGAGATTGCACAATTGGCATGGATTTGGTGAAAAACCAGAGAATCTTGTTTGCCAAGGGAGGAAATCCTGAGAGAAACTTGGGACTGGTGAGAGCCTATGGTGAATGCATGAGTTTCGGCTCAGGGGTGGTCTATAAAAGATGAAATAATATAGGCCGAGCAGAGACCTACGGTTGGGTGGAGCATTGTAGCCACGAAGCCAATTGCCAACCATTATAAATAGATAAGTAAACAAACCAAATGAAGTGTTAATATGGTTGACTAGCCTCATTTATGTTCAATGTATAATGCGTTGAATGAATTTTATTCAATGGTTGAATGATTGTATTGATTGGACAAACAATTGTATGTTAAGTTATTAATTACTTGTTAAATTTGCAAGTTGCAAATGAGTTTACCCCCTGGTCAAACTATACCTTAGATAGGCATTGGCTATTTTTCCAAGAGGTTCCAGAGGTTATTGGTTTATGCATGTGTTTAATGTATGGTTAATACATGCCTAAATGGATGTTGGGCAACTAACATAGTCCATCAAAGGAAAGCATTTTTGTTTAACTAATTAACTAAGTGAATCTATTTCTAGTATCTAAAGATCTACAAAGCTGTAAGGTTATGAATGAAATGTGTAATACAGTTGATTGCATGCAACTACCTTCAACATTCGTACCATGGATTAAGGGAGTTCATATTTAATTTGTCTATGAAACCTGTAAATGGATGATGACTTTAATAGTTTGACATCTTGCTTGGAATGGACACTGGAACATAATCCATTGAATTCCAAAGGCAGAGTTGCATTCTTGTTCATAAAATCTATTGTATGGTTAAGAAAGATTGTTTGCAGGTTGTATGCTTGAATACTATCATGTATTATACTGTTGGATAAAGGAGTAATGCTTAGTCTTCCTGGGGTTGAATAACTGGTGTTGTTAAACTTTTAGTCTGTGATCATTTATAGTAGCAAGCTGTTAATCTTAGGTTCTTGACGGAATGATGGATTGGGATCCCGGTGAATGGCTTTATGGATTAAAATACGAGTTAAAGCTCACGAAAGAAATCCATACAAGTGTTCCAAGCCAAATGGATAGTCTTTTATAAGTCCTTGATTTTAATTGACAAGTGAATCGAGAAGTCTGTTAATGAAAGGAACTACCGGAAGCTTGAAAAAGGAAAGTTTCCAACTTGAGGCCTTATTGTCTTAGATAAATTTCCTTTATGACTTACAATTTAACTGTCATTAATGCTTGTTTTTCTTTCAAATGGAAAGCTTGACACTTCTCTTTGGTTAGGATTTCAGAGTAAGAATCCAATAGGAAATTCATTGCTTTTATGCCTTGGTCAATTTCCTGAAAATCGACTAAGTTATCTTTTCTGTTACTTAATTTATTTCTTTGTTGAAGTCTAGTAGAGTTGATTCTCTGACTGTCGACTGTGTCAACATCGGAATCGACAAGTCGGAGACGTTTTTAATAACTCTCCTTGATTGTGTTGACTTCCGACTTCCGACGTGCTGATGTTGGGAATCAAAAGTCGGAGGCTTTTGTTGCAAAAGTGGAATGGCGTTGCCGACTCTCAACTTCCGACGTGCTAACGTCGAAAATCAAAAGTTGGGGCTGGTAGTGTTATTCTGTTTATTGATGTGTCGAGTTATGACTTCCGACTTTGGAAGTCAAAAAATTCGGGATCACTTTGTTTAAGTCACGAGGAATGTATTAAATCCTAGTCTCGCAATCACTATAGGGCATAGCTACAGATAGGATATCGGTGTAGATGTGTAGCGCAAGGGTGCAGTTACAACTTGGTATCTGAGTTGGGTAATGCACTGGGAATGTGTTATATCCTAATGGCATGTTTCATCCATGCTTGATCGCTTGGTTGTTATTCAATAACGTTACAACTGGGTACGTTACATTAGTAGATTTCTTATTATTAGGGTTGTCGGCTTAATTAGAATAAGTGAAGCTAACCAACAAAGGAGGCCCTCTTGAATTGTAATGTATTCCAATTTGAATTGTAACCTATACAAATTGAAGAATCTCTTTTGTTGCTTTCTAATGACTTTGATGGGGTGTTTTCATATACCAGACAACAAGATCAATATCAAACGAAATACTGCCAACAGTTGATGGTACAAGGTGGCATCTACTTTAGGTGTAGTGAAAGTGTTAGTGAGTTTGAATCCATACTAGAAGGGAGATGGGGTTGGTTTACAATATTTTAAGTGGAAGGGATGAAGGTGCAAGCATACTTAGACTGGGAAATATATATTCAAATTTTTTGGTTTGCAAGACTTGAGGTTAAGAAAATAATGTAAATGTTCTAAGTCGATCGTTTCAGTTTTTTTCTTAAAGGTTTGATTCCACATGGGTTAAAAGTTTATGGTCACTACTAATAAGGTCACCAACATAAAGAACAATGATTATGATATGGTTCCTTACTTTCTTGGTATAGACATTCATTAGAGCAAATTTGGTGTCTAAAATGGGCCTTAACAAAAATGTGCCATGGATGAGTTGGATTTCTCAAACCAATATAATTTCAATAGCTTTGGTCCACCATTATGGTTGAGTTGGACATATAATGCTTATGTGCCATATTTTAATTTGACAATAGCTAACTCCATTAAAACCTCAACTTTGTTAGGATCATGAAAAGTTCCCATAAAAAAATGACAAATATACTTAAAATAATAAATATATAGTATTTTATATTATCACTACTTTCAAGTCCTTTAAAATATAAATGTTACATTAATTAAAATGATAGTGGCGTGATTTTGAAATACTAAAAATATTTATATAATTCATCTTTTAAAAAGAAAAATAAATAATATTAAATTTTAAAGAGGAGAAATTTAATTTTTGCTCTATTTAAGTATTAAAATAAAATTTAATTTATTTTAGATGTTTTTCTCCTAGAATATTAAAATGTCTATCCTAGAAAATTGGTGCGAAACCTTGGAAAATTCAACATAAATTTCTAGTTGTCAAAAACTTTCCAATAGTACCAGGAGCACCCAATTCCAAGTTTGCGAGCAGAAGTTATCTCAGCAATACCAGAAGATATTTCTCTCTCTCCTCTTTTGTTATTTATGATACATATTAGTGTTGGTAATTTCTTATTAATATTCATTTTATATATTTAACTTGTAAAAACACAATATTAAATTATAAAAAGTTATATAATATATAATAATAGATGTTGGTTATTATTTTTTATTTTAAATAATTTAATATCTTTGATATATTAAACATGAATCTCATAAATATACACATGTGAAAAATTGATTTTTAAAATAAAAATTATATAAAATAATGATAGTGATTTGTTTATTTTGAGTATGATTGTAATTATTAACTTTTCATTATAATTTAAATTTTTTTAAGTTTTGGATTTTATTAAATATATAAAATATAGTGATATATTTCTAAAAAATTAAATTAATTATAATATAAATTTAAAACATTTACTACTATATCATTTATTGTGTGTGCACAATAATCTAATCTAAACTTTTCATTACTATTTTCAATCCTCATCTCTTAACTATGTACTAACCTAATATATTTTGTTAAATTACTATTAATGAGACACTATAGGTTGAACTTTACTAGATAACACTTTTAACTTAGTGTGACGTGACATATTTCTAATGTGACGTAGCTTTCTTATTATTTTTCTTAGGAGACCCATTTTAGACTCCAAATTTTCTCTAATGGGGGTTAGAATGACATTTAGAAAATATGATGTCAACAAAAAACTTTCATTTTGTCATACCAAGCTCAAGGATCTTGCTTAAGGCCATAATGAGATTTCTTAAGGTGACAAACAAGATTAGAGGCATTTTTCTCATAGCCATGAGGTTGTTCGATGTAAATTTTTGTTGCAAATACCCATGCAAAAAGTTGGATTTCACATCCATTGGACTTCCCATTCATGCGAGACAAGGGCAAGAACAAAGCAGACCAGTTCGTTTTTGGCGATTGGAGAAAATGTTTCATAGTAGTGAATTTATTCAACTTGGGAGAACCTTTTGGCAATTAACCTTGCCTTGAGTCTTACAACACTTCCATATGGTTCATAATTAGTTTTATACACCCATTTACATTTGACAAGTTTTCTTCCTTTTTTTTTGTTTATTGCAAATTCCCTTTGACTTGTTGGGTCGGCCTTTGGTCTAAGAAACCACAACCCAGGGGCATCTAAGCCGTCAAAATAACTTGGGGATCGCACCCGACTTGGGCCGCACCAACCCTTAGCATGGTTGGATTTAGATGTCGCCTTCTAGGAGCAGTGGGTTTTGATCTCGGGCCGCCTTGCAGAACGAAACCCGTCTTGACCGTTTGCTCTACCAGAACTTGATGACAACTTTTCTTCCTTTTAGAAAAGGCACAAGATTCCAATTATCGTTCGCCATTAAGGAATGCTATTCTTCATTCATTTTTGTGTCCCAATTTGGATAGTTAGAAGCTTTTGCAAATGTTTTTGGATCATGAGTCTTTGAAACTTGATCCAAAAGAGAAGAGGTTTGTTGTAACTATGAACATGTTCGATGTTGATATCTAGGATCATCATTAAGATCATCAACAACTTTGCATGTTGTACGAACCCATCAAAAGAGCAGTGGCATTGTTGCAGTTTATGTTCAACCAATGCAACTAGAGGAAAATGAGTAGTTGGAGGTGGGTTTTCATCTTCATTGTCATCATCTAAAGAAAAACTAGAGTAAGATTACTAGCAAAAAAGTTGGGAATAGAAAGTGGCACAATTGTTGAAGATGACACAAATGTTGAATTAGGATCACATGTTGAGATATTTTCATCAAATTTTTTTATCTTTTTGAATAATATTGTTATTAATTAGGTTAAATAGGTCTATAATCTTTTACATCTTCATAATAACCAAGAAAAATGCACTTTTTACTCTTAGGTTGTAATATTTTTCGTTTCTCATCAGGAATGTAAGCCCATGCTTCATTACCAGACATATGAAAGTGGCTTACTTCTGGTTTAGTTTTAGTCCATGCTTCTTTTGATGCCAATTAGGGGAATTTTGAGGTTTAAAATGGGCACCATAAGAAATATAATAAAATATTATGAGTTTGTCATTTTATAGAGAAGATTTATTTGTGTCGAGAGGCGCTCCACAACCCAGTATGAGGGAGATCTTGTAACGTTTGTCATGAGGGAGATCTTGTAACGTTTGTTGATCTTGTAAAGTTTGTTACTAACAAAAAATAAAAAATAAATTTTTTAATTATCCGCCAAAATAAATGTCGGCCACGAAAACAACCTAATATGAGGGATATGTTGTAATGTTCATACCTAAAAAAATAATAAAGAATTAAATATTTAATTATCCGCCAGAAAAATGTCGGTGAGAAAAACAACACAATATGGGGGAGATGTTGTAATGTTCCTACCTAACAAAATAATAAAAAATAAAAAATTGAATTATCCACAAAAAAATGTTGGCCTTGCACATGGTTTTAAAACAATGTGCAAGGGCTCCTAAAAAACCCATGGTTTATTGTATATGGTTTAGGAGGGCCTTGCAAATGTTTAAAACCATGTGCAAGGCCTCCTAAACAACCCATGGTTTTATTGTACATGGTTTAGGAGGGCCTTGCAAATGATTTTAAGACCATGTGCAAGGCTTCCTAAACAACCCATGGTTTTAGGAGGGCCTTGCACATGGTTTTAAAACCATGTATGGGGGAGATGTTGTAATATTTGTTCCTAACAAAATTAAAAATAATAAAAAATACTATATGTCGGGCATAAATTATATTAAATATTAATAATAAAAATATTATATGTCCACCTTAAATAAAAAGACGTTTCTTTTAGTTTGAATCAAATCAATGGCTATATATATATAACACACCAAAGCTGATAGAGGTTTTCACCTCGAAAGATTTGATCCCTCTCGGTGCTTGATAGGGCCTAGGATTTGGATCTATGCTAGTTATAACTCACCTCTTGGACTACAATCTATGTAACCATGGTTAGTTAAACTAAAAAGATGTTTTGAAATAAAAACAATAAAGTACTCTTTAATATGACTAGAAATACGAATGTTTTAAAACATAAATTTAATAATCTTAAGCACTAATAAATAAAATAAAGTAAATTACTTTATATTTTAATTATAAACTAATATGAATAAGTTGATATTAATAAGTATATATAACAACGAGATACAACCCCGAATCTCAACTAGGAAATTGCGGGTAAAATCTGAATGTAGAAGTAGTGTGCATATTTGATTGTTAGTTGAGTTTTTAAAGGACATTGAAACTATCAGTGTTTCCTTAAAAGATTGAACAAAGGTCAGCCAGGTCTGTTGAGAGTTTTTAGTACTCTGAAATTGCATGTCTAGTAGATTATTTTCCTTTCTCCTGCATTATTAGTGGTATCCGAGTAGAACAAATTGGCAGTAATCTATCCCCATAAGAAGTTTGTGTGTTAAGAGATGGCACTTAGGATCCTAGAGGGTCAAGGTGGATGAGGAAGAGGCTGTAATGCTGTTGCCAATACAAACGTGATGGAGGAAGTGAGAATTGTGCGAGAAATAATGGAAGCTACAAAAGTGTCTAGGAATCAAGATCCTAATATTGGGGATATTAGTGAATTTGATGAAGAATATTTAGAAGAAGGAGAAAGAGTAGAGGAAATTGTAGAAATGAGAGTTCTTATATATATTCTAAGCTCTAGTTCAAAACCAAAAGTTGTGATACTGACATATGCTGGGAGTTTAGAGCCAGAGGAGTTGATAGATTAGATACCTGCCTTGAATAAGTATCTTGATTATGAAGAAGTGAGCAAAGACAGGCAAGTATAGTTTTTTTTTACAAGGTTGAGAGGTCATGCGACCTTATGATGGGACGGTGTGCAAGAAGAAAGGAAGCACAAGAATAAAGCTAGGATTAAAAGCTGGAGTTGAATGGTGGCCATGTTAAAAGGTAAGTTTCTACACAAGGACTATGATTTGATTTTGTTTAGGACAATGTATAATCCAAGACAAAAACTAATGACCATGAAAGAATACATAGAGGATTTGTATAAGATAAATATCATATAAGGGTACATCGAGGACACTCTTGAAAGAGTTGATAGGTATGTTAATGGACTAATATTTGACATTCACCTTGCTCTAAAAGAAGAGGAGAAGTTTACCAGGAATCAAAGTCAATGAGAAAAATGGGAAATTTCTAGAGAAGAAGGATTTCCAAAAGGACAAGGACATGTGCAATAACAAAAGGAGGAAGGTAGCAGCTCCCGTAAGCAGGAACAATCTTCGCAAGGAAATGATTCATTTCAAGGAATAAGATATTTATCAAGAGGGAGAGGCAGAGGTAGAAATTACCAAGTTATATGTTACACGTGTGGTAATATGGTTCATATGTCATGGGAACGCCGAGAGAATTCCACAAGACAAAAATATACAAATTGATTTCATGGAGTAACTTGTCTACCTCTGCTTTCATGGCAATTGATTTCTTTGGGTTGACTGGTGTAAGATTTTTCCAAACATGTATGGCATTATCATAAGGTTAATTTCATGTTTGAAAATTTAGGGAACAATGTCAAACATTTATTCATAGGAGCAAGAAGAAAATGTCTCTAAATTCTTTAAAAATGGGTTGTGTGCACCTCAATTTATTTGGAGGAACAATTGGAACCAATGAGAATGTTCTTTATAATTCTAGATTTTACAAAGATGTTGATGGGTATTGTTTTCAAAATAGTTTCCAAATTACCTTAAGAAAAAATGTATTGTGCAAGAATAGGGCATTGGAACCAATCAACATCTCTTAGATGAATGTGGCTTTTAGGGTTGACTTCCATATTCTCTACCTCAGGTAAGAACGATGTGCGATGATGCATATCTTTCCAAGTTTGTTTAGGATGCGACAATGCTTTCATGATGTTTTTTTATAAAACAAAAACCATTTCTTAGGAGTCATTGAAAGGAGGAGAATTGACAAACTAAATAATCATAAACAAACAAAATTGAAACTAAATAATTTGATTTAACAAACAAATTTGAAACTAAATAATCTGATTTAACAAACACAATTGAAAAAATGCCATGCAAGCATAAAAATAATTTTATTCTCTTAAACCATTAAATAACAAGCCATGCACAAAAATGTTTAATTCCAAAATGAAGCTACTGGGACTTTTAAGAATCATGGCACTACATATAATCAATTTTGGGACCGAGAGATGCACATAATGCAGTTTAACACTAGTGACTGACATTTTTTCTATGGAAGAACTATGAGTGGATACACATATGTCCTTTTCAAGAAATTCAATTGACCATGTCTATTGGTTATGACATGCACGGGTAACAAAAAAAATCAAGCGATAATAGCTCATAACCAGGATCTTACTTATACTTGGTTAATTTTCCATGTTCTAGACTAAATGGAAGAGTTATTAAATTTTTTTAAATGACAAACAAAGCCAAATCAAAACCAATACCCAAGGATGATTATGGAAGAATCATTCCTACTATGGTTACTATGGTTTCTAATCCTGTAGTACTCTTGAGAATCCCTTGAAGTTTGATTCTTCAAAGGGTTGGTCAAGCCCTCTGATAGTCGAGAGTGCAAATTACTATGTTCATTTCAATAAATTAAATGCAATTTATAAGCTAAGATGTAAAAGAGAGGAAAGAAGAGAACTTGTTTCTCTTGATTGTGTGACACGATTTGAGCATATCAATCCTTCACTTTATCTCTAGAACAAAATATTCATATCCACATGAGTCAAACTACACCCCTTTATAAAGTGCATCTTCATATTAAAGTCATAGAAACATAGACATTCAAATTGTTTTAGGTAAACATACCATATTCCAAATCAAACCATTAAACACATGAGAAATGCCAATAATTATTTTGGGGAAAAGAACAACAATCTTATTAATTTAGAAAGGAAATTTGAATACCAAAAATAATTACTCGATTTCAACTCATCATGCCTCCTTCACGTGATTTTTTGGTTCTCTTCCCTTAGTCAGATGCCTCTATCCTTCATTACTGGTGATATATGGTCGCTCGTATCATGTAAAGGAATTGATGTAGAAATTCTTAGATCTCCACTAGAGATTATTACACATCTCAAGAAATGAAATGAAATCTTAGGAATACTTAAGATTTTACTAAATTCCCTCAATTGTCCTCATCTTTTGCTAAAAGCAACATACTTTCAATATGCAATTAATAATATATTTTTATAATTGGATCATGTCCTTGCAACGATAAATTGCCAATGTTTTATAAGGCCTATGGTGGAAGGACATGCCTGTTATTAATAGACATGTTGATCCACAACTAATTAAACCTAATAAACCTAATAAATAAACTAAAATGAATTAATAATTGCAATGTATGTTCTAGTATATTACAAGTCATCCTGCTCTAAAAATATTTTCCCTTGAAGCTTGAATTTTGCTTAATTGATTGCAACTTCAGGAAGGATTTTAAACTTGATGAGATACTTAGTGATGAATGAAATTTGTTTAATAATTTATCTAGAATAATAGTACAATGATTCAATATTTTTTGAAACAATTGTTCACATTTCCATTCATATTTCTCTATGCCTGTCGTGCATAAGATTTTGTAGATAACACAACAACTATGCATTTAATGATTTTCATAAAAATGTTGGCCAAAAGGACACATCTCGAAGAAATTAAACTTGCTTTGGTGATCACATTTGGGAAGAATTTTTAAAATCAACACATGGCAAGGAGGGCAATTTGACATTGATCGGGGAATCGAAATCTTAGTTTGCAACATATCTTTCTCTTTCTTCTTAATCTTTTGTACTTTAACATATTTAACGCCATTTTGATCATCAATTTGTATTTTCATCATTGTTATTTTGATGACTATATTTCCTGAAGTTTTTGGATTCTTCATAAGAATCTTATGATTCTTTTTCACCTTCAAAATAGATATGGTGAGTCTTACAACTTATATGATTTTGGTGTTGATATGGTACTTGGATAAGTTTTCCCTTATGAATTTTTGATTTGACACTTTCATGATGAACTTGTGTCGTCAAGTTGATCTTTGATATTTTTACATGCATTGGTATGTCAATATTCTCTAGATGACATATGGCTTCTTGAGTGATGGATGATGGATCTTCAAACATTGTTGAATTTATGATCTTCTCCAATTATTTCTTGGCATACTTTTGTTCTTGTGATTCTTGATCACATTGAATTGCAACGTCCCTCATATCATCTATATATTTGTGTGTTAGACAATCTTCTGGGTTTTCATCTTTTATTTCATCGTGATTAGGATCATTTTCATTTCCTTTATTTTCATAATTATATTATTCTAACTCTTTATTTTATTCATAATCATCCTTGGCATCATCTTCATATTCATCGAATTTTTGTGCTTCATCATTATAATCTTTGAAACCATCATCTTCTTTGCTATCGACATTATGTTCATCAATGTTTGATGTATCTGTATATTTGTTTTCATTATTGTTAGTCTCAATAGCTCCTCTCTAGATTCACATTGATCTTCGACACTAGTAATTATTATAGATTATTTAACTGTGTGGAGTAAACTATTTCTGCAGGTCATATATGTTCTGTGTACGAAGCTGCAACTAATTTTTGTTACATATGCATATTTATGACCTAGCATTGTATTTTGAGTATTGTACTTGGAACACTAGTTCTTATTATTCCTTGTATTTGATGGAGAGATCCTTTGTTGAGGGAGATCATAGGGAGTCAGTTGAAATGATTTTTGTTTTTCTTGGGTCATGTGTGTAGCAACGATCCTTTGGTGAGGGGGGGTATAAGGAGGCGTGCGATATTGTTTTTCTTCTATCGTGGGTTTAGTAGGATTTTTGAACTACCATATCTCATAGTGAGGATTCAAATGCTATGTCTTGAAGTATATATATATATATATATATATATATATATATTTTGGTTTATTTATTTTTATCTTTGTAATCACTTACTTTTATCATGACGTCTTTTCCATTTTCCCTGGCATCATATTCACCAATTGTGTCTTCCTGATTTGGTTCTTGACTAGTTTCTTATTTGTCTTTATTTTCACTTTGTTTTTCGCGTTTTTTGTTTGAAATGTTTTTTTATCATTTCCTCAAGAATCGTAAATCTTTCTTCCTATTTTTTTCTACATTTCATTTACTTATACATTCCTTCAAAATATTTGCTTAGAAGAGACAACGTTGCCATTTTCAAGAAATTTTATCGAAAAATTTAACTCATTCCTTCAAAATATTTGCTTAGAAGAGACAACCTTGCCATTTCCAAGGAATTTTATCGAAAAATTTAGCTGTTAAAAATAATATAGTGATAATAATAATTTTTAAAATTTAATATTATTATTATTACGTGTTATCTTTTTATATAGTTTTTTTTTTGAGGAAAGATATATATATATATATATATATATATATATATATGATTCGAGTTTTTAAACCCACATTAGATGGGCACACATTAGATGGGCATAAAGGAATGTGGTCGCATGAAAAGGATGGATATGAGAGCGGGGCTGCCTGTGAATGGTTGTAGGTCGTGGGTGAGAAAATGCTGAGATTAGATGGACGCAGGATGGAGCCACACCGAGGGTGAGCTGGTGGTATTGGTGGAGGATGGGGGATATGCATTTGTTGGAGAGAGTGGTGGTGCAGCTATATGAGGGCTGACATAGTAGAAGTATGGTGAGAGTGGTCGTGATGAAGTTGACAAGGGGTATGGGTGGTGAGAGTGGGGGACGAGGGATGAAAATGGGATAAGAAAATGGATAGAAAATTGGCGTGGAGAGGAAGGTGGTGCACATGCAGTGGTATAGAATGCTTAGAAGGGGTGGCACTAGGATGAAGACGAGGGTGGGGGGAATTGTAGAGGAGAACTGGAGAGTAGAATGCTCAAGAAGCGTGGAGAGTAGAAAATGAACAATGTAGACGGGAATGCATTGCATTGGTGTAAGTGGCGGTAGCAGCGGTTTTGTGGGGAGGTCGTAGATGGAGGAGCTTGGTAGAGAAGCTATGGATTGGAGGAAGCGCAGGGAGAACATGTGAGGAATAGAGTGTATGGGGATGCGAGCAAAGGGATGGAGTAAGGTAGAATGCGTGGGGTCGATGGGAGTGATTGGTAAATGAAGGAAGGAGAGGTGGTGAGAAAAAAAAAATGAGTAAGGGAGGAGCAAAGGTATGGTAGGGGAAAAATGAAAGAGGGAGGACCCGAGAAAGCTATGATACCACCTGAAAGAAGCTTACTTTTAATATGTAATTAATAATATATTTTTATAATTTGATGATGTTTTTACAATGATAAATGGCCAAGGGTTTTATATGGCTTGTGGTGGAAGGACATGTCTATTATTAATAAACATATCAATTAATAACTAATTAATAATTAATGACCTAATAAATAAATTAATATGAATTAATAATTGTAATATACGTTTTGGTATATTACAATTTTCTATGTATTTTCCATTTATGGCCATGGAGGTATCAGGGTCAAGGTAGGTATCAGGGTCAAGGTTGGGAATGGATGCATATCACACAAATGCTATCCATGATTGATTTTTCCTTATGCCCTTTTTTTTTCTCGATATTTCATCCCCAATTCATGGATTTTGAGATGTGGCCAAGGTTCCTGTAGAAAAATTCTAGGAAAAACCATGGTTTCTCTTAAGAAGAAGCACAAGGCCAACACTTTTCTTCAAGGGAAAACATGGCCATGTGTGTAAAAGCATGTAAAACACTTATTTAAAGCTAGTAGACTTCACTTGTTCCATTGATTTTGACTAGGAGTACCTTCTATTCATGTTCCTTACATCAAGGGTGTAAAATATCCATATCATAACCTTGCAATATCCATATCATAACCTTGCAGTGAAAGGATAATTGTTCATTGTCCAAATTTGAAACTAGGAATAGTCCTTAGCTACCAAGTTTGAGTTCACTAGGATCGCTTTGCTGAATTCCATGTATACATAGATCCCATAATAGGTATTTATGCATATGTACTCCATTTATTTGTCAGGCATGGAACTTTCAAAGCTCATTACCAATATTAGAGAGAAAATCATAAACCCTAAAATGAAGGTGGAGGTTAGGGAGTGTGACCCAAAGAGAGTTTGGAGAGAGGGAATGAGTCATGGATATGAATGATGGAGTCCAAATCCTTCATGAATAGAATGTGGTTTTCTGAAAACCATGATCTAGATTTAATAATGTGATCTCGATGTTACACTGAATCAATCTCTATATGGAAAAATCATTGACTGCAGGGATATATGAAGGATTCTTCTTTAATATTTGGTTTCAAAGGCCACAATATCCACTTAGTAAAATATGAAAGCCTTTTCAAATGCCATCGAATGTATGTATGATACCATTAGTGTTGTAAGAATATGCTTGTTCTACAATGGCCTTAACAATGGGGATTGCGAGTGTTGAAGCCTCTAGGACAATTGGAAGGCTCAAAGATTAAGACTAACAGAGGAGTCACTTTTCACCACTTTAGAGAAAGATACGCTAGAATTACTAGACTATGTGGCCACATCAGTTAAAGAATGAGAAGGATTTGATTGAAAAAATGTCATTGCAACCAAACTAGGGTGAGGGATGTAGATAAGGATACACCACTGTAGAAATCAAAGGATAGTGATTTAAGGCATGTTAGCACCTATGCTAAATTTGAATATTTTTACAAATGCATCCAGTCTAGTTCCCCTGTAAAAGAGTAATCCAATGAAAAATGAGGGGTAGGGGAATTTTTTTTTCCATGTCCTATGACCTAGAGGTACGTAGAAAAGGGTTTGGAGTTGCTTGGGAGGCTTATTCCTAAGCCTGAATGCCAAACCAGTCAAAACATCCATGGGTGCGACCTTGGAAATATGACTAAGTAAGAAAAAGATGATCAAGGTTAAAAGTTGATCGATATGGATGGCCTGCATGTAAAGTGGAGAAGATCAAAGGCTGTAAATCATTTCCACCAAGGAAAAGTTGGGAGCGGAAATGTAGAAAAAACAAGTTTATGTTGTGATAAGTGATAAAACCCGATTTCTGCCCTCCGTAGTCCAAGATCGATGACTCAAAACGTTTCCACCAAAGATCAACGGTCCAATAAAAGACGGAAGCGAAAAAGGTAAAGAAGTTTGGTTTGAAAGTTAGAATACCGATTTCTGAATTCTGTAGTCCGAGATCCGACGATCAGGGAGAAATTCCGCACAGATCAACGACTTGAAAAGCAGCAAAGGGTGGAAGCGAAAAAGGGTAAAGTTTTGGGTGGAAAAACTTGGAAAAGCTGATTTCCATTTTTTGCGATCCAGATCGACGATCCAGAGCACTTCCACCAAAGATCAACGGTCCGGAAGAGAGTAGAGGGGCAGATATTGGAAAGCGGGAAACTTAAGAATTTAGTCGTGAAAATTTGAAGTCCTGCTTTTTGAGATTAGCAAGATCTATGGTTCATAGATATCCCGCGCAGATCAACGGTGCATAAAGGCGCAAAGGGCAGAAAGCAGAAACACAAGATTTCTGGGTATAAAGGGTTGAGTTTCTGCCTTTTGCGATCCGCAAGATCCGATGGCTCAGAATGCTTCCGTTAAAGATCAACGGCTCAGAAAGAAGCAGAAGGGCGAAAAGCAGGAGTATGAAGTTTTGGTTATGAAAAGGCAAAATCCCGCCTTCCGCTTTCTGCAGCCCGCATCTTAACCTCAGATTAACAGTTGGGAAGGTCTCTGTCCGAGAGAGACGATGCAAAAAACAGGAACATGTGCACGAGTTAAATAGACTTCCCAATATGCGGAATCGGTAGGCCCCACATCTTTCAACGGCCCAGATCAGAGTCTGATCAAGATCCACGACCAATACCAATTCAATTGGTGCAACAAGCGTGGATAAATCCACTTTTCAGATTAGCGAAATCCTGTAGGACCCGCAAATTCCAACGGTTCAAATCTTGAGGGGAATATGCATATCGCTGGGTGAACTTGCACACTCAAAGTTGCGGAGCGCCTGGGCGATGAGAAACATGCTTAAATGACGTGTCCTCTCCTTATTGGATATTGCGATCGAAGATTGGGAGTACAAAAGTCACTTTTTGGAGCGCGATGGTGCTTATTTCAATGGTGGTGATCAAAGGTTGAATAAGATCAACGGTGAATCTGCATTTCCCAACCAAAACAAGCAATGAGTTTTATCAAGCAGGCAGATTGCGAAATTGGGTAAGAGCCACACCATTGAACACGATCAGGATCTAAGCAGGTAAAGATGAACGGTCTAGAATATTTTTCGTAGGTGAAGATGCAGACATTAAGGAAACCGTTGCAAAACGTCGAAGGAGGTTCTGAACCATCGTTTTTGGTCAAGTGAGCCTAAATCCCTGGTGTCAAATTTACCTAATTGATCCATCATGTGCTTCCCAGCATGATTTCCTGTTTTGTTTTGTGGTCATGGCGAATCCACCAGATCAAAGGTTGTTAGGATTTTATGATCATTTGAGTTTGATCCCCATTTTTGTAACTGATTTTGTTGCTCTTTTTTGAGGTTGGTCTCGGGAGCCCAGTACTCTGTAAATGTAACCTCGATAGAGGAAGAATAGGTTGGTTGGAACTTTCATTCAGAAGCCTTAATGCTCAGGTTTTGTAGCTCTATTATTTTCTTGGAAGCTTTAATGAAAAGTATTCTCTGAGTTTTCTAAGATTCATCAAGCTATTTCCTGTTTAGTGTGTGTTTCCTGTATTTGCATTTTCATGTTTTTGTTTTTCTGCCATTACGTTTCTAGATTGTATGCAAGGAATTCATTTATGCTAACGCTCCTTCCATCATAAATTTTATTTGTTATGTGTTTATAATGGCTGTGATAGAATTCATCCATTGATAGATGCTCTGTTTGAGTTATTATCCCTTGTTATATTTTTGTTAAAGGCGTTCCCAGATATTC
Organism: Pseudotsuga menziesii; assembly: GCA_001517045.1. Taxonomy (NCBI): domain Eukaryota; kingdom Viridiplantae; phylum Streptophyta; class Pinopsida; order Pinales; family Pinaceae; genus Pseudotsuga; species Pseudotsuga menziesii. Next base: position 257,854 of record LPNX010983548.1, on the reverse strand, counting down.
ATCCATTGATAGATGCCTCTGTTTTCACTGGGCTCTTTCCTCATTTCTATCTGTCATCACTTCAAGATAATTGATCGAACATAATAGCCACGTTGCCTAATATTTCATAGGAAAATCACCACTCATTATTGTTATAATCCCCTTGGAGATTTTCAGGATGTGACTCCATTTCCCAATGGTATTTCTTGTCTTTTTGTTTTACCATCTTTAAATCTGCAAATATCCTATTCCTATCAAACATCTAGCCTTCTGACCGTTTTCTTAAAGCCATATGTATATGTGAATGAGTTTGTGACATAGAGAGAGACCTCTATGACTATATAGGCTAGAATACAGTCTAAAGATTGGTTGAAATGGTTACCCCTGTGACTTCCTACCACAACCGTAGGAAAATTATAGGGTGATAACAAGGCCTTTAGTGTGGGGGAAGTAAGAATTAAAAAGTGAGGCTAGGGTGAATAATAGTTCTCATATGGGGCATGCTATTTTTATTTTTATTTTTATTTTATTCTTAAGCTTATAGAAGAGGGATTTTTGGTTACCTTTTAGGCTCATCCATTCCTTTATATCCAATTTGTTTGAGATTCTAATGGATTAGGTTTAGGTTGTGCAATCAGATTATTATTTCTACTATGCCCTCTAAGATCCCATCTCACTTGCAACCCTTGTGTCAATGACAACTATTTGACAAACAAATATTCGTCATCAACATGGCATCCTTTTGTGAGTTTGATAACAATGATTCTCTCAATGTTTATTTCATATGGGGAGGCTATCCTTCCACTTTAGAAATATACTGATTTAATCCACTTGGAAATGGAGAGTTATCATGGAGAGCCACCTAATGAATCATTTGATATGAAAAATATCGATGCTGGCAGGATGAGGCAGGTGTTAACAATGCATCAATCATCAATGGATTTTGATTTTATGGATCACTCAACCAATGGTTTGATGACCCATACAATGGTTCCCCAAGTTTAAGGATTTGTATGACCACACTCCCCTACTTTTCTATGATCTATACATTTATCCTCTTTAGAGTTCTAGCGTGTACTATTATGCATTTGAATATAAAGAGAATGGTTTTTCCATTGAGTTCATTGTATAAAGTCTCATCCTAGGAAATTTGAGCAAAGATTCATATACTCACGTCATCTCTAAATATTAATCCAATGACAAAAACCCTCATCTCCTAAAGAAGGGGTTTCATTTTTGGGAGAGCCACGAAGGAAGCATACAATATTAAGAAGGAAGATAACCACTCTAAATTTAATTCTAGGTGTGGATTCAAAGTTAAATGTAGTAATTTCTATGGGATGTAAAAATTTAGTAGGGAGAATGAATGGATTCCATATTGGAATACAAGCCTTGAAGGAATGGGTCCTACACTAAATTAAAACTATTATTAGGATACTCCCTTTGATGTATGGATTGAATTGAAAATCCACTTAGTGGCCAACTCTTCTCCCAGTGTCAACAGATCCTGGTGAATTAGGCATAACAATCTATTATTAAGAATATGGATTATAGATTTTGATGTAAAGATATAAAAGGTTGGTAGGACCCTAATGTAGGTGAGGCTCCCCCACATGCTGCTTATTTTTTGGTCATAGAAGGTTTTTGAAAATATAGGTAACACTCTAGGATCCCACTATGAAGTTGACATGTCCTTTGCAAAGATTATCATATACACCGTGGATCACATTCTAGTTGGAAATGATCTAAAAGAGGGTATTTCTAATTTGACATCCATATTAAGTGGTTTATTGGAGCATAATTAAGAACTTAACTATGAAAAATGTTCCATTTCAATGCGACAATTGTCACATGTACATACACCTAGCCATAGAATGTGCACTTCCTGACAAATTCTAGAAGTGGGTTAAGAAGTCCACTAGCCTAAAAAATGAAAAGTCAATGGGAGAAAATATTCCAAGAGATCGTTCGATACTTGAACCTTCTATACATATTACCTACTTATGCATTCAATGGAAGATCCAACTAAGGTGGAATTGATTCCCTCCCTAGATGAATGTGGCATCATTAAAACACCCCGTGGATTTAAATTAGAATAATACTGAGTTTGGCATAGAAGATAATATCCCATTTCCTAAGGAAGGTATGATGGATTATGGAAAACCCCTCTACTAGCCAATATAGAATCAACAATCACTGTTTTCTTATCTTTCTTTCTCTCCCTAAGAATCATGGAGCCAATGTGTCCATCTCTATCTCCTCATGAATAATAAATCCCAAAGAAGTCCAAAAGAATAAGCAAAATCTCTCTGAATAGGAGACATATGGTGGCCCAAAATACAACTTAAGGACAAGATCCAATGGTCCCCCATATTCTATAAAAAGTAGTGGCCGAGGCTCTAGTTGATCTTAAATATACTAAATCTCTCCTATCCAAGGTTCAATTCCAAGCTAGAAAATAAATTGTATCCAAAAAACAATTATCTCTTGAAGGGGAGCTTAGAGGCCAAAATATCCTAAATGAGGTTTCTTAATGATAAATATACTCTCCCTTAATTGTTGTGGGCTATCCACCCCCTTTAAAAAACTAGTGCTAGAGTGGCTGATCTCTGTAAAATATACAAATATGATTTCTCTAAAATATTTATGGAAGAAAGTGACATAATTATTCATGATCTTAGGAAGCTTATCGGTGGTTGGGATTTCACATGTGTTGACTCAAAAGGTATATATTGGGGGATATTAATGGGATGGAAGGTCAAAACCTCCATTTTTACAACTCTTGGTATGTCACCTCAAGTCTTTGATTCATTTTACACTCTAGAGATATTGGGAAGGATATTCTTTACCTTAATATGTATGGGCCTTATTCACACCATCGCGATTTATGGGATTATTTTTTTGGGAAGAAATAAATGTTTTATGAACTACTAGTTATCGTTGGGGATTTGAATTTATCCATAGGTTCATTGGAAGTCTAGGGCCTTGTCTTCCATATTAATGGATTAATATATTAGTTCACTCATAAATGGATGAAGTGGGATTAATTGATAACCACTTATGATCATGAAATAGGAGGACCTCATGTTGATATAACTCACATAATAAATTATTATCCTCATTGCTACCACTGTAGTATTCCTATCTAAAACCATGTGGCATACCTTCTGCCACAACCCTAAGTTGGAATAAGAAATATATTTCTTGAATAAAGACAACCTAAAGAGGAGATGAACTTCCACAACAAAGAATATACCGAATCAAGTCACACATTCATTGTTTCTACTTGTGTTTCTAAGTCTGGAAGTCTCTTACTATCCTCTCTCCAGCTATCCCATTTTACTCTAATTAGAATGTAGAATTCATCCCATTATACTTGAGGTGATAAATTAATTTCCCATGTTCTTCCGGGGACCACCCCCTAACCATAAGAAGCAATTGTAGCTTTCCATTTATGCATTTATGCTTCTATTTGGAAGTAATCCCTAGGGCCTATGTGATATGTTTATGTCCCAATCACCTGGGTAACAGGATTAGTGAAACCTTCATCTATTTGGGTATCCACTATCTGAGTATAAGGAATGAGAAACTCCTCATCTGTATAGGTATCGTTATCATGACTAAATAATCTTTTTTTCTAAAAACCAATAAAAAATTATCTTCTATTTGCTTGAATTCTTGGTTTATTGTATCAGTTTTTCGTGACTCTAATGGATACTTCATTCCATATGTGGTAGCATCATCCACTAATTCAGGATTGTCCTTAGGGATTGGATCGATTAGTTATGTATGGGATCCCACAATTACACTAGAATATTTATTAAGATCCACAGGGGTAACTATTTCATTTCTTGGGTCACCTTCATGCATAGTAGAAGGTGACCAAGTGCAAGGGTCAAGGGCCTAAACTAGGATGTCTAACCCTGATTTAGATTCATATGCTTGCAACCTTTCCTTCAAGATCTTTAATTTCCTTCTTAACATCTTATTTACCCCTCTCAACTTATGGTTTTGTTTTTGTAACATAAAATAGAAGGGTTTCATATATAGCTTACTTGGATGAATGCTAGTGGTTTTCCTTTCTTGTGCCCACTTGGCTTGCTGAAAATGGCTTATGCAACAATTTCTTGTGTAATATGGTTCTCTAACTTTCTAGCAACCATGCTCATTCCGAGTTATTGTGTGGAAGCAAGGGGTTCCTCCGATGCCGGTTCTTGTACGATGCAACTAGGATGTATTGCTAGTTCTTATGTGGCAATAAGTGGTTCCATTGGTGCCAGTTCCTGTACAATGTTAGGACTCATTGTTGTTTCTTGTGTGACAACAAGTGGGTCATGCTAGAGACTGTTTGTAGTAGAATGACATCTTCTTTTATTCCTTGTAGTTTTGGGACAATCTTTTTCCTCAATTCTTCTTTTTCTCTGGAATACTCTTTTGCTGGATCTTGAAGGGACTTCCTCTTCAGTCAGGCATAGTTGAATTACTTGCTTCAGAGGGTATTCACCAACAATTTCTATGTCGTTGTCATATATATATATATATATATAGGTCTTTGTTCCCTTGTACATTCTATGTGCTTCTCCTTTTCCCTATGTATTTACTTCCAATTTCTATTCCTTTTTAGTGTCAATTTTTGGTTTCTTTTGAAATTATAGTGGGTTGTTACAAGATCACGTCCCATGGCCTCTTTGACTATGGCAATATGTTAATTACTAGGAGTTTGATCAATCCATGGTGAGAAACATAGGCAACCAAATTATTTGTAGTTCTAACATTTCGTTCTAGTTTTTGCATGATTTTCAATAGGAAGTATGGAATGTTGATCGGTCGATGCTTGAGATGGGAAAGCAAGTTGAAATGGTAACCAAATAGAAGAGGGTACCTACCTTCGTAAATGATAATATTTTGCACAAAATAAGCTACATCCCACCATAATGGAGGTAACACATCTCGATGAAATCCTAGTTCCTTTTCTACCATTGTCTCTAATACTACTGGGAAGTGTGATTTGACTATTGGGAATGTGACCTTTAGAACAAACCACCTTTCCCCGAGTCTCTGGTGGTCTCATGAACAAATATAAAGTCTCCTCTATAACCCTAATTTTCAGATCTGAGACCACAGTTCTAGATGTATGAAATTTCATAGGAAATTCCGAAGCAATGCCAACATCAAACCCTTGCAACCTTTTCAAATATTCCATCCATCTTGCATCTTGAAAAATATGGTACACTACATGATTTTGTTGTAACTGGGTCAAAGACAGGGGTTCATGTCTCATAGGTGGACTTCCCATGGTGATGATTTGTAATAGGGACCATTGTTTTCTAGAGTAGCAGTAGATTGATTGGAAGCAAGTGAGGTGGTGGTGGGAGTGACATCCCACATGGTGAGAGAAACCTCTTCCCCCGACAAAAGGGGTTGGCCATCCGGCTAGTTTTTACTAGTTTTTTGCTATGAATCTTCACGGATTTTTTAAAATGTTAAAAAACACTACTAGATCTTACAGATTGTGGGTGTTGGGGGTTTTACTGTCATCTGATTTCATTTCTGAGCTTAAAATTGCCCAACAAACAATATAAATTACAGATTTTGATAGATTAAATTCCGGCAAAAAATTGACCTAAAAGTCAAAAGGTCCCCTAGTTAGACAGCGCCCAACTTATGTGGTGAGTGAGATGTATTTTCCCTTAAACAAAATAAAACCATAAAAATATGCAGTGCATGGAAATTCGTACCTTTTGTACTTCCACATGTGATATTATTATGATGATATTGACATAAAACTGGCCCATTACTTTCTTGGATAAGGGTCATGTGGATAAGTAGCATTCGTAGATCTCCAAAAAATACCCAGAGGTACAATGAACGAGATGCGAAAAAAATCAAGGAGTTGCAGCAACATGGGCATTGGGTAGTGTGGAGATGACGCGATCCAGGAAAAAAACACGGGGAGTTACAATAACCAAGGGAGTTACAATAACCAAAAATCATTGGGAGTTGCAGCAACTGGAAATCGCTGGGAGTTGCAGCAACTGGAAATCGCTGGGAGTTGTAGCAACTGAAAATTGTTGGGAGTTGCAGTAGCCAATGATGGGTGAAGAACTGGGTATGCTGAAACTTGTTTAATGCAGACATTATTTTAATTGGAATCAGACATTTTATTATATATATATATATTTGTTGCTGCAAATCATTCAAATCATTGAGTTCTTGGTGCTAATGGATAAACTAATCACACCAATGATATCAACATATCAATACGTAAATATATGTTGAGTAAAGGATTTATTGGATAAGCGATGTCCATTAGCTAACAAAGGAGTTTGGGCCTCATAAATAGTTCTAAGTTAATTGATCCATTATTAAAAACTGTATCAATCTTATAGGGGCCTAATTATTAGATGTGAAAATTTCCTTTGAAATATTTGAATATAAAGTCATATAGAAAGGACCAATCTCCCATTTGATATTTTTTTATTTTTGTGGAAATGCGTGGGGGAATGTGATGGGGGACGGGAGATGAGTGAATGAGAGATGAACGTGAAGATTGTCTATGAATTGTCATTTCATTTTGTATGTTGTTTTTGCACAACTGAAGTTTAATGTAAGTCATCTTGGAAAATATCATCTTGTTCATTGATCCAATTTAGATGATGTGTTGAGATTCAGTGAGGTTTAAACCAACTTGTAAAGCAGTCGTCATTGTTAGTATTTCAAAATAAATTGGAAACATGAAATTCTTACCATAAATAAGCTCATAGGGAGTAAAACCAATAGTATTTTTTCATGTAGTTTGGTAGCCCCAAAGAGCTTTAGGAAATTGATTGACTTAGTCATGGAGGTGAGCTTGTACAACATTTGTGATGATAGACTCCAACACCTTATTGGTACTCCCACCTACCCATTATCTTGTGGGTGGTAAGGTGAAGTAATTATGTACCAAATATGATATTTCTCAGTGAGTGTCTAGATCAATTTTGAATTAAACTGAGGTCCTAAATCAGTGACAATCCCGCATGGAATCCTTAAAGAGAAAGTCTGACATAGGCTATTCGGTAGCTCTTGATACTTCCTTGGAATCTACCCATTTAGTAACATGATTTGTATAGACCAGAATATGGACCTTTTGGTGAAATGGAGGATGAATGGCTCCCAGAAAATCTGATGCCCAATTCTCAAAAGGTTCTATAACAAGTTGTGTTGAAGTGGCATTTCATTTGATTTGACTAGTTGTCCCATTCTTTGACATATATCACAAATTCTTATGTATTGCTTGGCATCATGGAAAAAGCTATGCTGATAGTAACCCAAATTGAGCACCTTCTTAGTAGTCCTCTTGTTGGCAACATGTCCTCCACATTGTTCATCATGGAAAGCCTTCAGAGTGTTCTATATTTCATCTTCTTTGATGCAACATCAGGTCATAAGATCAGGTTCTGCATGAAAGATGCATCCTTGGATCCATGAATATTTGGTGCTCTCTCAAATGATACTATTTGCGTTCCATTGGTAAAAGGTGGTGTATAGGTTTCTGTATAGCCAAATAGTTGGAAATATATGCATACCATAGAGTGTTAGTAGATATTGTGAAAACATGTTCATTTGGGAAACTATCCTTACCAATAAACCTTCTTCTTCATTGGTAAGTTGAGAAATAAATTCTAATACACTGTTATCTTTTGCAAGAATGCCAATAATGGTGATGCAATTCTTGCAATAAAATCAACCACCTAGTTACTCTGCCACAACAATGGGTTTTTTCATTAAGCAACTTATAACAATGTGACCAATGTGTATAAATACCTGGTAACTAGTGATATAATGACATATTTTATTTATAAAATGTACAACAATAAGGAATTCCTTATTTTTTACCATATAGTTTAGTTTTGCATAAAACAAATTCTTATTAATGAAGTATATGGCATAAGGCTTGCGTACTTCTTGTTGTCTAAGAACTGCACCAATTTCATTATTTAAAGCATCTGTAGAGACATGAAATGGTAATGACTAGTCAGGGCCTCTTAAGACTAGAGCTTTTAAACATGAATTCATTTAAAGAAACCTTGTGAAGATTGTTCTCTATTTTGATGCGAAGTAATATATGACGGGGATTTGATCGAAACACTGTGTCTTTTCGCTTCTTTCTGTTTTCCTGTTTTTCTTACAATGTGACGTGGATGGATTAATGTGGAAATATAATGCTTCTTTCGGAATGATGCGATGCTTTTATGTTTTAAGTCATGTTATGTTCGTAGATCCGTTTATGCATCGATTCTCCTGGTGTGATCTGAATATGTTGATCTGATTATATGAATATATGATAAACGAACCAATGCTTGATCTATGAAGTAATGGTGCGATAGTTGAACAGTAGATGCGCAAAAACGCCTTCTTACTATGGAAACATGGTTCCAACAATTCTCCCTTGAACATCTCGGGTGAGACCTCATCTGCTCTGCAGGTGTTGCTGGACAGGGTTAAACCTGTTTGGGCCGGTGCTTAGGGAGATTGCTGAGTTAAGGGTGTCGAAAGAGAGTGAACTCCTGTCGAAGGATCTATGTCAACAACACTGTTAATGCATGCGTCTAGTCTAACCATACCAAATTTCAGACCAAGCCGACACATATATAAAAAACTTCAATGTTGGCCTCACATTAGAGGAAATTTGGGGTCTAAAATGGGCCTTATAAGAAAATGGGCCAACAATAAATTCTTCTGAGCTGGAATTCAAGAACCAATAGAATTTCAGTAAAATGATTCAACCATAATGGTTGACTTCACATATTTGTTATAATTAAACCCTTGTTTTTATTCAAATTTCGAGCGGGAGGGCTCATTGGATGCAGAATTAAATTCCACATCCGAGTACAAACACTGCATACTTTTGACGGACTCCGTTGCCCAAAAAACAAGAAATACCTAAAAAAACGTGATGATGACATCATCATCACATTTTTTAAGGTATTTTTTGTTTTGGGGAAGCGAGGTCCATCAAAAGTATGCAGTGTGGGTACTCGTTGGATGCGACATTTAATTCCGCATCCAACAAGTCCTCCCGCTCGAAATTTAAGTAAGAACACAGGGATATATGTTGAAAATGCGAACAAAAATGTAGTTTTTTTCTTTCTTTCTCCAAATTAATAAATATTATTTTATTATTTTAACTATTATTTTATTTTCCTTAGGAGGCCCATTTTAGACCTCAAATTTCCTCTAATGCGTAGCACATTAATTAACCTATAGGTATGGTTTTTTCTGCTTGAATTGTGAGTGTCATTCATGTTTGATGATGATGATGATGATGAAGATGGTGATCACGATGTTGATGTCATATGAAATGATGAAGAAGATGATGATGACAACGACGACGATGATGATGATGATGACAATGATGATGATGATGATGATGATGATGATGGTGATGATGATGATGACGATGTTTGAGTCTGGAAACCCTCCCACATAGTCAATGCATGTGTCTATTCTAACCATGCCAAATTTCAGACCAAGCCAACACATATATAAAAATTTCAACGTTGGCCCCACGTAGCACATTAATTAATCTATAGGTATGGTTTTTTTTGCTCGAATTGTTAGTGTCAGTCATGTTTGATGATTATGACGATTATGAAGATGGTGATCATGATGTTGATGTCATATGAAATGATGCAGATGATGATGATGATGATGATGATGATGACGACGACGACGATGATTATGATGATGACAATGACGATGATGATGACAATGACGACGGCGACGACGACGATGATGATGACGACGATGATGTTTGAGTTTGGAAACCCTCCCACACAGTCAATGCATGCGTCTATTCTAACCATGCCAAATTTCATACCAAGCCGAAACATATATAAAAAATTTCAACATTGGCCCCACGTAGCACATAGATTAATCTATAGGTATGGTTTTTGTTGCTCGAATTGTTAGTGTTAGTCATGTTTGACGATGAAGTTGACGATGATTATGATTACGATGATTATGATGATGTTAGTTATGATGACAATGCCGACGATGATGTTGATTTTAAGAGGACAACTCTAAATTATGTTAATAACCACCTTAATTCACACCAAAATCCTTTAATTTATTGAAAAGATAATAATTGCATTGACTATGATTAGAATATAACATTGAACTGATATTTATTTGGCTTGCGATTCATTTTAGAGATGTGTGAAATGCCACAAACAACAAACATCAATACTCGATCTCCATGTCATCATTATTGAAATATGGTGGAGATATGCATATCGGCGTGTCTATGCCATCATTATTGAAATACACTGGAGTTAAGTATTGAAAAAGAAAATACCAAACAATATTAGCTGCAAAGTATGGAAGCACATTGTTCACAAAAATAAATATTGCTTTCCCTGCACCTAAATTTATTCTCTTGTGTATCATATGTACAAACTATCCTACTCTAAAATCTATTGGAACCATCTATCTGCAAATCCAAAATGATGATCTATTCAACTATAATTTTAAAAATCTTTGAAGAGTTAGCTTTATTTTCTTGTGTATCATATATATATTAACAGATATTCTTATGCTTACATAAGAGGCAGAGGGAGAAAGTTAAGGTTTTCTATCTCAATACTTAACTAAAAAAAATAGGATTTTGTATTTTACAATTTTAATAACTATGGAAAGGGTAAAGTATGAAATAAAATTAAATGGAACTAAACTAATTGAGGTTACTAATTGTTAAATTTTTGCATCCTTTGATTGATTGAAGTCAAGTATTAGTAAGGATGACATGGAAAATATGGTGAGGGACTCAACATAGGGACCTACCATCTTAATGTAGAGGTTTTTATCTAATTACTTCCACCCATAACCTGCATATTTTTTAAGTGGTCAATTAAATAATTGTGACCTAAAAACTCAATGTAATTGTTTAACACGATAGTTTGAAGATAATTTCTTACTTTTCTTGTCAATATCTGGAATGTCACTTTTGTCCACCTTCTCGACAATAATCTGCAAAATTTCAATGGAAAACCAATAAGAAAACTCATTCTATAAAAGGAAATCTAGAAAAATGGTAAAATCATTTTTATCATATTTTTTTCAAGGAGAAGTTATAACAATCAAAATGAATTATTATTTGTATCTTATATTTGATGATCAAAATTAATTTATTTTGCAAATCAAATTATATAATAATAGTCAAATATTTAAAAATTCAATATATCAAAAAGTAACTTATTAACATAACAAGACTTGGATCTTACAGGTATGCGATTTGGATACTTGTCACAGATTCTTTTAGCCTCGTCTTTTATCCTATATATAATATGATCTCATTAATGTGAGTTACTCTTTTTAAAACAAATAATATAAAATAATATTTCAAAAATTATTGAATTTTGAGTACCAATAATATTCAATGTTTCTATTGCAATATTCAATAAAAATATATAGAGTAGATATATTACTGCATACCTCTTACACTTCAATATAATTCATCATATTCTTCATCCAAGTCATCATCTGTATCATTCGGATTTCGAAATCGAGTCAACATTGTAAGGATTGACCATATCATCATCGTCATCTATGTCAGTTACGATCATCATGTCATCGTCGATATCATCTTCATGGACATTGTCTACCACATCATCTAATTCAACTAATTCTTCGACATATTCTTCTGGAACATGATCATCTAACTCTTCTTGATCATGATCTTCATCATCGTCTTCTTCTTTGAGACCCTCTTCATTACCTTCCTCTAGGTTATACTTTACCGGCCTTCCCCTTGGATCGTGTCTCATAACAAATGACCAACTCGCTTTACTTAGAACCTCAGAGTAAAATACCTGTTCACATTGGATTGGAAGAACATAGAACTCTGTTCCTGGTTCAAACAACCTTGTATTTACCATGTTAAATCCATTATCGTGTTCAATAATAGTTCTAGCGAGATCACATTGATTTAATTATAACCTGTACCATTTGACAACGAACACAACTACCTTGAAGGAGTTAAAGTCACACTGAAGAATATCTTCCAGATACCCATAGTATCGATTTTCAGAGAGTTCTGGATGTCTATCACTTCTAGAGGAAACATGGGTCACCTCAAATACTACATATATCCCATAATATGATGTTTTCTTTGTTTTTTCCAACTTTTTGATGTGATATCTACACCCATTGCACACCATATCCTTATGGTGTTTTACCTACAACACGCCATACATGAAAATATTATATAATGATTCAATATTTATGATTAAGTGCATGTTTATGCCATATAGGGAAAAACTCAACGTGCACATCAATATGTAATTTGCCAAAAAAAATAATTAGAGTGGTTGATTAATATGCTTGCCTACGTATCTTTTAAACCATATCCTAAATCGATTTCCCTTTGTGTAAGATTCGTATCTCCATTGTGACGTGCTCCTTTAACCAATGAAGCCACACCTTCCCATGATATTCCATGACCATATTCTTCGCATCGTTCAATCCATACCTTCATCCAGTCAAGAATTTTTGTGATGTATAAATGAATTGCATCCCACTCTCGACCAACTGCTTGATGTCAATAAAAATTAAAATTCAATATTGTTAGCACTGTTTTTGTGCTAATTAGTTGGATAAATACAAAACATTGTAATGATGAATAAGGTATGTAAATTTTCACATCATACGAACCTTAAAGACTATTTATGAAGGTCTGCAGCGGTTGGAAAGGACATTTTTTAGATCCATAAGGGCCAAATACATGAGAATTTCTGACTTCCGACTTTGAAATGCATGTAAATGAAGAAATCCGCCCTTAGATAAATATTGACATGAAACGAACAGTCTAGATGTGCTGTGGAAAAGATCAACGACCTGAAAATCATTTCCGCCCAAGGAAAATCGGGAGCGGAAGTGTGGAAGTAGTAAAAATTTAGTTATGAATGTTAAGATTATTAATCCTCCCTTGACCAAACTTTCTATTAGATTAATTTAGCCTAACTTAGGAGTTTTAATTACTTAATTAAGTCCACTAGTACCATTGTTTCCACATGGCCTAATGGGGCCACATGTACCAGTTACTAGAGTGTGGGGAACACTGCTAGAGGCTATATGCCACTGACTGCACTTGCATGCATCAGATTAGGCACCTCCTAGGCTAATCCCTACATTTTAGGAGCCACTGGGAGTCCCAACACCAACCTCCTCAGTGAGTTGGAGTTGGAACTAGTTAAGCTTAGTTAATTTCTAGTTACATTCAATTAGATCACAATTGGTTTAGTTAGCGCTAGTTATGCATGGATGCATGTGGATTAGGTGCCTTTGCTCACCTAGCACTTTAGTTAGATTGAGTTAACTGTTTATTAATGATTGTGTGAGTTTTTTAGACATATGGAGTTAACTATTTGGACTTTGATGTTGGTTGAGACATCCTGAGTTAGCTAGTCAGTTAGGTACAATCACATCCAATTGGTAGATTCGAATTCTTCCTTATGTAAACTATTGTAACACTGGATTTAATTAAAGATAATGATACTGTAATTATTTGAGCTATACTCATCCGTTTCATGTGTGGTTTGATTTGTTCAGTGTGTATCTTCATTCCTTTTTTACTGCATCAATAATAATTTTTGGACTCAATACTTGAAGATCTAAATGGCACAACAATTTTAACAATGAAAAGTGACATCTCGACTTCCGCCTTCCATGATACGACGGCTCAGAAATCTTCTCCTGAAATCAACGGCCCAAAAAATGGCGGAGATCAGAAATCGAAGAAGGTAAAAGGTCTAATATTGAAAGTTCAAAGTCTGCCTTCCACCTTCCGCGTTCCACCAGATCCAACGATCAGGAAATCTCCTGCACATATCAACGATGCGGAAAGATGCAAAGGTCAGAGATCGGAAGCGAGAGATGTAAAGTTTTGATGGTGAAAAAGTTGAAGTTCTGCTTTTTAATTTTTTCTAAAGGCAGAAGCGAAAAGGTGGAAGAGAAAGGGGTGAAGTTTCAAAGTGCAAAAGTGGGAAACCCAATTTCCGATTTCCACGATCGGGATTCGATGGTTTAGAGAGGTCATGCATAGATTGATGGTGTGGAATGAAAGGGCAGAAGCAAAAAGATGGGATCATAAACGTTAGAATTGCATTTTATAGAAAATTTAATTTTCTCTTTCCGCTCTCCAAAAAAGTGTGAAAGCAGAAAGGAGGAGGAGGAGATGCAGAAGCGAAAAAGTCAGAATTTATGTTTTACAAAAAGTGGAATGTCTGTCTTCCACTTTTCTCCAGATCGACAGTCCAAAAGTTTTCTGCAGGCGATCAACGGTGTGGAATGAGAGAAAGGGGTGAAAAGAGATAAAAAGGTGGAAAGGGAAAGTTAGAAGCTGTTTTTCGATTCCCGCCAGCTCCAGATCGACGATTCAGAATACTTCTTGATGAAATATTAACGGTCCAGAAGGGTTTTCACTGGTAAAGATGCAGGCATGGATGAAGTTGTTGCTGATTTCCCAAAGGAGCTCCAAAATGTCATTATTAGCAAGAGAGCCTGAGTCCTTGCCGTCCAAATTATCAAACTGATCTGTTATGCGCGGTCCTCCATGCTTGTTTGGTTGGTTTTTGATCATGGAGAATATGTTTGATCATCATTTTGTTAAGATTCGATATCATTACTGTAACTGTTTTGGGATCTATTTCGAGGTTGGTCTCGGGAGCCTAAGATACTATAAATATACCCTCAATAGAGGAAGACAGGGTTGAAACTTGTGAGACTTTTGCGTTATGTAATTAGGAGATCTGTCTTTAATGGAAGTGAAAGAGCTGAATGCTAGTCTTTGAATGCAAAGATTCATGTATATTTCTCAGTTACAGTCTGTGCTCTCTTTTCTTTATGTGCATGTCCTTCTTATTAATCTTTCCATCATGTTTTCTTTCATATTTGAGATAAGAGTGTGATAGTTTTCAGAATTCATACCTTGTTATGCTCTGGCTATCAAAGTTAACGTAGAATTCATCTATTTGGTGCCCTGCGTTAATGGACTGTCACCATTTCTTCCTTATCACTAGACCAAAAACATATTGACCGTAACCGACGTATTATCTTTCCTTTGGAGACATTTTCGATGCAAACTGCTCTGTATTTATTGGTAATTGTGACTCCATATCCCATGTTCTCTTACTTTGTTTCAACCACAACAATATATGAATTTAATTTCATGTCTATATCTGGCCTTGTTATATATCTGTGAGAGATCCCTCTTTAGAAATGGAGAAGCCAAATCCATTTCTTAAAGTGGTTCTGTTGTTACCTTGGAGTTCACCTTCCATAACCTTGGGTGAAATCCTAAGTGCTAACAAACTGGCGCTATTTCCAGGGACACGTAAGTGCAAATCATCCCTGAGAGAAATGTCAAATATCCTAAGAAGAAAGGGTTTCTGCGGGTAAACAGAGACTCCTGTAGCGGAATAAGGTTGTATATTTTCCCTGGTGACTCCACATTGCTTTTGAGCGAATTGCAGAAGGAATATTGGCTTCCAGGAGGCTGCATACATGGGGTAATCCTGATGCTGAAATATTGCAAGGCATGGATAACCCTAATAAATTGCTTAGAAATAAAAGAAAAGGGCAGGTAGATATTCCTCAGAATTTGGAAATTCATCTTCTCTATAATTTCATAGCATTCAAGATTCTGTGTGGGAAACTGATTTTGAAAGGTCACTATTAAAGTCTAAATTAGGATATGACTTGAAAGACACATAATTAAATCCTAGTAGGTTAGAGTCATATCTACGTGAATCTCTTTGGAACAACCTTCAAAACTCTGAGAAAACTGGTGCAAGAAACCCTACTTTCCATAACTTTCAGCCTTATATCCCACTAGTTGTTCAAAACCCTCCATCCTTCCAAGCACCTGCTATAGTTCCAAATCCACCTAGACCAATGGTGTCTATATTTTCCCCTTTGGCTTTGCTTGCTGCATTACATGACCTCCTTCTGAATTATGCCCAAATAATTACCTTGTATGATGGGGAGGGTAATTTCACAACTAGACAACATGTGGACATATTTGATGACTTCATTGAACTGGAAGAGGTTGATTATGAAGATGCTAAGATGAGACTGTTTGCACAAAGCCTTCCCAGGGAAGCTAAGAAATGGTTTAGAGACTTCCCTGCTGGATCTATTCGTACATTCCAAGCATTCCAGAATGCATTCTTAGAAAGGTGGGATGATAAGAAGAGTCCATTACAAGTACTTTCTCAGTATAATAGTCTGAAGAAGAGAGGTTTTGAGTCTGTTCATGAATTTTCTAGTAGATTTATGATGGTGTACAACTCTATCCCTGCCGATATCAAACCATTGGTAGGTGTTGTGAAACTCCACTATGCGAATGCCTTTGACAGTGACTTTTCTTTGTTGTTGAGAGAGAGAAAATCGACAAGTCTTCCTGTCATGTTTCAAGATGCCTTGGAGGTGGAAGCTAATATTGTCAAAACCCCAAATTTTCACAAAAATTTAAAATTTTGAGATAACATAAATTGTTTACAGTGCAGTTAGATAACTGCTAGCAGCTAATAGAAGAAATGAAACAGAAGATAAAAGTAACCATTTACTTTAACACATGTAGATTAATGCTGTTTTAATTTTGATATGTGATGTAAGTAATCTGCATTCAAATATTTAGCTGTACTGATGGTTTGAATGTCAAGTAGGTGAGGTGTCATTTTCTAGTTGGGGCTTACTTAGCGATTGCTAATGTATCTGGATTTCTGGATCTTTATAGGCTTGATAGGTAAATTTTGACCCAGTAAAAGTTTATTAAGGCGATAACCATATATATTTCTTTAGCTTAAAGTACTGCTAGAGTAGAAGTTTTCTTAGAAGACTCAAGTCCTGCAAGGTAAAGTAATGTTTCTTTTTACTTGATTCACCAATATGATATTACTTAATCTTTGTGTCGTAGGGGTTATTAAAATCGCCCTACTATTTGTCTCTTAACAGATAGATCTTTAAGATAAATAAAAATCTCCTTCTAAATTCACCTTAAGTGATTTCCAATTCTTAATAGAGTCCAAGATTTAGCATATTAGTACTCTTACTGTAACAAAAGTTTATTTCTATTGTTAATATAAATTTTCAAGACTGTTTAAGTAAAGAAATAGACCTAAGGCCCTTTGAGAGATAAGTTACACGGAACTCCTAGCTTTATCTTTTAATAAGCTCAGTGGAGGAAGTTATCAGCTTATAATGTATTGCATTTACAGTTGACCAATTGTATAATTGTCGTCAAAATGTGATTTCTATTTGTCCAACTTCTTCATGACCTAAATAGTGTGATGATATTACAATATCATCTTAATTGTTTTAAAATACTTGTTATACCGCAAGTATAGTTAGATGATTTCACTGCCTTTTACTACTAATACCTATTAGCCTTGATTGAAATCATTTTGAGCTTCATTTACTTATGAAGAATACTAATTACAACTTCTCTGAAGTTTACCCTAGTACTATAGACTTCTTACAGAATAAGAATCTATTCTAGAGTGAAGAAAATACTTTTAAATATATCTAATGTTGAATTATGAGTTAAAATCATCGTCATTAGATTTTTTTATATGGACTAGCTCTAAAACATAGCTCTTCATTGTAATAATAGAATCAATGACTATTATGAAAAACTATTAACTTGTATTTAAGGGCTATACCCTACTAGGGATCTCTCCTTAGTTATTATTAATCCATTTGATGATTTCCATTGTTTACAATTATCAAGTTATTCGACACCATCTAAGCTTGTGTTCGTTATTAAATATGTTCATGATTATAATATCACCATGGGTGTTAACGATACTCTAAAATCTCATACTCTAACATTATTGGCTTATGATTATCAACGATACATTACACTTTGACTTGGTATATAATAATATCGTTTTGATCATTGTGGAGATTAATAACAATGATTTGGTCTTGACAACATAGAGCGGACTATAGAACTCGACCCATTGTAAATTTGATAAATTATGGGGCACATGGAACCTTCCTCACCATGCAAAGTATGATTTAAAAGTCTCCACTGCAACCCTAGCTCTTCATTGTTTTGTCGAGGGTTTGGTCTCTGTTACGTTTGGTTTTTTGTGGCCATGAGGGCACACCTGTGTTCAGCTCTAGCTTCGTTGTTTGTGGACTGAAACGTTGCCACTTAAGTGTGGTGGTTGGAGAGACATACACCCTCACCCTTTTTTCTTCCTGGTTACCCTAAACTGTCGTGAGGGCGATGTAGCTCTGTTAGTCTAATCTTTTTTGTTGTTGAGCTCTTTCATGGCCGTTTCCCATGCTTGTTCTTGCTCCTGTCGTCATTGTGGCTTGTACGTGAGCCCCCGCCGTCTCTGTCACCTGCGAGTTCTAGGGTTTGGCTTCTCGTTATGCTGGTTATTCCTTCGTGGCTCCATATTCTTCACCTCCAGGTGAGGTAATTTTCTTTTAAAAGTTTATCATCAGACTATATTTACAGTTTTAGTTTTACACACAAGTTTTTAATTTATATTTTGGCTTCCATTTTGCAGGGACAGTTCGCCTTAACAAAGACAGTAACCATTTTTCAAATGGACCGACGTTCAGTCTACGGGTAAGCCTTGGTTACAAAATGGCTCTCCCTGCTTGTGCAGACCTTAGGGGAAAGTTTGCAGTTGGAAGAAATTACGACATGGTTTTTCCCAGTCTTGGGTTGTTGTTCTTCAATTTATTAGTTTTGTTTTTGATTTTAAACCCTTGCTTTCAGCAGGGTGACTCCGGCTCAATGCCGTGACTTGTAATGCTCTCTTTGTGTGTTAAAAGAAAATATTTTATATTGTTGTAAGTTTTGATATCAAGTCTATTGGTTTCGTTATTTAAAACCCCATGTCACGATATGGGTGCCCAGCTCAGAGCTGGTTTTTTTGTACTCTATTAAAGTTTAAGCCTTTCGGCTTGTCAAGCAATACATAGTTTCATTTTTAAAAGCAAAAGATTTTCCTTTGAGCTCGAACTCAGTTCATCTTAATGCTATTAATGTGACTCTATGTACTTAGGGTTTTTACCCTGTTCGACTATGAAATAATAATTTTTACTGTTTATTATTTGCATTAGATTATTGTTAATAGATTTAAGACTGTTATTCAGTCATGGTATAAGTTGTTTTACTTATTGGCTCATGAATTTCGAGCTAGTGTTTCCTGAATGAAATCCGTGTTTAAAATAATTCTTTCAATTTTATTTAAGTAGGTTCTTTTACTTGTAAAACAATATTGTTTAAGTTAATATTACTATCAGTATATAATGTAATTTCTTAAATTTGCATCTGTATATATATTTTTGTTATGAAGATTGTAACCAGTCTGCAATAGTTTAATTTGTTCAATGATAATGTTTCAATAGTAGAATTATAGCTTTACTGTTTTTCTTTTATTAAAACAAGAAATTAATAGAGGGTTTCGACCCTGTAGTTACTCTTCCTGTATAAACCTGTTAATAATTTCATAAAAGTTCTTACGTAGATATGTATTTCATTTATGAATTTGTTATTATCATATTCTTATTGTTTAATTTACTAAAGTTGACTGGTTGAAAATACTTAGAGCTTCTGTAACTTAGTTTAGTTTGTTCTTTATATTTAAAGCAGGTAGTAATATACTACCTGCTTATTAGTAAATATTAGACTTAGTTTAGTTAATATTATTAGTAAATAAGCTATATGAATAGTATTTGTATCTCTAAAGAACTGCATGTAAGCAAGGCAGTTTAACTACATTTCTTTCACCGCATAAGCAACTGGTTATTAAATAAACATAAAGAAAATATGTATACAACATAACACTGTTTACCTTCATGCATATTTTAATTTGAAAACAAGTATAATATGTTGTGTATAAACATGACATCTTAACTACTAGTGTATTCTCTTAACATAATAATTCTTCTACCTGTAATGGAATACTGCTATTTCATTATCAATACATTTACATAAACAAAGAACATAAATAACCAGGTTATTG
Organism: Pseudotsuga menziesii; assembly: GCA_001517045.1. Classification (NCBI taxonomy): domain Eukaryota; kingdom Viridiplantae; phylum Streptophyta; class Pinopsida; order Pinales; family Pinaceae; genus Pseudotsuga; species Pseudotsuga menziesii. Next base: position 237,845 of record LPNX010983548.1, on the reverse strand, counting down.
GTCTTTTTATAATAACGTACATACTACAATAAATTACTTTGCTATTATGAAATGCATATTACATCTATTCATTTCAGTTTCTTATCATTTCCTTCATCTACTTTAAATATTGCGCCTGTGCTGGAGTACGGTTTGGTCCTTCCAGATGTGGAAAAACACAGGTTAGAATTATTTTCCATCTATTTCAGATTCATTCCTTCAATAATCTAACATTTTTACAACTAAATATTTTACATTCATTTAACAGTCAAATCTCACATTTAACTATCTAACACAGTAAAACAAAGAATGTAGAACCTGATTAGGATGGACAACAACAACGTTAGGAGGCTGTTCCTCCCTACCAAACTCCTGGAGAGTGCTCAAACAATGCTTCCTCAGGACCCCCGAGCTTGTTCCTGGTCTCCTTGGCTGAGAACTAGTGGAGCATGCAAACAATAGACTAGTCCAATGACTCAGTAATCACTTTGCACTCAGCAGTAAGATCCTTCAGCTGAAATGCTACACTAGATCACTTAGCAGTTAACCCCTCAAACTCTTTCCAAAAATTCCCTTTCCATTGAATTTCTCTAAAGTACATTCACCTGAATGATCACTTCTCTAGCATGAGCAGCTTCAACTCTCTTCAATGGGCATTTTTATAAAGATTGCCTAGGTCTTTTGGGTTAGTTGTCATTAATTGAGCCACCTGCTTTGATCCCACTTTCTTGGGGGATCATGACCCCAAATGTAGTGAGGTTGCCACCTACAATAGTTGGAAGTGGTTTGAGAATGCTGCCACATGTTTGTTTGCTCTCCGCCTAGTCTCCTCCACCAATTTGACCAGTAACACTCTTTTAACAACTCTCCTAAGCTGTTGTCTCCACCTTTATTTATTTATAATTAAAATATTTAGAATTACATTAAAATACCTTGACTTTGCTGAGTCATGAATTACAACTTAGCATAAAATTTAACATATTGGATTTAAATAAAATCAAATAAGATAATATTGTTTTTGCAAAATTAGGGCATGTGACAAATATGATGGCTAGTGGAAAAATAAAGCATAGAGTAGAAACAAGGAAAATTAGAGAAGATGGGCCTTCTACTTTCGTTGCTTCCTCTAATGATTTAAAATTTGAAATGATGATGAAAGCAATGGAGAAACTGATGGATAGGATGACTGTGGATAACAAGCCTCTGAATAGGGAACAAACTGAGCCTCAAATTAGGAATCCAAATTTCAGAAGACCCAATCCTACTCAACCCCTACAAATCAGACAGAGGGATGTAAGGAATCCTAGAAATCCAAATGACCAGAAAATACAACCACCTTTCCCTGAAAATCATGTTGATGGTGACGGTGAGGATGAACCTATTGAAGATCAAATCCATCATTTCTGTGATTTGGATTTTGATATATACCTTACAGAAACATAACATAACATGTATGCTCAAGAGGATGCTAATAAGGATTTTGGGATAGAATCAGAACAATACCAAAGGGGGTACCTACATGTTATTGACGATGTCCAAAGGAATATTCAATTGAGGAATAGAGATGCTACTGCCAATAAAGGAAGGCCCAATAAAAATCATCCTTCTAGTTGTCAACAGAACACTGATAAGAAAAAGGAAAAACAAAAAGAACAAATTGTATATAAAGAGCATGTAGATAAAGTAGAAAAGACAAAGGAGGTTAAACAACCAGCACTGATAAATGTGGAAAAAATGTTTCCACTTTGAACCTACAGAAAGAGTTCTAAAAGGTAAAAATATCCATCCCTTTTAATGAGTTGCTAAGAAACAGAGAATACAGAGACAAGATAACAGGTATGGTTAGGAATTAGGTAGAATTTCAACCTGATATCTTAGAAGTGAATGATGATGCTCCTACTATTTTCTTTGGGTCTAAAATTGAAAATGGATATGAGGATGAAGTTCCCCCTTTTTACTTAAGTCTAAATTTACATGATATGGTTGTGCACAATGCCATGCTATATTCTGGTGCCTCCCATAATCTGATGCCAAAGGGAGTGGTAGAAAGTTTGGGATTAGAAGTTACTCGACCATACACATATTTGTACTCTTTTGATTCCAAGAAGGTAAAATTCCTTGGAATGATTAAATATATGGTAGTAAATTTGACAGAAATTCCCTCTAAAACTGTAGTAATGGATGTTGTCGTAGCAGACATTCCTCCTAAATTCGGTGTGTTACTGTCAAGGTCTTGGACCTCTAAATTAAAAGGAAGTCTGCAAATGGACATGTCCTATGGTACCATCCTTATGGCTGGAGGGATTAAAAGGTTATACAGTGAGAAAAGATTCCCATATGCAGTCAGCAACCAAGACCAACTATATAATCATGCTATATATGTTATTGATACTGACTTGGGATCTTCCATTTTTCTTTAATGATGTTTCTCCCCGTGATTCTGAGATTCATGTACCAATTGAAGTAAAGGAGAAGGAAGATTCTGCAAAAAAACAAGAATATTTAGAGAAGAAACAGAAAGAAGGTCTATGGACCATGTAATTTGATGTATCAGTGGCTAAGGTTGGTGTTGGTACAGGTGTGTATATTATTTTTCCCATCATGGATTTTAAAGGTCTATCTTATAAGTCAACTTTTGAATGTACTAACAATGTTACAGAGTATGAATCTCTATTGTTAGGGCTGCATGCTTTGAAAGATATGGGAGCCAAAAGGATACTAGTCATGGGAGACTCAGAGCTAGTAATAAATCAGGTAAATGAACGCTATCAAACCAGGCATCCCAGATTGAGGGCTTATAGAAATGTAGTGTGGGATATGTTTGGTAATTATTTTACCGAGCATACAATCAGAGTAGTTCCCAGAAATAAAAATACAGTGGCCGATTCTTTAGCAGTTGCTGCTGGTAAATTCAAAAATCCCACCACTGGCCATAGGAAGTATAAGATTGACATTGTAAACAGACCCTCCATACCTGATAATTCCAAATACTGGCAGGTATTCGAAGATGATATGTAGATCGAGAGATTTTTGGATTTATCTAGTGAGTTTTTAAATACTCAGGTAGATAATGAAAATGACAATATTGAGGGCTTTCAAGATGCCGAAGACAATGAAGAAGGGATTGCTGAAAACATGAACTACAAAAAATCCATTGGGGGGAAGGATATAGTTTAGTTGAAGGGTAATCATATCCCCGAAGGCTTGATCCCTTTATAGAAGTTGTTTGAACAAAACCATGTTGCTAAGAATCCAAAGATGAAGCTTGTTGATGATGTTGTTGAAGACATGAATATAGGAACTGAAGAAAATACAAGGATTATCAAACTGTCAAAAAACCTGCTTGTCAAAGAAAAGGAAGAATATATCAATCTGATGAAAAAGTACACGTATGTATTTTCTTGGAGTTACGATGACCTTAAAGAGTATGATACTTCTATCATACAACATAACATCCAAATAAGATGCGGGGAAAACCTTTTAGACAAAAACTCAGAAGTATAAATCCAATGCTACTCTCAGTTATTGAAAAAGAAATAAAAAAAATTGTTTAATGCTAAAATTATAGTGACTTTGAGGTTTTCAAAATGGGTTGCGAATTTTGTACATGTTATGAAAAAGAATGGTGAAGTCAGGCTTTGCATAGAATTTAGAAATCTCAACAAAGTGTCTTTGAAGGATAATTACCCTTTGCCAAAGATGGAACATATTTTGTAGAAAGTGGTGGGGTCTGAAAGGATATCAACTATGGATGGTTTATCAGGGTATAATCAGGTTAAAGTGTTGCATGAGGATCAAGAGAATACTTCTCTTACTACACCATGAGGCACGTTTATGTATGAAAAAATGCATTTTGGTTTGATGAATGTAGGGGCCACTTTCCAGCGCACCATGGACATTGCTTTCGCAGAGGAGAAGGACAAATTTGTTGTTGTTTACATGGATGACATCACCATTTACTCAAGGAATGACAGGGAACACATTAAGCACTTGGAAAAAGTCTTTCTAAAATGCAGAAGGTATGGTATATCGTTGAGCCCCAGAAAATCAAATTTTGCATTGGAGGAAGGAAATTTGTTAGGGCACATTATTTCAAGAGATGGTATAAAGATTGACCCACAAAGAATCAGTGCAATCTTGAAAGTTTAAGAGCCAAGAAGAAAAAAAAAAGTGCAGTCAGTCATTGGATAGGTAAACTTTTTGAGAAGGTTCATCCCTAGTTTTGCTGAGATACTAATGAATATCACTAACATGCTGAAAAAGGACCATGAGATTAAATGGGTAGTGGATTCAAGGAGATATTTCAAAGATATAAAACATGCTATCACAGAAGCCCCTGTTTTTAAAATATTTTCTTATGCTTCTGAACACACTGTTGCTAGAGTGTTTTTATAGAAAAACGATCAAAATGTTGAGCAACCTATAGCCTTTTTTAGCAAAGTGTTAAGATATGGGTAGCTGAAATATGACATAATGGCGAAACAAGCGTATGCTCTAGTCAAATCCCTGAAAGATTTTAGAGTCTATGTTATTCATTCATACATTATTACTTATGTTCCTAACAATGTGGTGAAGAGCATTCTCACACTGCCGGATCCATAAGGAAAAAGAGAAAAATGGATTGATGTGTTATTAGAGTATGACATTGAGATCAAGCCCACCAAACTCATAAAAGGACAAGGACTTGCAAAGATGATGACATATTCCAATTGTGAATCCTTGCAGCTAAATTTCTTGACCAGTCATTCAAATTATCCTAATAAAGGGGTGCAGGTAATGCCTGACTTCTCTATATCTCCTTGGTCTTATGATATTGTGTATGTGCTCCAAAATTTATATGCTCCTGTAGGGTTAAGCGAAACAAGGGCAAGGTCAGTGAAGCTAAAATCTACAAAGTTTTGTATTCTGAATGAATATATATATTGGAAGGATCCTAGTGGTGTTTTATTGAATTGTATTTTGGATAATGAAACCCAACATACTATAGAGGAGTTTCACAAAGGAGATTGTGGGGGGCACCATTCTTGGAAAGTAACAACAAACAAAATTTTGAGAGTTGGTTTCTACTATCCCTCATTATTTTCTGATGTTTATAAAGAGTTCACTAAGTGCCACCAATGCCATATTTTTTATGGTAAGAGGAAACTTGTTCCACTTCCTCTTAACCTAATATCTATAGAAGCACCTTTTCAGGAGTGGGGACTAGACTTCATTGGGAAAATAAATCCAAACTCTTAAGGACAACATAGATGGATCTTTACGGTCACAGACTATTTTACAAAGTGGATTGAATCAATACCTACCAGGAGGACGACCGATGCAGTGATTATGGGTTTTATGGAAGAAAATATTTTGGCTAGGTTTGGGTGCCCCAGGAGGATTGTGACAGACAATGCAACAACTTTCAAGTCTAAGAAGATGATTAAATCTTATCATAAGTATCGTATCATCCTCATCCATTCTAATACCTACTATCCACAGGGGAATGGTTAGTAGAATCTTCAACTAAAATCCTGGTAAGGATTGTTAAGAAATTGTTAGAAGATAACAAGAGAGCCTGGCACACAAAGATGAATATGCTTTGTTGGCTGACAGAATAAACACAAAAAGGGCAATTGGAATGTTACCATTCCAGTTAATATATGGAGCTGAAGTAGTTTTTACAGCATCCTTGGGAGTACCAGTCATGAGGTTGTTGCAGGAACAACATAATGAACCAAATCATATGCAGAGAAGAATCAATCAAATCATAGAATTGAATGAGTTAAGAGACAAAGCCTATAGTAAAGTAAAAATACACCAAGAAAAAATGAAGAATACTTTTGATAGGAAGGTCAAAGAGGATAAATTCTTGATTGATGATTTGGTTCTGAAATGGGATGCACCTCATGAAGAGAAGGGGAAATACAAAAAGTTTGATCATATGTGGATGGGTCCTTATATGATTGCAACACACAAGGGTGAGTGCATTTATTCTGCAGCATCAAGATGGGTCCTTGTTGGATAGAGGCCCAGTCCATGGGAGGTTTCTCAAACATTATTTGTCCTGGGGGAGGAGGTAATGTTTGTATCATAGTTGTATATATTTCTTTATTGTTTGAAAAGTACAGATGCTGAACTAACAGATTTGAATCCCGAAGAGAAGGACCTAATATATGGAAGGGTAGCCATGTTTTCTATTTGCTTGTGTTTTTACTTGCAGAAAAAAGATAAATAAGAAATATTGAATATGGGGAGCCTCCCAATGGATTTGGCACCTGGTCTACGGGGTTCTTTGCTACCTCATAGGGAGGATAACATCCCTAGTTGGAGCCACTTATTAGCATTGTTTTTGTGCTAAGTAGTCGAAGAAATATAAAATAGTGTAATGATGAATAAGGTATGTAAATTTTCACATCATAAGAACCTTAAAGACTATTGACGAAGGTCTACAGGAATTTGAAAGGAAATTTTTTAGATCCAGAAGGTCCAAATACATGAGAATTTTCGAGTTCCGACTTTGAAATGCATGTAAATGAAGAAATACGCCCTTAGATAAATATTGACAAGAAATGAGTGGTCTAGATGCACCGTGGAAAAGATCAATGGCTTGAAAATCGTTTCCGCCCAAGGAAAATCGGGAGCGAAAGTAGTACAAATTTGGTTATGAAAAGTGACATCCCCACTTCCGCCTTCCGCGATTCGGGATCCAAAGGGTCAAAACCATTTTTCCCAAATCAATGGCCTAGAAAATGATGGAGATAAAAAATCAGAGAGGGTAAAAGGTTTAATCTTGAAATTTCAAAGTCCAACTTCTACCTTTCGCGATCCGCCAAATCCAATGGTCAGGAAAGCTCCCACACAGATCAACTGCGCGGAAAGATGCAAAGGTCGAAGATCATAAGTAGGAGATGTTATGTTTTAGTGGTGAAAAAGTTGAAGTTCCCCTTTCCATTTTCCGCTAAAGGCGGAAGAGGAAAGGCGGAAGCGAAAGGGATGAAGTTTTGAAGTGCAAAAGTGGGAATCCCAATTTCCAATTTCCACGATCGGGATCCGATGGTTTAGAGAGCTCCCGCATAGATTGGCGATGTGGAATGAAAGGGAAAAAGTAGAAAGCCGAGACCAGAAAGGTCATAATTGCATTTTATAAAAAGTTTAAGTCCCACTTTTTGTTCTCCGAAAAAGTACAGAAGCAAATAGGTAGAGGCGGAAATGCAGAAGCAAAAAAGTCAGAATTCGTGTTTTACAAAAATGATGGAAAATACATCTTCCATTTTCCACTAGATTGATTGTCTCGAAGTTTTATGTAGGAGATCAACAATGCAAAATGAAAGAAAGGGGCAGAAAGAGAGAAAAAGGCAGAAAGGGAAAGTTAGAAGCCATTTTTCGTTTTTCGTAGCTCCAGATCGATGGTTCAGAATACATCTTGATGAAAGATCAATGGTCCAGAAGGGTTTTCACTGGTAAAGATGCAGGCATTGATGAAGTTGTTGCATATTTCCCAAAGGAGCTCTGAAATGTCATTATCAGCAAGTGATCCTGATTTCTTTCTGTTCAAGTTCTCAAACTGATCCATTATGTGCAGTCCCGTGTGCTTGTTTGTTTGGTTTTTGATCATGGTGAATCTGTCTGATCATCATTTTGTTAAGATTCAGTGTCTTTGCTGTAACTTTTTTTGGCTCTATTTTGAGGTTGGTCTTGGGAGCCTAGGATACTATAAATATACCCTCAATAGAGGAAGACAGGTTTGAAACCTATGAGAATTTTGTGTTATATAATTAGGAGATTTGTCTTTAATGGAAGTGGCAGAGCCGAATGTTGGCCTTTGAATGCAAAGATTCATGTATATTTCTCGGTTACAGTATTTGCTCTCTTTTCTTTATGTGCATGTCCTTCTTGTTAATATTTACATCATGTTTTCTTTCATATATGAGATAAGAGTGTGATAGTTTTCAGAAGTCATACTTGGTTATGCTTTGGATATCATTTCAAATGTTCACAAACTGTTTCTATCAAAAGTTAACACATAATTCACATATTTGGTGCTATGGGTTAATGGACTATCATCATTTCTTCCTTATCACCAAACCAAAAACATATTGACTGTAACCAAATTATTATCTTTCCTTTGCAGACATTTCCCATCCAAACTGCTCTATATTTCTTGGTAATTGTGACTCCATAGCCCATGTGCCCTTACTCTGTTTCAACCACAACAATATCTGAATTTCATTTCATGTCTATATTTGGCCTTGTTATATATCTGTGAGAGATCCCTCTCTATAAATGGAGAAGCCAACTCCCTTTCTTAAAGTGGTTATGCTGTTACCTCAGGGTTCACCTTCCAAAATCTTGGGTGCGATCCCGAGTGCTAACAACTAAAAATGTAAATTATCTTAACAAAGCATACGCTCTTAATTGATGCAATATATTTAATATAAAAATAGAATATGTATGTTATATATACATAAAAGTCAACAGTCAAATATATTATATTAATTAATATCCACTATCTAATAATTACCTTTCACCTTCCTCGATCTACCTTTCCCCTTCAGGTACTCCCCTTCAAAATTGTTATTGGAGTCTAGATCACAAAAGCGACGTAAATTGAGATTTGATGCTAAATTAGGAAGATATTCACTAATATACAACATGTATTGGTATACTGTATTTCCTTCCATTATAGAACCCTCAACACGTTCTCATTGTCTAACCAAATGCTTCATAAATTTCAAGTGCCTCTCAACTATCCACATGGACCTTGAGTGCACAGGTCCACACAATTCAATCTCCTTGAATTGGTGTATGAGGTAGTGTTCATGTGCATTGAAAAATGAGGAAGGTGGATGCTTCTGCATTTCACACATGAGACGAGGAATTTCTCTCCTCCAATACTTTATATATTCTTTATGGATTTCTTTAGATGACAACCATCTACAAGTGACGCAAACCAATAATGATATTTAACAAAAAAACCATTTAATTACATAACATGAATTAGAGCACAAAAAACAAATATAAGTTCTACGATGAATTAAAGAAACACTAAGCACATGCAAAAAATCGCTAGTTACCTCATGTATTTCACAAGACTATATATAACTTGTTTGACATTGTTGTCGAGGTTATCTAAGAGAGAGAGAGAGGTAGAACATAGTGTAACAATATGAAAAACACATCACTTTTTAAACAACGAGTAGACAAACAAAATAAAAACAATATGCACTAGAATTAAAAAACAATAATACCATAATAATTACCTTCATGAAGACATGCCAATCATTTGTTTTCACCCCCGCAAAATCACCTTTCTTTGTTATGATATTTTTCATGTTCGCACAAAATCCAGTGGGAAATTTAATTTTCCACAATACTTCTTTTACAACATTACTTTGTTTCTCTGTTAACATCCATGGAAGTGAGTTTATATTAATTTGGGCTCTGTTGCTATGAAATTGAATGACGTCTTTAATTGCATGGTTTCCTTCTTGAATGTCTTTGAAAATTTTGACAATTTTTTCTTTGTCACTCCTTAGGTCCAATATTCTCCATAATGTTTCAGTCACATTCTTTCTGATATGCATTGTATCAAACATATGAGAAATTTGTAGGTGCTCATAGTAGGGAAACCTGCTGAATTATTTAGGATAACTTTTCATTCCTCATGGAAGCCCATTAATGCCTTCATGATCACGATGGACATCATGAATCGTAGTTTATAAAGAAATTACAAAAATCAATGGCCACTATAGTAAACAACACACAATAAAAAAAATACATATCAATTCACATACGATGATCCATACATACAAGCTTAACGATTTCTATTATATTACAACTTCCATAGGTGAGGTGTCATTCTCTGTGGTTTTAATGCAGTCTCTTGCTTCCCATTGAATATATTTTTTTTTCGGTTTTTCGATACCTATGATCATTAGAGAGGAAGTGCCTATACTCATCAAACACCTCCTTTCTTAAGATTTTTTAGTGGCAAGAGTTGAGCTTAGGACCAAAAACTGGACATGCAAATTTTCCCTTTGTCTGAAGACCTACATATAGGTATGTAATACATATGTCAATTATAATTATATATAAAATGAATGGAGTATTTATAAAAACATGTGTGCATAGTACTATATTAAGTAGTTCATAAAATTAAATGCAATTAAAGTGGAACTTAAAAATACAAACCACAAAAATGGGTTAACCATGGGGCATCATGTATTGTCCATACAGGCACTGCATGTAATTGAAATTTCCTTTGTTGTATTAGTATAGATATGCCATAGATACTGATGTCATTCCATAACTTTAGTAGCTCATCTATAAGAGGTTCGATATATACATTCATATCTTTAACTTGGTACTTACCTGATTGATTTGAACATAAAAAAAATATAATTATGAGAACCATTATGATATATAAACCATGCACAAGAGAAAAAAAAAAAAAATATATATATATATATATATATATATATGACATTAGGAAACAAAATACAACAAATGAGATGCCACATATACATTAAAAATCTAACAGTTGTTGACACAATATACCTGGAATAATCATCGACAACATTATGTGCTCCCTCTTTATTGAAAACCATGGAGGAATGTTATTGTTGATAACAAAAATAGTCCACACCGTGTAAATAGATCTCATCTTTGCAAGTGGATTAACACCATCTGCTACCAAAGAAATCCTAATATTACGGGGTTCTTCTTTAAAGTGAGGCATTCTCCTCCATATCTCTAAATGCAGAACCATCTTTAAGCATTCGAATAACGTCATCTTGACTTTTGTTCCTTGCATGGTAATCCATAATTTGCGTTATGTTTTTGCGCCTGAATAGTCATTGCAAACATGGAATGATGGGAATATAATGAAGAACCTTGTGAGGCACCTTTTTGTTACTTGATCTGTTCGATATCTACTTATATGACATTCCAGACATTCTGTTGCAAATTCATGATTACAATATATAACATTGTCATCGGGGCATGCATGAATTGCTTCATAATGCATTCCAATTTCTTTCATGATGGAAGATACATCTCGATATGTGCGAGGTAAAATATTTGATGGCGGTAACAAAAATTCAGCTATCAAGCTACATCAAATTAAAATAAAAATCAAGTTAATATAATATATAAATAATATTAACGAAACACATTTCATCTTTATTAATTTGAATTATGAATTAACAATACAATTATTAGAGGAACAAAGATAACCTTTATCACGATCATATATATGTGATGGATTATTTTATATACCTTAACATCTGTCTGATTGATATGTTTGAAAGACCATTCATAACATTCAAGTTCATTATCAACAATATTGTAGAGAGAAGATTTGTTTTGGAGCCTTCATAAAGGGGTTTGTATGCCTTCTCAAGAAGAGGTATATCATGAACATCATCAAGCTCATCAATATAATTTTCATGATCATCATCATCACCATAATCCATTCCAACATTAAATGAATCATGGATCAATGTATTTGTACCATCATATTCAACTACATTATCAGTATGATCAGCTGCTTCAATAGGATCATTAACTTGTTCTCCATTAATCATAGCTCCATGTTCCTCCTGTACTTGTTCTGAAAGCATTTTCTCTAGACGATATGCCATAGGATTTATTTCCTTTATAATTACATGATTACATCAATAGATATAAGTTAATATAGGAAATATTAAAATAAAACATACATTTACCAAATAAAAAAAGATAAAAATATTTATAATGCTAAACTTACAAATGGACGATATTCATTCCCCCCTCAATGTGTCCATGCTCCCTACAATGTTTTATGGCTGTTGTGATCAATATTATTCTCCTCTTAAAACCCATTCATTGACTATGGAAAATAACATTTCCCATCACCCCTTCTTTTTGTTGCATCCCACAGTGTAGCAAGCAATTGTCGATTTTGTTCGTTTCGAGCAGGAATATTGCTATTTGACATTTTGTCACAAAAGGATTGAATTAATACTATTGACAATATTAAAAAATCAAGGTCCACACATAAATATTTCTGCAAACGGTCCTTTATCGAAGAATAAAATATTTTCTGCAAATCGTTTATCGAAGAATAAAGTGATATCCGCAAACAGTCCATCGAAAAATAAAATAATTCCGCAAACCATCCATCGAAGAATAAAGCAGTTCTGTAAACCGTCTGTTGCTTTTATATCAAACATGTTGGAATGTTTCTGGAATTTATATATTTTCAAATTGAACTATCATTGGATAACCGATGATATGAACCTAGTTACCTCTGCAAAAATAAAAAACCATGAACATCGCATATCCGACAAAGTTTGAGGTTTAGGGTTGAAAATCCGATGAAATTGGATGTCGAAAATTCAATGAAGATAGGGGTCAAAAATTCGATGAAGATAGGGGTTGAAAATTCGACGATGTCCCAAAGTTAGGTGTTGAACCTCTAACAATGTGGAAGGTCGCAAATATGACGAAGTGTGAAGGTCGCAAATCTGACAAATCTTTGTGTGGAAATTTGACTAAATTCGTAATTTGAAAGTTAAATCTCACAAAACATTAGATTTCGTCACATGTCGTCAGATTTTGGTTTCAAATATTGTTATGAATAAACATTTTGTTAGATTATTATCATTTAAGCAATATGATCTTAGGATCTTATCTGAGAGAATAACATGCACAACAATAAACACAAGAGACAAGAGACACAAAGAATTTTCCTTGGGGAAACCATAAAGGAGAAAACCCCACAAATTCCTTAGAGATAGAATAAGCACCAATGGCAGCAGTAAAACCCAAAGACAAAAAATATGATCTCCAATAGCTGTTCTCTCTCTCTCACTTGAGAGAGCTTCTCCTCTCTCAATCATGCACCCCCGTGAGTGAGTGAGTGTGTAATGTAGAAATGAGGAGAGCCTCACTTCTATTTATATTCTTCCGTTCACTTTATCTCCACTCCAACAAGTCAGACTCACTTAACAATTACTTACCAGGGCCGACTTCTCTAGGAGAGTCTAATAACCCTAGTGACCCACAATTGTGGGGACTTTGCCCTCAGATCAACAATGAGGGTTAACCATGACTAAATTGTGGGGACTATTGCCCCGACTTACAATGGAGGGTTAACCTCAATTACTTTACATGACTTGTTTACACTATTCAATCTCCCGATCGAAACATCAGGGCATGACATGACTCAATTACATTATAGATACTTCCCAGAATAAACATCGGGGTACAATACATAAGATATACAAGTGAATACATTCTGAAGTTACAAATACATCAACACTCCCTCTTAACTAGGAAGGTATTCTCTCGACACAATTTATTGGCACAAGTCTTCTTCTTTGTATCATCTGGATCATCATCAAGTCATATTCATCTTCAAGTCATCTTCATCGTCAGGTCATATTCATAAAATTTGGATCATCATCAAAGCTAGATCATCACTGCTTCCACTATCTCAATCAAATGGTGCTATCTCTTCATTCTTCTCGTCATAGGAAGTTATACAGAGCCAACACTTTTTCATGTGGGTTGTAGGCCTAGCCTCCAGGTAGGTCTTCATATTCTTCAACACTTATATCTAACCATGAGAGGAACACATCCAAGAACCATGTTAGAATGGATCGCCCAACACTTACATCTTTCATTCTCAAAGAATGGCTCTCAGCTCTAGGCTGAGTGTTAGTTCCAGACTGAAACAAATTCCTAGTAACTAAGCAGGTGCCTCCATTCTCCCAGAGAATGGCCTCTCAACACTAAGCTGAGCTTCAGTCCTAGACTGAATCAATTTCCTAGAAACTGACCAGGTGCCTCCATTCTCCCAGAGAATGGCTTCTGTAGGTCTTCATCATCTTTGGCCATACTGTGGAATCCTCAGGACTGATAACATGTGCCAACAAAACCTTGAAAGAGCATCCTATCACATAATATAGGATCTCCAAGGATATTTTACATGTGACCATCACAAAACCTTGAAAGAGAATCCTAGCACAGACTATAGGATCTCCCAGGATATTTTCTATGTGACTACCACCACAAAACCTCGAAAGAGCATTCTAGCACAGACTATAGGATCTCCCAGGATATTTTCTATGTGGTTAGGAAAAACCTTAAAAGAGTGTCTTACAACCTGCAAGAACTATAAAGAGCATCCTAGGACTTTTACGAGCACATAGCTCAACCTATCGGATCTCCAGGGCTGATTACATGCCTCTAGTAGAAAAACCTCGAAAGAGCATCCTAGCACAGACTATAGGATTTCCCAGAATCTTTTCTATGCTACTTGTAGCAAAACCTTGAAAGAGAATCCTAGAATAGACTAATTGATCTCCCAGGATCTTTTCTATGCTACCTGCACAACCTGTCCACGACCAACCTGTAGAAAAACCTTGAAAGAGCATCCAAGCATAGACTATCGGATCTCTTAGGATATTTTACATGTTGTCTGTACAGTCTATCCATAGAGTATCATATTGATTAGTCATCACAACATCATCCTGATGCATATCATCATCATAACAAAAACTAAAGCATCATCCTGATGCTCATCACACAGCGCTTACATCCACATCCATGGGAAGGATCCTCCTACCATGCTTGGAATGGCTCCTGCAAATGTGTCCCATCACTTCTTCCTCAAAGTATTTTCTATCTGAAGAACACCAAGCCTCTCTTTGAAGTACTCAAACTTCACCCTAGCTAGTAGTTTGGTCAACACATCTGCTATCTGCTCGTCTGTCACAACATATTGGAGCTTCACTACTCCTCTCTACACCATATCCCTAATATAGTGATATTTGAACTCGATGTGCTTCAACCTACCGTTGAACACCGAGTTATTATACAACTTCACACAAGTCTGGTTGTCACAGAATATACAGGTAGCATCCAATGAGAGATCAAATAAATCAGAAAGTAGCTTCCTGAGCCATACTGCCTCACAACTAGCTGAAAAAGCTACGACGTACTCTGCTTCGGCTGTACTCAGTTCTATGCAGGATTGCTTCCTACTAAACCAAGAGATTACACCTGATCACATACTGAAGCAGAACCCCGAGGTGCTCTTTCTATCTGCACCACTACCTACCCAATATGAATCAACATAAACGTCCAGGTTAAAATTTTGATTCGCATCATACTTGAGCCCACAATCAATTGTACCCTTTAGGTACCCTAGAATATTCTTTACAGCAATTAGGTGAACATGTTTAGGATTTGTCATAAATTGGCTCAAGGTGTTCACCACAAAGCAAATATCTGGTCTCGTGTTTGTTAGGTACATCAAGGAAAAAATCATCTGACGATACATCGTGGCATCAATCGTCTCTGATGAAGCAACACTTAATAGCTTCAGGTTCGATGCTATAGGTGTGGTCATGGCCTTGCAGTCCATCATCCTGAACCTCTTTAGGATCTCTACTGCATACTTCCCTTGTCCCAGGGAGATTCCATCCGCATTCTGCCTCACTTCCATGCCTAAAAAGTAGTGCATCATATCCAAGTCCTTCATCTCAAACTAGTCAACAAGTCTCCTTCTTGCAACTTTAATAAGTTCCTCTTTTCTATCAGGAACAAGTCATCAACATATAACAAGAGCATCACTAGTATTCCACCTTCAACCTTGAAGTAAAGGTTGGAATCCACTTTACTCTCAGTAAATCCTATAGTCATCAGTAATCTATCCATGCTATCGTACCATGTCGAACCTTAGGATCTTCTGCAGTCACTCCCTCTGAAGTGGAGCATCATTCTCCCTTTGCATTTCGTACTCTATGCATTGAAACATTCTATACCGAAGTGACAAGTAGATTCCTTTGCTACTAATATTCTATGTCCATCTAGGGTCACTGGATACCAAGATCCTCTATCTTTGAAAGCATTCTTCTTGCACCCATCTGTGAGCTTGTCATCCTCTATAGGCTTTCATATTCAACCTTGTAGCAAAGGTTAAGATATTCATCACTCTATGTGATATTCAAGCTCCTCATGTATGCATAATCCCATGGGTGCCTTCTGAGCTCGTACAAGGCCTTCTTTCATTTGCACACATGATTCTACCTGTCATGTGTATTTCTAGTGTCTGCAAATGTCTCTTCGTAGCCTATGCCTTGTGGTACAAATCTTGCCTTGTATCCCACGATGTTTCCATCTATTGCATGGTGGAACTACGAAATTCCCTTCAGGTATCGATACTGCATCCTAGACATCATTCTTCTTGAACTGGTCTTCCCTATCTTCTTGGCGACTTCTTCATATCTAGAAGGTTCTGCATCAATGATGTCGCTGCATTCGTCATATTATTCTTCATCTTGAATTGTCGTCACTTGTTCTTTGGAACAAGTCTCATCCGTCTTTGCTTGTAGGTGATTGTATGTGATATTTCCTACAAGTCAAATGCATTTGTATGGTTATAAACATTTCATAAGGCATATTCATAGTGGTAAATTTTTATGCATAAATATATGATCATGCAACTATTTTAGCCAATACAACATTCATCCATATCTCATGGAAACTTTTCTAGATGCCTTCCATATTTACTAAGACATCATTGAGATTGTGCACTAATCCAATATGTCAGCAAAGAGGTTTCATTATAGATAAGTAGAAATGGAGATTTGTATAGCACCATGAGATACTTACCCATCACATGCATATTAGTAGTATACTTTCATTAATGCAAACATTCTATCATGCATAACACATCAACTGAACATAAACAAATGCATACCAAAATAATATCATGAAATGACAATTGAATACTTATCTTTATTTTTTTCGTGGGTAGACTCCTTCTTTCAGCTTCACCATCTTCTTCATTGATAGCATCATCATTTCTTATCCAAATGCTTAGATGGATAAGGGTTTCTTCAAGAATTTAGTTCTTCATATTCCTCGTCGCTTGAGGGATCTTCTTTAAATCGTCAGGGATTGATCTTCAATTGCTCCCATCTTCTTTTCTCTTATTACGAGTCGAGATTCTTCTTGTGTGCACTCTTCCCAGAGTCTACTGAAAGTAATTACTTCCTTTCGGCACACATTCATCGAATGAATGAATCCCATGATCTTGGGAGGCCATTCAAGGTGGTTATCACCACTTCTTTTTTCTTCACTTCTTCTTCTACTGCTTCAAGTTGTTCTTTGATTTAAGAGACCCTTGTAAAATATGACTGTATGGTCTCTGCATTCTGGATCTTCACATTCTTCAACTGTTTTCTCAAAGTCATCTTCTGATTTATGTTCTTCCCTTCAAATAGCTTGGTTAAGGAATCAAACATGTATTTCAGTGTCTTTAGGGAAGACATTTGTGGTATAAAGTGGTCATTGATTGAATCAACAATGATCTTCTTGGCCATGACCAAGTTCTTCTTGTGTAAGGATTTTTAGCCTCATCTCCCTCTAGAACTGGAACCTCTCTACTTATGTAGGTGTCCAATTCATTTTCTTCAAGAATGAGTGAGATACAATACTTCCATGTTTGGAAGTTGTTAGTTTCACCAAGATTTTCATCAAGCTGGTGTGATTATACATTTTGAAATAAGAACCTCAAATGTAAATAGAAAAATATTAGATCTTATCGATTTGAGGTGTTCGTCTTGGTTCCGGAGCTGGCTAATCTAGGGTTTGTCAGAGAAACCTGAATTTTCAAAACTTGGAATCTTTAAGATCTGTTTGGATAGAAAGATATAACTCTTCAAGGTGAGCTTTCCAATGTACTCATTTTCTGAAAATAGCGGAGGGAAGCTCTCGAAATAGGAAGCCCTAGTTTACCAATTTCTTTTGCAGAAATGCTTGATTCTGTTTCTACCATATCTCCGAAAGTACTGCTCGTTTGTGATTGAAATTTCATATTGAGGTATCCTTGTCTGTCCTTGTTCCAAAACCACAGGTTTCATCAGAATTGGTACTTATGAGCATTTTCCCAAGGTGACCTGTTTCAGGACTATTCAGTATAGAGAAGTTGTACGAACTGCCACGTGTCACTTTTTCATCTTCGAGGTCTGAAACTTTTATCAGAGAAATTAAAGTTTGTTCCCTTTCTGTAACATCTTGAGAAATTTAATTCGGACCTTTGTATCTTGATATATAGCAATTCTCCCCAGTTGTCTTGTTTGGGGAGGAATCCTAGGAGAGGCTGGAACTCTAACTTGGAGGAATCATATCTCCTTGAATATAGCGAATCTGAGGCAAAAACTTGGACACGGTGTACATCAGGAATTTATCTTCGACCTATGAAATTTTTGACACCTGATCCTTCTTTGATTGTGAGATATAGTGAATCTACCAAAACTACCAGTTTCAATATTTTAGGGTTTTTCAGGCCCGGGGTCAAACTAGGGTTTGAATTTCCTGGAGTTTCACCCAATCAAAAATATCGACCCAGGTCTCTAAACTTCAATTTTTATGGGGAGAGTAATCCTATGCCGGGCTCACTCAAAAATTCCTCTTCTGTGAAAATCCCTAATTTCCCGCAGCAAAAACTGAAAATTCCAGGAATCAAATTCTGCTTCAACAGAAAGATGTGCCCTTCAATGGAGAGTTATCCTGGCCTTATTTTGCGGATGGATTATGGAGAGAGACCCAAAAATTAAGAAGCCCTAGCTTCCACAGCTGCACAATGTCTTCTTCTCAGATTAGCTCTGATACCATGTTATATTTTTATCATTTAAGCAATATGATCTTAGGATCTTATATGAGAGAATAACATGCACAACATTAAACACAAGAGACAAGAGACATAAAGAATTTTCCGTGGGGAAACCATAAAGGAGAAAACCTGACAACTTCCTCAGAGATAGAATGAGCACCAATTACAACAATAAAACCCATAGACAGAAAAGAGCATCTCTAACAACTGTTCTCTCTCTCTCTCTCACACTTGAGAGAGCTTCTCCGCTCTCACTCATGCACCCCAGTGAGTGAGTGTGTGTTTAATGTAGAAATTAGGAGAGCCTCACTTCTATTTATATTCTTCCGTTCACTTTATGTCCACTCCAACAAGTCGGCCTCACTTAACAATTACTTACCAGGGCCGACTTCTCTAGGAGAGTTTAATAAGCCTAGTGCCCCACAACTGTGGGGACTTTTCTCTCCGATCAACAAGGAGGGTTAACCTTGAATCAATTGTGGGGACTATTTCCCTGAATTACAATGGAGGGTTAACCTCAATGACTTTACATGACTTGTTTAGATTATTGAATCTCCCAATCGGAACATCGGGGCATGCCATGACTCAATTACATTATAGATACTTCTTGGAATAAACATCGGGGTACAATACATAATATATACAAGTGAATACATTCCGAAGTTACAAATACATCAACACATTCTCCATTGTCCTCCTTTCTTAGGTGCAAGTACAACATGTACTGCACGTGGACTCAAACTTTCCGTAATCAGTTGTCCTTCTAACAAATCATTAAGTTGTCTATTCAAATCCTCATTTTCAACTTGTGACATTCTGTGTGTGGCCTTATTCAGGAAACTGAAACCTAGTATGAAATCAATTTGATGGGATATGCTACTCACAGGTGGTAATCCATTAGGCATCTCCTCATAAATAATTTCCTTAAACTTATGCAACATTCCCTCCACTTAGGTGGGAATATCATCTCCCTTTACATCTAAACTGTGACCTTTTATTATAGCTTAAAAACAATAATTTACCCTTTTCTCCTCCCAAGAAGGTATTCGTTGAACACAACATTATTCTCCCTCCAAAATAATTACTAGTAGGGATACTTTCACCTTTTTTATCCTTCAGGGGTATCATTAAGGTTTGTTTTCCATCCTTGTTAACCAAAAAAGTATTTTTTACCCCATTATATATAATATTTTTGTCATACTACTAGGGTCTTCCCAACAATAGATTATAGGAATCCATTGGTACTACAACACACATAAGAGTATCTTGATAATTTCCAACCTTGAAGTTAATTAAACACTATTGGGAAATAATTACTGCGTGGTGCCCTTTCTATAACCATGAGACTCTATAAGCATGAGGGTGTGGTATACATTTCAACTTCAACTTTTCTATGATCTTTGTGGACACTAAATTTTCAGTACTTCCTCCAACTACAGTTAAAAAACAACACTTACCTTCGATTTTTCATATTGTCTTGAAAATACACTTCCTTTGTTCTAGTTCTTCAATTCATGGCTAGCTAGAATGCTTCAATAGGGTACTCCTAAACATTAAGTTCTCTCCTTCTTTTGATTGAGCGACATCAACATTATCTCTAGCTAGAAATCCAGGAGTGATTTCCATTCCTTGAGCAACATGAATTTTATTTTTCTACCTCCTTATAGTATGCAAATTTTCAAGATATTCATAAGCCTCATGCCCTAGTGTTTGGCACTTGTAACAAATTACAATGGACTTTCTAGTCCCTTTTCCTGTAAAAATCCCTTTTACCAAAAATTCCCCTGCCTCTAAGAGATTCATTATTCCTTATGAATTCCTAGGTTGAAGCACTAGCACTACTTCCCTCATCTTCTTTAGCTCCACTGCTCTATTCCAAACATAGTTCTTCCCCTGCCTTTAATTGTATATTTTCCTCTAACACTAGGGTTCTTCCTAGAAAATCCCTCCTCTTCCTTTAAGGAAATATAATATTCTTCCCCAATGTTGTGATTCTCATAATGGTCAATTCGTCTTGTATTGCATGCTTTATTCCATTAATGTTTCTAGCCATAACTTTATCTCCTTCATCACTATGTCTAGATATGATAGATAATCTATAAAATTATTATGTATACTTCAATCCATCATATCTTCGTTCCATTGGACGTTTATTTTATTTCATTGCATGTGAAATACTCAAACAAGTGCTCAAATTATTCCACTCAATCCAACGACATAAATCCTAATAGTGTGTGTCAATCCACGATTATGTGCTTGTTTCCACGTATCTAAAGAATTTTTTGAAGAACTATTGGTACATGAATATCAATATGTGTATGTAGAGTGAGACTGTTTTCATTCACTAAGGTTATGGTGCATATACAATAGAGAAGTGGTTGGATAAGAATATAGAGTTGGTTGATAAAAAAGTGTGAGATGTGTCTCTTGTGAATCATTATTAGTTTAAATTAGAATAGATAAAATGTCAATTAATGAATAGTATGGTGGTGTAAGATAAAAAAATACAAAATAACATAACCTAAAGTAGGATTTGCTTCATTGGTTCATATGAACTGAATAGTGTAGAATATCATATCAACTTGCATTTGGTGATGAATTAAAAACATATCCAAGGTCTATTTAATCTACTCTCATCTTAGTCTTAATAGAATTATTATCCATTGTCCATTCTTAATAAGTACACCATTAGTTTAGTCCATTTAACAAAACAATCTAGAGCAATAACTAAGTTAGCATGATTCTAAAAATTAGGAGAAGGCTACTCATTAGTAGCCAATAATGAATTAGAAGAGGAGTATACAAATCTAGAAGAATATACAAAAGAAGATGTAGTAAGGAATATAGCTCCTTTGGAGAATTGGATATGTTGTTGAAGGTCACTAAGATCTTTATTATAGCACTCTAAAGGGACCATATGAACGAAACTTGTCCTTATTAAGTGGAAGTATACCTTCCTCCTGAGTAGATCCATGTACAGGTAAGTGATCAATAGTGGCTTGCATGAATCATTTTTACCATGTATCTCATCATCAACCATGTAGAGATAGGAAAATTCATTAATTAGTTGACTACCAGATTGATGCTAGGTGAGAAACTTCTTAAAACAAAAGTTTTGCAGTGATTCCTTCTACTCACGGTGTTTCCAAAGAAGTGGCATGTCTTTACAAGTAAGAGAATATGTGGTATAAAAGTAAAGGAAATAAATTACAATATACAATATGGTCGGTGAGAAATTATTGAATGTCTAAGTAGGGCACAATAAACATGAACCCCCATGAAAAATAACTCTCTAAAATACAAATGATTAATGAATATAGTATCCATTTTGCAAATGAAAAGTCAAAATGTAGAATAACTAATAACTAACTAGGAAGAACACAAAATTATGCACTACAAGAAAAAATAAAAAAGGTGTTGTAATTGAAAGACATGCCCTTATAAGTGTTAAAAATGGATGCAAAGTACATATTCTCCCCCAATAAAATTACAATATCATATGATAAAATATTTAGAAACATATTAAAAAAATTCCTAAGAAAAAAACAATGGATTTACAAAAATGATTTTGTACGTATTAGAAATTAGTAGTTGAGTTTGAGATCCCAAAATTAGATATAGAATGGCGAAGGGTCCTCAAAGTGTTGAAGTGGCATTTTCTAGTCAGATGATGTAGTATTAGATGGGTGGTAACATGTAAGATGTCTCTGTAGTTGGTGCTAACATGGGGAAAACTAATGTGGTGACTGATTGTATTAAAAATGATAATGCGGCATTGACAAATTGTAGGTACTAATATGGTGTTGACTAGGCTTAGTGATGTTGCATTTTGACATGGCCTACTAATTAGTTTGGTTGGTGAAGAATTTTACATGTTAGGGCCTTACTGACTATATGTGATAACATGTCTATTGATGTGTCAATGCTCATACAATGGTGAATGACGATGGTTCTAAGGGAGACTAATTGTTTAATATACATGTTAACTATACGTGGTCCTTTCTAACTATACATGATACTATGAAAAATGACGGTGATCCTAATGAAAACTAATTGTGGGGAGAGGGATGATAGGGGTTGATGATATATTATTAAATGACAAGAGTAGTGATAGAGGAGGTTCGACTAACAAGGGACAACCAAAATGGAAATTACAATAGTAGGTTGGAGCAATGGATACGACAAAAAGGTTAACATATGCTAAAAGGAAAATTTCCTCGCTTATTTTCTATTTTTTAATACGATGGTGTTGGTGCAATCATGGTCAAAGTATATTATTAAGAGATGTTTTTTCTAAGGTTCATACTATGTCTAGACTCATAATGGTAAATGATCAAGGTGTGTTATGGGAGTTAAGGTGGGTTAAGGGGAAATATTTTAAGGGTGAAGGGAACATATTTTAAGGGTCAACATGGTAATGGAAAACTAGTTCGTTAAGGTGTGTTAATGGGTATGTTGCTAAAATTCATCGAGTGTTTGGTATCATATTGGATAGGGATTATAATGTACTAGGGTGTTAGTCTTCTCATGGTCCAAATTTATGGTGAATGATTTCTTAGGAGTGATAAGGGTCATGGGTCATAATGGTTAGGGATTAAGGTGTTTCATTTATGGGTTAGGGTATCAAAGAATATAGTGAAATAAAAATGACAAGAGTTTATAGCATATTAAGAGGTTAGTGTGTTAGGAATCATAGTGTGTTCATAATAAAAATGAATAGTAGTTCATAATAGTTAATGTTCAATATATGTCAATGGTGTGAAGGTGGATGAGAATCAAACTAATCAATGATTAAAGTGTATTAAGGGTGTTAGGGCATGTCAAGGTCTTTCAAGGTCAAATATTTCATTAAGGTGTACTAATGGGATAGGGTGTTAAGATGTATAAAGGCTAAGGATGATCATGATGAGGATAAGGATGGCGACAATGATGACGACGATGACGACGATGACGATGATGCTAATGAAAATGAGAAAAATAATGATCACCATGATAATTATGATGGTAATGATGATTATGATGATGGTGACAAAGATGATGATGATGATGATGACTAAAAATGCTTGCGGACAATAGATCCATTCTTTTGTTATAAGAGACGAGGAACAAGCATTAGTACTTTTATAACTTATAAATTTTTACAATGTGGTGTTATGCTCAATGCAAAGCATATATGGACCAATCTTGGTAAATGAACTCCGTACTTCATCTCCCAGAGAATCACTGTAAGATCACCTTAGGTTCGCTATTATTGATTCATATATTTTTCTAAGGATTCGAATATCTGTTGAAGTGGTACCCATGAATACATGGAACTATTATGCTCATATGGAGGACTTATATTTGATACTTGGATAAATGCAAGTATTTTGGGGATTTGTGTAGAGACGACTAGTTCTTCCATTGGTTCGTCATTTGTTGTGGCCACAACAACCTTGCTTACTTTTCTTGACCTAGGAAGAGAAAAGGAGGGTCGAACCCCCATACTAAATTTAGAGTTTTTGAGTGTGACTTTGATTGATTTGTAACTGATGAATTGTTCAAATAAAATCTAATGGATTTAATGTCCTATTGATGACTTTGTTAATGAACTTGTATGATGCTATTGACTTCCTTGAATGAGACATTTGAAATATTTTGGTTTATTGTTTCCTCCCTCACTGTTAAATTGGATAAGTTGAGTATAATTTTTCATGGTCCTCGTGCTTCCTTGAGCTTCCCATGCTTGGTTTCCAATTTCCATATTCAATTATGATTTTTCACCTTGTTTGTGTTTTCCTAGTTTGGTGACTAGGAAGATTGACGAATTTATGGAAACTTTCAAGTAGACATAAGTACCTACTCTCTAGTCTATGCTATGATTTCATGATTGGATTATTTGCATCGATTTCATACTTGGTCATGTTGCTGTACTGATGTTTGAAGCTCCGCACAACCAAGTCAATTCACACTGCATCATAAGATTTTTCTATACATCCATGGATTTGAATGGATCTACCTTGTGTGAAAGACTTATCTCAACCCTCATTGTCTCATTGTAGAATTTATAGGTCAGTAGCTAAATCCGAATGGGTTTCAAGAATGAATCAACCTTTCGCTAGGTTCTGGATATAAAGTGCACCACGGAGTAAAATGGTGTAGTTTAAGAATTAAAATATCTTAGTTTCGAATGGTTTGTGTCAATTTAAGTTAAAAAATGGAAATATTATATAACATAGATAACAAGGGAGATGATAGACTTGAATTTGAGTAAAGTTATTGTAAGAATGAGGCCTCAAATTCTATTATGTTGGATCCTTCATTTTTGGAAAGAACCCTAAATTATGGAAGGAAGTGCAGGGTAAAGGAGTGATACTAGCAACAAAGAGGGAAGGATCTATAACTGGTATTAAGGGAGGGGGTTTGTTGTTTGTCACCCACTTACTCTATGTTGATAATTTTTATTTATTTATAGTAGGCTATGTTTAAGAGGAAAATACTATAAATAAAATTCTCTTACCATACAACATGACCTTGGGAATGGAGATAAATCTGCAAAGATATTCCATTACTTTTAATTGCCTAAGTGAGGAGGTAGGAAAAAAAAACCGTTCATATTTTCCATTTCAAGCTGGCAGTTTTGCAATAAGTGTTATAATATCTTGGTTTTAATTTGAATCCAAATGGATATGGAATAATTTTTTTTATCTCTCATTGGTGGGTAAGGAAGAATAGAGGATTCATTTCTTATGTACTTGTTGGTTGTCTAGAGGCACTGATTAACTCTTGTAAAGACTATTTTATATGTGATTTCAACATACTAGTGTACTATCATGTTATTGCTCATATTCCCAAAGGGATATTTGGAAAATAAAAACAATGGGATTTGATATTATAGAGACATGAATGTTTTACATTTGGAAAGGTGGTAAGTAGTAGCACAACCTAAAAATGAAGGAGGTTGGATTCTCAAGCATATTAACTTCTTTGGAAAGGAATTACCTGCCAAGGGTCTATGGAATCTCATCTCTAAGGAAGGTTTCTTTGGAAAAGAAAAATATCACAAAAAATATATGACCCCAGGGACAGTTCTTGAGTGGATTAAGTCTCTGGTGGAAAAAATTGTCAATGTTTCAAAACAATGGAAAGAATTGGTATTATCCATTCTAATTATGGGGAGTATCTTGCTTCTAGGGTACGCAACAACACAATGATACAAATTGGAAAGGATGCCATTATGGGATATAACAATAGTATTTTTCTTTTTGAAGTGATTATCAACATCTTCATTGATTAATCTTTTGTCACTTCGAATCATACTGTTGACGAGGTAAATACATATCTATGGCCCGATGGATAGAAGTCTACTACTAATATTGGTATTGAGGGTGAGTTAGAATTTGTGTGGGAATACTTCATACATTCCTTAAAAATGGACAAATCACATTAATTGAAGAAAACAATGCGTTAATAGAGAATGCGAATCAGAATTTCGCTCAAACATGTGGTCGAGGATTGCCCATATCATTTCCTAAAAAAGATAACAAATTAAGGTGACAATATAACTAACAATTAAAGGTGATAATATAACAAGTTAAGGTGAAAAATCAGTTGATGTATTTGTAACTTCGGAATGTATTCACTTGTATATCTTATGTCTTGTACCCCGATGTTTATTTCGGGAAGTGTCTATAATGTATTTGAGTTATGTCATGCCCCGATGTTCATATCGGGAGGTTCTATAATGTAAACAAGTCATGTCAAGTCATTGTGGGTAACCCTCCTATTGTTCAAGGGTTAAAGTCCCCACAGTTCTGGGGCACTAGGGTTATTAGACTCTCCTAGAGAAGTCGACCCTAGTAATTCATTGTCAAGTTGAGAATTTGTATAAATAGAGAGTGAGCTTCTCTATTTATCACACACTCACTCACACTCAGTTGTAGCGCATAGTTGAGGAAGAAGAAGTTGCTGGGGCTAGAAAGAAAGAGGCTACTGCTGTTGGGATATCATCTTACTATTTTGGGGCTTTGCTATTTGGTGCTGATTATATCTTTGAGGAAGTTGTGGGGTTTTATCCTTTATGGTTTCCTCGAGGAAAATCTTTGTCTTCATTGTCTTATGTGTTTGATTGTTGTGCTTGTTATTCTCTTTGTTAAGATAATGCTAGCTTAAATGATAAAAATCTAAGATGGTATCAGAGCTAACCTGAGAAGAAGACACTGTGTAGCTGCAGAAACTAGGGATTCCTACTTTTTGGATCTCTCTCTATAGATTTTTAGAAAAATAAGGTTGTACTGACTCTCCTCCCTAGGGCGCATCATTTTGTCGAAGTAGAATCTGATTCTGAGCATTTTCAATTTTTGACCCGACACTGGTGCCGAAAATTAGGGCTTTCCATAGAAGTGGAATTTTTGAGTTAGCCCAGGCCTGGATTGATCTCCTCCTCAAAATCAAAGTTTAGATATCAAGATCAAAGGATTTGGTTGGACAGAACTTCGGGAAATTCAAACCCTAATCTGCTCCTCAACCAACACTGCAGAAATTTAGCTCCAGATTCAGATTCGACATCTTGACCTGGTAAGATCTAAATATTTGGTATTTTCATTTGAGGTTCTCATTTAAGATGTCTCATCATACCAAGCTTGATGAAAATCTTGAGGGGGCCGATGAATTTTGAGCCTAGAAGTATAGGATCTCCCTGGTCCTGGAAGAAAATGAGTTGGACTCCTACATCAATGAGGAGATTCTAGTTCTAGAGGGAGATGAGGCTAAGTCCTTAACAAAACAAGAAGTTGGTTATGGCTAAGAGGATTATTTCTGATTCAATCAAGGATCACCTCATACCACAGGTGTCCTCCCTAAATACAGCTAAATCTATGTTTGATGCCCTAACCAAATTGTTTGAAGGAAAGAAGATAAACCGAAAGATGACCTTGAGGAACCAATTGAAGAATGTGAAGATCTAGAATGCGGAGACCATACAGTCATACTTCACAAGGGTCTCCCAAATCAAAGAACAACTTGAAGCAGTAGATGAAGAAGTGGAGAATGCAGAGATTGTAATGACCACCTTGAATGGTCTCCCTAGGACATGGGACTCTTTCATTCAAGGGATCTATGCCAAAAAGAAGTTAGTCAAGTTCAATAGACTATGGGAAGAATGCTCTCAAGAAGAAGCTCGGATAGCAGCTTGAGAAGAAAATATGGGAAGTGAATATCAAGCTCTCACAGTACAATCCAAGAAAACCAGATCTAGCCACCATAGAGGTAAGTACTCTCATTGAATGAATAACTTTAGAAATCCTAAATATAAATCTAAGTTCATTTGCTATACATCTAATGAAAGAGGACACTTTGCTAGAGATTGTCCTAGAAACAAAAGTAGCTCTCACAAGAAGAAGGGAAACAAGAGAAGACATCATGCTCATGATGCAGAGGATGATGAACCTTCCACAAAGAGAAACAGACAAGACAATGATGATTCTTCAAGTGATGAAGAATATGTTCTAATTTCTGCTGTCATGTGAACTATTACACATGGCAGCAATGATTGGCTTATAGATAGTGGTGGTTCCAAACATATTATAGGATTCAAGGAATCATTTGTGAAACTATCTGAACATGAATCACCTCACAACGTGAAACTTGGAGATTACTACCAGTATCCAATAAAAGGTAGTGGTGAATCCTCATACAAGCTAGACTCTGGAAAGTCTACCAAGATGAAAGATGTATTGCTTGTACCTAGACTAAAGAAGAACCTCCTCTCCATATCTACATTGGATGCAAAAGGAATGAGGGTTGCATTTGTAGATGGCCAAGTCCTCATGTGGCCAAAGGGAAAGTCCTTCGATGATGCAATAGTGATTGGGGAACAAGAAGGAGGACTATACAAATTAAAGGGACAACCAAAACAAGCTTTGGTTCATGACTCGGTAGAACCCAATGAGCTTTCGCATAGAAGGATTGCACATGTGCATTATAGAGCACTACCACTTGCAAGCAAAACTGTTGAAGGTCTCCCAGAAATGTAGACAAAACATGAAGGTGTATGCAAGGATGTGCGAAAGGGAAGAACATAGAGAATACATTTCCAAGTAGCGAGAGCAAGGCAAAAGGAATCTTGGAAATCATCGACTTCAATGTATGCGGTCCAATGTCATCCAGATCACTAAGCTGGTATGTATACTATGTTTCTTTTATTGATGATTTTTCTAGAAAGGCATGGATATACTTTATGAAGAACAAAGATGAAGTATTCAGCAAGTTCAAAGAATTCAAAGCCTTGATTGAGAATCACACAGAAAAGAAGATCAAGACCTTTCGATCAGATAATGGTGCAGAATTCACATCGAATGAATTCAAAGAGCTATGCAGAGACTCATGGATTAAGAGGGAGTTATCCACTCCATATAATCCACAACAGAATGGGATTGTAGAAATAAAGAATAGAACGATCATGGAAGCAGTAAGGGCCATGCTTCATGATCAAGATCTTCCCATGCATCTATGGGCAGAAGCTTCCAGAACAACGGTGTATGTACAGAACCGTACTCCACACAGAGTACTCAAGAACAAGACACCTAAAGAAGTATTCTCCAGCAAGAAACCAGAAGTAAGCCATCTCAGAATATTTGGCTGTCCTATATACATACACATTCCGAAAGAAAAGAGGACGAAGTTAGATCCTTCAGGAAAGAAGGGTATATTTGTGGGATACTCTGAAATCTCGAAGGCTTATAGAATATAATTACCATGATTAAAGAAGATTGAAAATAGTAGAGATGTAACGTTTGACGAAGATTCATCCTACATCAAACCCAGGAAGAGACTGGCTGAAGAACCTAAAGAAACAAGAGCACCCATAATTCATGATACAACCATGAACGAATAAATTGAAGAAGAAGATCGAGACTTAGAAGAACCTCAAGAACTTGTAGCTCCACCTTAGGAGAATAATCCTCATAAGAGGAAACCTGCTTGGGTACGTGAAATTATCCAAGGTGCAGAAAGATATGGAGCTTCAGAACAAACACACAGAGGAAGAAAGAGAACTAGGTCCTTCTCTAGTTATGTAGCCTTGCTATGTTACATTATGGATAAAGAACCTTTCAACTATGAAGAAGCGACATAAAGGAAAGAATGGAAGGAGGCCATGATCAAAGAGTATCAATATATCATGAAGAATTATGTTTGGGATGTTGTCCCAAGACCAGAAGGGAATTCCATTGTAACTTCCAAATGGATCTACAAGATCAAGCATGCTGCAGATGGCAGCATAGAGAAGTATAAAGCAAGAATCGTGGCTCGTGGTTTCTCCCAGAAAGAAGGAATAGATTATGAAGAAAATTTTGCACCTGTAGCCAAATACACTTCCATTAGATCAATACTTGCTCTGGCTGTAGTGATGAAATGGAAGATACACCAGATGGATGTCAAGACTGCTTTCTTGAATGGTGTAGTAGAAGAGGAAGTGTATGTAGTGCAGCCACTAGGTTTTGAGACACATGACAGGAAATCTCATGTGTGTATATTGAAGAAAGCCCTGTACGGTTTGAAATAGGCACCCAGGACATGGTACGATAGAATTGATGGCTTTCTATCCACTTTGGGCTTTACCAAGAGTAAAGCAGATTCCAACCTTTACTACAAGGTTGAAGATGGCAATCCAGTGTTACTCCTATTGTATGTGGATGATCTGTTCGTAACAGGTATGGATGGGTTGATTGCTGATACAAAGAGGAAACTTGCTGCTAATGAAAGAATTGGGTATGATGCACTATTTCTTAGTCATGGAGGTGTGGCAGAATACAGATGGAATATTCCTTGGATAAGGGAAGTATGCAGTAGATATTCTGAAGAGATTCGAGATGATGGAATGCAAGGCCATAACCACACCTATGGCATTGAACCTGAAGCTATTGAGTGATGCTTCATCAGAAGCGGTCGATGCTATGATGTATCATCAGATGATTGGGTCCTTGAATGTACCCGATGAACATGAGACCATATATTTCCTTTGCTGTGAACACCTTGAGCCAGTTCTTGATAGATTCGAGACATGTTCACTTGATTGCTACAAAGCATATTATGAGGTACCTGAAGGGTACAGTTGATTATGGGCTCAAGTATGAGGCAAATCAAAAGATTAACCTGGTGGGTTATGTTGATTCAGATTGGGAAGGTAGTGCCATCAATAGGAAGAGAACTTCAGGATGCTGCTTCAGTATGGTATTAGGTGTGATCTCTTGGTTTAGCAGGAAGAAATCCTGTGTGGCATTGAGTATAGCTGAAGTAGAATATGTCGTAGCTTGTTCAACTAGTTCTGAGGCAGTGTGGCTGAGAAAGCTACGGTCTGATTTATTTGATCTCCAGTTGGATGCTACTTGTATATATTGTGACAACCAGAGTTGTGTGAAGTTGTCAGAGAACCCAATGTTCCATGACAAGTTGAAGCATATCGATATCAAGTATCACTATATCAGGAATATGGTGCAGAGAGGAGTAGTGAAGCTCCAGTATGTTGCGATGGACGAACATATAGCTGATGTGTTGACGAAGCCATTGGCTAGAGTGAATTTTGAGTACTTCAGGGAGAAGCTTGGTGTTCTCCAGATCAAGGTCCCCTCCAAAGGGAAATGATGAGACCTAGAGCCATTCTGACATGGTGAGAGGATTAGGTTCCTTCCATTGTCAGATGTAAGGACTGAGCCATTCTGTCATGGTGAGAGGATTTGGTTCCTTCCTTGTCAGATGTGAGTGCTGAGCCATTCTGGTGTGACTATAGGATTGGTTCCTACATGATCAGATATAAGTGCTGAATGCCATTCTTAGAATGGAGGCACCTGGTTAGTTACCAGGAATACTAAGTATGGGACTGAGGGCCATTCTAATATGACAGTGGGATGTAGTCTTACACGATTAGATGTGAGTGCATGGCCATTCTGATGTGATTGAGGGACGTGTTCCCACTTGATCAGATATAAGGGATGATGTTATTCTTTGGGAGAATGGAGGCACTTGGTTAGTTACCAGGAATCCTCAGTCTGGGACTGAGAGCTCTTTCGACGTGATGTTTTCGAACATGGTCGAATGTAAGTGCAGAGCTTTCTGACAAGATGAGGTCGGATGTAAGTGCAGAGCCTTTTTGACAAGATGAGGTCGGATTTAAGTGCATATCCTTTCCGACAAGATGAGGTCAGATGTAAGTGCTGAGACATTCTGGCGTGATGTGTTTACACATGGTCAGATGTAAGTGATAGGCCTTTTTGACAAGATGAGGTCAGATGTGAGTGCTGGGTGTGCCTTTCTGACAAGATGAGGTCCCATGTAAGAGCTGGGAGGGCCATTATAACTTAGGGTTAGATATAAGTGCTGAAGACTTACATGAAGGGTAGGCCTATAACCAAATTGAAAAAGGGCTGGCTCTGTAGAATTCCTGTGATGAGAAGAATCGAGAGATAGCACCATTCTGAGATAGCACTGATGATGATGATCCGGACTTGATGATGATCGTAACGTCCCTAACCCTTCGACCGACGAAGAGGACACTACGATACACATCACATCATTCGGGCATCTAGCCCAATGAACATGAACATACATATATGTAATGCTGAAGCATGATACTTAAAACATCAAACATATTACGAGGCATAATCATTCATATACACAACAGAAGCAAAAAAAATCAATCAATACTCATTCATATACAGATCAAAATTTAACATGTATATCATCATTCATTCATCAATGGTAATTATAATTCCACACATAAGTTAGGCAAGAATACTTATCTTATAGAGAACTTGTTGCGCAACCAGCTACGTCGCTGCAATGTTCCACCCAACTGCAGGCCCACGTGCTCTTTAATCTCTCAGCAATGCTGCCACCCCCGAGTTGGGCATGATTCCCAAAGGAATAAGGAACTAATAGGCTTACACATATCCAAGGATAACGCCACCACACCAGTACACAGTTCAACCAAGCCAACACAGTTGGGTTTATCAAGCGAACAACAGATCGACCAAGCCAACAGAGTTGGATTTATTAGGACATCCAGGAGTTGGAAAATGATAAATTCTAAGCTGGTGAGCTCATTGAAGAGCTACAGACACCAACACCAGAACTAGCCTGGCTTCTAGAACACCCACATACACCCAACACAAGGAAACCAGTCCCTTCTCTGCAACGCAGTCCCTCGGACCCTGATCTCCCTTCCAGTGCTATTCATGGGTTGTGGAGAAGAAAGCCAGCTTAGTAGCTCTATCTGTGTGGTTCTCAACCCACCAGGTTTATTAAGCACCTCAGGACCTCATTCACCACTCTAATGCAGTCCGAGGACAAAACCACTGCATGCAAGCATCCAAACAGCTATTCAATCTTTTACAGGGGAAAAACACAATCAACCAGAACATAGGAATTCTCAGCAATTATTCAAGGAATACCACCACAAAAAGGATATAACACAGTTAAGTAAAACATGGGAAAACAACAGCCCACAAACGACTATGAACCCATAGCACCTGATCCTCAATACAACCGCTGGAGAAATTGCACAGGCAGAAAAATGGGAAAAGTACAAACTCCCAAACTATGAGTGATGGAGAAAGGCACAGCCAAAGCATAGAAATGTGAATGAAATCATGACCACAATTCCATGATGGAATAACATATCACTACACAGTCTGATAATGGTGGGAAAAGACACAAACTCCCTATGTGAACCTGAGGATGAACACCTCCGCAGACTACCTCTCCGTGAGTAGAGGATAAACCAACTCCTAAGCCAACAATTGGTGAGGCATAAAGAAAACGAACCCCAATCAAAGAATTGTGGCCCTCTTTTAACTTTGCTCAGCGTGAGGGAACTGAACAGTCAGCAGTGGGGAGAGTGAACAGAACAATCATCAATCGCATGTGGAGAGAGTGTAGGCATGGGCGTAGTGGTTTTCATGCCAAAAATTAGATGCCTCAACTAACAATAGAATGAACAGGGTGGTGACACATGGCTTTTCCCCCATGACTCAATGTTCAACATTCCCCTTCCTTATCCTTTGGAATCATGCCCCTTCTCAAATTAGTTGCAGTGAACATAGTTGGTTGGGTTATTTAATTAAAATGCACATTTACATGATGTCACAATTTAATATATGCCGTATGTCCCGATATACCATCGGTGACCATTCCCATCCGAAACATAACATAACTAAATCAATGGTGGTGACTTTGCCCTTAGCTCCTCACCATGATTATTTACAACATATGTATTAATGCAAACGGGGTCAAAACCAGGGTGTTACATTCCCCTCCCCCTTCAATAGCACTGTCCTCAGTGCTTTACAAAATTTGAACAAAATGCTACACTGGTACCACCTCAGTGTTCCGCAGGATTGAACAAAAATGGATGTGCCAATCGCATGGCATCCTCCAGGTCCCACGTAGCCTCTTCAGGTCCATAGTTCTCCCATTGCACCTTTACCTGCCCTATGGCTCGATTCTGGAGCATTGTGACCTTCCTGTCGAGGATGCACATTGGCTCGATTCAGAACTCTCCCTTGGGTTCCACCTGAATCACATCCCAATTTATCACATGGTTAGGATCATGTACATATTTCTTAAGCAAAGAAACATGAAAAACATTATGAGCTCTAGTACTAGCAGGCAATGCAAGTCTATATGCAACATGCCCTATTCTTTCAAGCACTTCAAACTGCTCACAATATCTAGGTGATAGCTTGGCACAACTTCCAAGATTCAAGGAACTTTTCTTTGCTTTCACTATGAGGTAAACATGATCCCCAACACTAAACTCTCTATTCATCCTATGCTTATCTGCATAGCTTTTCTATCTGTCCTGTGCTGCTTTTAGATTCTGCCTAATCTTTACAACCTCTTTCTCCATTTCCTTGAGTAGTTCTGGTCCAAGCACAACTCTGTTCATTGGGTTATCCCAAGTCATTGGTGTCCTACACCTTCTTCCATACACATCTTCATATGGAATCATCCCCAAGGATGCCTGCTATCCATTGTTGTAAGCAAACTCTACCAAGTGTAAGTAATCTTCCCACTTGGTTGGTTTGTCCATCACATACATGCGAAGCATATCTTCAAGCACCTGATTAACTCTTTCTGTCTACCCATCTATTTGAGGATGGTATGCAGTGCTGAAGTTTAACTTTGTGCCCAAATCTGCAAACAATCCCTTCCAGAAATTGGAAGTGAATTTGACATCTTTGTCAGAAACTATTGCCTTCGACAATCGATGCAATTTGAAAATCTCCTTCATGAAGATCTTTGCAATGTCATCCGTCTTATGTGTAGACTTCACTGGTATAAAATGTGCTGCCTTTGTCAACTTTTCTACCACAACCATGATGGAATTATGTTGTCTGCAAGTCATCAGCAATCTTGTAATAAAATATATGGAAATAACTTCCCATTTCCATTCTGGGATTGGCAAAGGTTGCAACAAACCTGTTGGATGTTGATGCTCAACCTTTACCTGTTAACATTTCATGAACCTTGAAATGTATCCAACAATGTCCTTTTTCATTTCTGGCCAAAAGTACTGCTTTTTAGCTGTAGCAATTATCTTTTGGTACCCTGGGTGACCAGAATACGGAGCTTGATGGATTTCGTCCATAACAACTTTCCTCAATTTTGCTACATTCGAAATATAAATTATGCCTTTGTAGGTGAGATGTCCATCTTCTTCCAATTTATATCTTTCATACTTTTTCTCAAGACTTTGCTGCTACAATTTGTCTTTTACCTGCTCATACAATTCATCTCCGGCAACATGATTAATGATTTGCTACCTCAAATCTGATTGGCAAATACTAAGAGATGCCACATGCATTTCCTGTACCTTCCTGCTGAGTGCATCAACTACCTTGTTTTATTTTCCTTTTATGTGCTTGATTTAGAAATCAAACTCACATAAAAATTCCAGCCATCTCGCTTGCGTAGCATTCAGAGTAGGTTGATTAAACAAATAC
This sequence comes from Pseudotsuga menziesii, assembly GCA_001517045.1. Classification (NCBI taxonomy): domain Eukaryota; kingdom Viridiplantae; phylum Streptophyta; class Pinopsida; order Pinales; family Pinaceae; genus Pseudotsuga; species Pseudotsuga menziesii. The sequence goes on along the minus strand of LPNX010983548.1, from coordinate 202,238 downwards.
TTCAGTCCACAGTGATTTGTTTTGAGTTCAAATATTCTACCCATCAAGTAATGTCTCCACATCTTGAGAGAATGTACTATGGCTGCAAGCTCTAGATCATGAGTGGCATAGTTCTTCTCATGCTCCTTCAACTCTCTTGACTCATAACATATCACGTGGTTGTCCTGCATAAGGACTCCGCCAATCCCTTGTTCGCATGCATTGGTACATACCACAAAATATTTCTCTGGATCTGCAACTTTCAATACTGGTGCATTGGTGAGAAGATCCTTCAACTACTGGAAGCTTTCTTCACACTTCAGAGTCCATTCAAACTTTATCCCCTTATTTTGCAAGGAAGTGATGGCATGTGCAACATTGGAAAATCACTCAATGAATCTCCTGTAGTATCCTGTAAGTCCCATAAAATATCTTACATCTGTCACATTTCTGGGAGTAGGCCAATTTATAATGGCTTCAATATTCTTAGGGTCTACTGATATACCCTCTTCTGAGATAATGTAACCCAAATACTATATTCTATCTCTATAGAAGTCACACTTGCTCAGTTTTGCATACAGCTAATGCTCCCTAAGCAATTGCAATGTCAATCTCAAATGCTCTTCATTCTTTTCCTCATTCTTAGAATAAACAAGAATGTCATCAAGGAAAACAAGAACAAATTTTCCAAATACCTGCTGAAGACACTGTTCATAAGGCACATAAATGTAGCTGGTGCATTTGTGAGACCAAATGGTACCACTACAAACTCATAATGCCCATACCTTGTCCTGAAGGCTGTCTTATGAATGTCTTCATCCTTGATTCTCACTTGATGGTAACCAGACCTCATGTCAATCTTGGAAAATACCTTTGCTCCTCTCATTTGATCAAAGAGGTCATCAATCCTAGGTAAAGGGTATTTATTCTTCACAGTAACCTTGTTCAACTATTTGTAATCAATACATAACCAGAGTGTACCATCTTTCTTCTTCACAAACAGAACCGGTGATCCCCAAGAAGACACACTCGGTTGGATATACTTCTTTTCCAACAACTCTTGCAGTTGCATATTCAACTCTAGCATCTCCGGTGTACTCATCCTGTAGGGTGTCTTGGACACTGGTGCTACTCCCGGCACAAGTTCAATGGTGAAATCAATGTCCCTCTTTGGAGGAAGCCCTAGGATCTCATCAGGAAACACATCCTTGAATTCCTATAACACCCAATGGTCCTCCAACCTAGGAGTCTCATCTCCTGTTGGTTCCAGAATACAAGCTACATACAACTGGCAACCTTTACTACATAACTTCTTCAACTGCATTGCTGAAACCTGTCTTACTGAAATTACCTTTGGAATTCCTTTCACAACTATCGGGTTTCCTTATTCATCCATGCATTCAAAAGACTTGTTATAACAATTAAGCTTCACTCGGTGAGCTTCTAACCAATCCATTCCAATGAGAATATCATAGGAACCAAGCGGTAGAACATTCATATCCACACAAGTGATCAATCCATTCATAACCAATGGACATTTCTCTACCAATTCACTGACTTTTCTCTTAGTCCCAGTGGCTAGCTGAACTAACCAAGATTTTCCATGCTTTACCTTCTTAAAAGCACAAATCTACACTACTCTAGGAGTGATATAACTGTGAGTACAACTAGGGTCAATCAAAATAGAAACAAATTGTCCAACAATATTACCTGCAACTTCAATCACAGTTGACTGGTGATCTACCTGGCGGTCCTCCAGTGCTGCATAAATTCTAGGGACTGCTCTTGCTACTTGACCCACTGTTTCTGCTCCTTGAATGTTATAAGCTAGTCTTGCACTTTCATTCTTAAGTGGAAAATATCTGCGCAAGTGAGGTCCTTCACATTTCCAAAATTTGAGTGGACCTTTATTCTGATGTGGCTCTTTAGGCTTTCCACCTGTCACTCCAATTGGATTGCTCGCAGCTTGGGATGGTTGCTTCTGCTGATTTCTGAATCTAGAAGGTTTGAAACCTTTTCTTCTTTGGTCAAAATTCTCATTCTTCTTGTCCTTCCATGCCCTATGGTAATCAGGTTTACCTTTGCTTTTCTCATAGCAATATTTATCCTTTCTTATTGCTTCTTCGAGAGTTATTGGTTCATAGAACTCAATTCTATCTTTGTAAGCTTGAGGAAATCCACTCAGAAACCGTTGGATCTTCACTTTTTCATCTCTGATGTACTAGACATACCTAAACAATTCCAAAAGCTTATTTGCATATTCATCCATGGTCTGCTGTCCCAATCTCAGCTCATGGAACTCCTTGATATTGTCATCGTAATACCTGTCAGAGAGGTATTTCTGCCTGAAATACTTCTTGAACTATTTCCACTTCAGATTCCTTTCACTGATATTCTTTACTTGCTTGAAGTATTCCCACCAAATGGATGCTCTTCCATTCAGATTGAATATGGCAACTCTTGCCTTCATGTTTCCTGAATAATCCTGCACTTGAAAGCACTTCTTTATCCCAAGAAGCCAAGCTTCACTTCTTGTCCTGTATTTATCTGACCATCAAATGTAGGAGGTTTAGATTTCCTAAATTTATCTCGAGAGCAATCCCTATGGTGCCTTATTATTTTCTTTTTATGAGAAGATGAACTTGTATCCCTGTTGGATCATTCAGAGTAAGATGATCCACTGGAAGTCCTTCTTCTTCTCTTAGTGCTGCTCTTACTGCCTTCTGTCCTTGATGTACCTCGGTCAGAATCTATCTTTTTCTGCAAGTCTGTCAAACTATGCAATATGGCAGCATTCAACTGATGCTGCTCTTCCTGGGCTTTAACCAAGATTCTCATGGTGGCTACAACCTCGGACGGTGTACCCTAGAATATCATTCCATTAGACTCTATGTCATCGTTTCCGTTACGGACATTTTCTCCCATGGCATCTTCTGCTCACTCATAAGAATCTCGAGCATCATATCTATCATGGGTTCTCATGACTGAACCACCTCTTGCTTTACCACATTGTTCTTTCTGGAGTAATACTCTTGGAAGTTGTCTATAATTCTACAAAGTGTTAGTGACAAACTCTTAGATGCATATCATTAATATAAAACCAAAACTACTTACCTTCTTCTTCTGGAAATTCATAAAACACAATTTTGCTTAAAACACAAAGTTTTTCTCTCTTTCTTTTCAGCCCTGTGACCACTGATACTATGCTGAAATCTATTGAAAACCTACTGAAAGACAGTCGAAAACTGCTTGAAAATTTTTTATTGAGAAAATCCTTTGAAAATCCCAAATTTCCTTAGGCCCAATTGGACCTCTTCCCATCTATCTTTCTGATTCTTCAGTGGTCTAACCAACTAAATTTCTAATCTGCACTGGTGATCAAATCGGCTGTTCATCGGGTGCACAGTCCATTGAGTAGCTGCAACGGCGGTAAGTGATCCTCCTCCGATTTTCCTGGTTAGCTATCAGCGATCGGGCCTACTATCCATCGGATGGATAGTGCTTTGAACTGTTGCAATTGGTGGGTTTATGATCCCTTGATTTCTTTCGATCGATCACCTGATAGTCAATAATTTTTTGATGGGCTCATACTCTTCAAATTTTTCTTCTAATCGGGTCTCTTCCCTGTTAACTCCCCAGCATTTCGGAGGCTGAAACTTCCAATTTCTTTCGCTGCATCGATGAGTTGCTCATCTAATTCCTTTCATCGTATTAGGCCTGCAGTGGTCTACTGTCTCGAGTCTCATCGACGATTCATTGGTCTGATTTCGCCCGCCATATCGGTGCATAATTGTTTATTGCTCTGAACTTCATCGGTGAAATAGTTGACTAAGCAGCCACAACTATGGTTCATCTTCATTGAACCTTTTCCAATCGGTGATCTAATCCACTAACATTGCCCGATGTTTTCTTCACTTAGGAAAATTTTTGCAAATTTTCCTTCTTTGTCTTCCGCCGCTTCGGCTGTCAGAGCAACTATCCGTTGGGAAGATAGCCCATTACATAGCCGCAATGACAAACACATCATTAGCTAATTCTTGTCATTGTTCATCGGTGATTAATACCACTAATGTCCATCGGTCGCCGATGATTTTCTTGCCTTAGAAAATTATAAAAAAATTTCACTCTGCCGTCGTTGTCGGCGGTTCAACCAACTAAATTTCAGCGATCCTTCACCTTTCTCCCACCGTCGTATTAGCTCAATCATTTCATCCAACACCGAGTTCAACGAATATTCTCCTCTGATCGTCAATAATCTTGTTCCTCAGAAAAATTTCAAAAATTCTGCGCCATCGGCTGTCGGAGGCTCTACCCGTCGGATGCATAGTTGTCTAGCCCTCCGCAACGGTGAACACTCAATCAACTATTTTTCCACCGATGTCCATTGGCGGTCTCATCAACTAACTTCCACCGATGATTTCAACACTTAAACAAAATTTTGAAACTTTCTTCTTCTGTTGGCGGTCAAGATTACTAAGCACTACGCGTCAGCGTTTTAGTCCATAGGCAGCCGCAACGATGGACTGACAAACAGCTAAATTCTTCCACCGCATCGGCTGTCAGAGTGACTAGCAACTGCTACATCAGACGGTCCTAGTCTCCCATAACGGTGACACTCAATCAGCTAAGCATTGATGATCCATCTGTCTAATCGTTCTGATGTGCCGACGGCCAAAACATTTAGAAAATTTTGTGAATTTTCCTCCTAATTTCTTCTGGGCAGTAGGAAACCTACCTCTGTTAACTGTTTCTCATGGCCCTTCGAGGCCCAAATGCTGCAACATAAGCTCTGTCCCTTCATCTTCACGACCTAGTCAGGCCCATACTACAACCAGATCTCTGATACCACACTGTAACGTCCCCGACCCTCTGACCGACGAAGAGGACGCTACGATACACATCACATCATCTGGGCATCTAGCCCAACGAACATGAACATACATATATGTAATGCTGAAGCATGATACTTAAAACAACAAACATATTATGAGGCACAATCATTCATATACACAATGGAAGCAAAACAAATCAATCAATACTCATGCATATACAGATCAACATTTAACATGTATATCGTCATTCATTTATCAATGGTAATTATAATTGCAGACACAAGTTAGGCAAGAATACTTATCTTATAGAGAACTTGTTTTGCAACCAGCTACGTCGTTGCAACGTTCCACTCAACTGTAGGCCTGCGTGCTCTTTAATCTCTCAGCAACGCTGCCACCCCTGAGCCAGGCATGATTCCCCAAGGAATAAGGAACTAATAGGCTTGCACATAGCCAAGGATAATGCCACCACAATGGTACATAGTTCAACCAAGCCAACACAGTTGGGTTTACCAGGTGAATAGCAGATCGACCAAGCCAACAGAGTTGGATTTATCAGGCCATCCAGGAGTTGGGAAAGGCTAAATGCTAAGCTGGTGAGCTCATTGAAGAGCTACAGACACCAACACCAGAACCAGCCTGGCTTCTAGAACACCCACACACACTCAACACAAGGAAATCAATCCCTTCTCTGCAATGCAGTCCCTCAGACCCTAATATCTCTTCCAGTGCTATTCAAGGGTTGTGGATAAGAAATCCAGCTCAGTAGCTCTGTCTGTGTAGTTCTCAACCCACTAGGTTTATCAAGCACCTTAGGCCCTCATTCACCACTCCAATGCAGTCCGAGGACAAAACCACTGCATGCAAGCAGCCAAACAACTATTCAGGCTTTTATAGGGGAAAAACACAATCAACCAAAATGTAGGAACTCTTAGCAATTCTTCAAGCGATACCACCACAAAAAGGGAAAACACAATCAAGTAAAACGTGGGCAAACAATAGCCCACAAATGACTATGAACGCACAACACCTGATCCTCAATACAACCGCTGGAGAAATTGCACAGGCAGAAAAATGGGAAAATTACAAACTCCCAAACTATGCGTGATGGAGAAAGACACAGCCAAAGCATAGAACTATGAATGAAATCATGACCACGATTCCATGATGGAATAACAGATCACTACGCAGTTTGATAATTGTGGGAAGAGATATAAACTCCCTGAGTGAACCTGAGGACGAACACCCCCATAGAATATGTCTCCATGAGTAGAGGATGAACCAAATCCTAAGCCAACAATTGGTGAGGAAGAAAGAGAACGAACCCCAATCAAAGAATTGCGGCCATCTTTTAACTCCGCTCAGCGTGAGGGAACTGAACACTCGACGGTGGGGAGAGTGGACAGAACAATCGGCAATCACTCGTGGAGAGAGTGCAGGCATGGGCATAGTGGTTTTCGTGCCAGCAATGAGATGCCTCAACTAAAAACATAACGAACGCGGTGGTGACACATGGATTTTCCCCCATGACTCAATGTTCAACATTCCCCTTCCTTATCCTTTGGAATCATGCCCCTTCTCAAATTAGTTGCAGTGAACATAGCTGGTTGGGTTATTTAATTAAAATGCACATTTACATGATGTCACAATTTAATATATGCCGTATGTCCCAATATACCATCAGTGACCATTCCCATCTAAAACATAACATAACTAAATCAATGGTGGGGCCTTTGCCCTTAGCTCCTCACCATGATTATTTACAACATATGTATTAATGCAAACGGGGTCAAAACCGGGGTGTTACAATGATCTAGATCAAGTGATGATCCAGATGTGATGATGATCCAGACTTGATGATGATCCAGATCAAGTGATGATCCATATTTGATGATGATACAGTGATGATGATCCAACAGTGATGATCCAGCAGTTGTGATGATCTAGATCCCGTGATGAAGAAGACTTGAAGAAGAAGATGACTTAGAAGAATACTTGAAGACGAAGATGAGTTGAAGATGAAGAAGACTCGAATGCAATGATAACTTGAAGATGAAGACAACTTGAATATGAAGATGACAAGATGATCCAGTCGATACAGAGAAGAAGACCAGTGCTGAAAATTGTGTCGAAAGAATACCTTCCTAGTTAAGAGGGAGTGTTGACGTATTTGTAACTTTAGAATGTATTCACTTGTATATATTATGTCTTGTACCTTGATGTTTATTCCGGGAAGTGTCTATTATGTATTTGAGTGATGTCATGCGCCGATGTTCCTATCAGGAGGTTCTATAATGTAAATAAGTCATGTCAAGTCATTGTGGGTAACCCTCCTATTGTTCAAGGGTTAAAGTCCCCACATTTTCAGGGCACTAGGGTTATTGGAATTTCCTAGAGAAGTCAGCCCTAGTAAGTCATTGTCAAGTCGGGAATTAGTATAAATAGAGAGTGAGCCTCTCTATTTATCACACACTCACTCACACTCAGTTGTAACGCATAGTTGAGGAAGAAGAAGTTCCTGGGGCTAGAAAGAAAGAGGCTACTGTTGTTGGGATATCATCTTACTGTTTTGGGGCTTTGGTATTTGGTGCTGATTCTATCTTTGAGGAGGTTGCAGGGTTTTCTCCTTTATGGTTTCCTCGAGGAAAATCTTTGTGTTCATTGTCTTATGTGTTTGATTGCTGTGCTTGTTATTCTTTCAGTTAAGATCCTAAGTTAATGCTAGCTTAAATGATAAAAATCTAACAAAATCATCATCATAATCATATGAATTTCCACTGGGATGAGAATCCCCACCACTTGTGTATGAATCTTCCTGATTTTCATCTGCATTCTCATCTGTGATGTGGAATACTACATTCACTCTCACAATCTCTTCGTTGAGAATCAATGTCTCTTCTTCAAACACTCTATCATCATCTTTAGCAAGTTCTTCAAATGCTTATTTTAAATTATCATATTTCCCATCAACCATTATATCAACAACTTCCATGAACTTTGATTTCAAATGAGACTCTGTTTGAATGACATACAACCATTCTGGGCTTCTACCTTCATCAATTAGAAATGATTGGTTAATTTGAACAAGAGAAACATAAGACTCATCCATATCTAATAAAAATTCTTGTATATTTGCATGTACAAATTCATATTTGCCATGTTGTACTATAGATGGTTTGATCCACTTACATTTTAATAATATAAGACTATGTTCACCATAATCAACTTGAATAATTTCTTGGATGAATCCAACATAAAATATCTTCTCAGTTTCGTGATGAATTTAACACTAATAGCACAATCACAATTTCAGTTTCCCTTGTCCTTTTCTTCCACTCTTAAATGGATACCACAGGCCCACATTCCATTAAAATACAAAGCCCATAAATTTGGAAGCTTTAAAATCTTAGTTTCCTCTGTCATTAGTTCTTAACCTTGCTGTTATGCATCATAGATTGCATCTAGAATCCATTCTTGAAATTTTGGAAAAGAATCAAGTCCTCCAATCAAATCATGACATTTGTGTTGCAATTGAATAAATAAATTATTGTGTAAAAATTATTTTCACATGCGCCACTTTTCAAACAAAGAAGTGTTTTAAAGAACATAGGCATGTATCACACTTCTTTATTCATGTGATAACTTGAAGCGACATCCATTTCCTTCTAAAAATTCACCTGGAACTCTCTCCTCTTCATCGTCATCCCATACACGTCGATTGATAATTTTAAAATCCTTCATATATTATGTGCAAAATCCCATGGCCTCTTGCATTGAATATCCCTCAGACATGATACCTTCAATTTTTCCTTAGTATGAACAAAGTTTTTCAAAACCTTCATATATGGTTCTACAAGATACATCCATCTTGTTCCTATTGGGACACAATGATCTAGTTCATATTGTAGATGTATCAAAAGATGCATAGAAACGTTAATCATTGTTGGTGTAAATTATCGTTCCAATAGACAAATAACTTCAACAACCTCCTCCCTCAAACTATCAAATTTCAAAGGATTTAATACATGTAAACTCTTTCTCTTTAATATTAGGCCCAACCATATAATTTCCAATATTGCCCCCTTTTCCAACCTAATATATTAACCACAATAGGTAAAATATTCTCTATTATGACATGATAATCATGGGCCTTGAGGCTTCTTAAGCTATTAATGTCAGTTTGGCTTCTAATACTACTACTTACATATCCAGTGGGAAAGCAAGTCTTAGACATGAACTTCAAGAATTGTGCGCGTTGTTCCTTTGTCTAGACATAAGTAGCACTAGGTTTTCTATATTTTTCATCATCATATTTTTCAACCCAATATTTTGACGAATCTTTAGTTGAAAAACGTCTTCACGTGATGCAACAGTATCAGAAGAACCAAAAAGAGTTTCTATAATATAATAGGATATATTTTTCTTAGTATGCATAAAGTCAACAATATGCCTAATGGCTATATCTAGGATATATTTTTCTTGGTATGCATAAATTCAACAATATGCCTTATGGCTATATTCGTAAAGTATGGAAACTTAGAGAATATGCACATTAATTTTACACCACTTTCATTACATGGATCATCTCTACTATGAAAAACCCAAATACTTTTAATAAACAACATTCTTTTTTGTCCATTCTGTTAAATTTGAGAACCATAGATATACCGGCTATGATGAGAGATATTGGAAAGGAATTATGCAGTGGAATAATTAATATCAATGTACGCTGGTCAAAGAATTCATGCCACAAATTTTAGATAAATCGGATAAGAATTGCTTAGATAATCACAACATAAATCTTCATTCATTAAATAGTAATACAATGGTGTTACAATAAATAGAATTCGAATATTGTGGATAGGATTCGACTATACCAACTAAACATGGTTGTTCTTCTAACTCGGTGTGTCTAAATAGCCGTTGGAGTTCACTAGTCATTCTTCAGATGTCTAAATCAATCTACAACCAGTTAACTGATGAGATAGGTGGACAAAAGGCCCCACTTTCCCTACATGCATGTAAAAATGGTGCTAGTATAACTGATAGTGATCTAACTGAATGTAACTAGAGGATAAATCAACATAACTTCTTACCTACCACAACCAACTGAAGGATGTTGTTGGTGGCACTCAGAGTGGGCTCCTATAATGTAGGGATTGGTCCCAGAGGCACATAAACTCATGCATGCACATGCAGTAAGTGGCAGATAACCTCTAGGTGTGTCCCCCATACTTTAGTATAGTGATACTAACTTACTAAGTTAGGAAATATAACCAAATAGAATATATTGGACAAAGGAGGATTAATTAATCCTAACACCCCCCCTTAATCCTAACTTTGGACAACTTCGGCCTTGGAAACTAGGCCAAAAGTCAACCATACAATCTAAATGAAATAAAATAATACTTAATAAAATAAGGAAAATGGGGAAAACCTTATGGGAACCCCCCCCTGCTCAAAATAAGTAGGAATCGAGAAACAAGCTATACTTAAGAGAAAAAATTTCTCTTTGACCTAAAACTTGTGAAAAATTTGCTGCAATATGCAACTCTATTGAAAAGCCATGCAAAATCATGGTTCTTCTATACATCAACATCCTAGGACTGTGCATGTGAACCTCTCAATATTCTTCTGATCTGATGAATATTTCTTTTGTTTCTCCTTTATAGAGGAGGAATGGAATGATCAATTTTGTTCTTCAGTGGGATAAATTGTGGATCAGTCTTTATCATCAAGTAGCATCTTTCTGGAAGTTTGTTGCACCACGATAGCGAAGCTGTTTAGGAGAGTGCAACATGTTCATTCTGATAATGGGACCATGTTCTTATTCTATCATCTATATTCCCAACACCATTCCCAACTTCTTCAATGATATTTTGGGCCCATTTGGGCCTTTGATTTGGAATAAAATCTAGATCTAGATCTAGATTCTCTTGAGGTACAACCTCAATATTAGGATCATGTTGATCTTGTTCCTCATCTTTTGAATATGAAATATGAGACAATATATCATCATCAAATGGAAATGGAAGAGTTTTTATACCTTCTTTTGCTTTCGATTGTGACCATGGATCATGCAACTGATCTTCTTCAAATTGCACACAACACTCTACGAAGCATTTCCTTGTTGCAAATTCCATCAATTTATATGCCTTAGCATCATCAACATATCCCATTAGTATGCATTCTCTACTCAGTATTTGGAAGGCCTTTCTCTTTTCAATAGGAATTTTGGCCCAAGTTTTGGAACCAAAAAATCTCAAGTGAGAGACATTAGGCTTATGCCCCAATAGTGCTTCGAAAGGAGTGGAACTAATCACTAATTTGTGAGGCACTCTATTATGAATATATGAATCAAATTTTACATCCTCATCCCATAGAGAAGGAGTGATATTCTTTGGTTTGAGAAGACATGTTTCCATCTCCTTGAATGATATATTTTTCCTCTCAGCCACACCATTCTATTGGAGTGTGTATGGAACCGAGTGTTCCATTTGAATGCCTTATGATTCACATGACTACTGAAAATATCTTTTAACATACTCACCTCCATTATTATATGTAATGTTCTTCAACTCCTTTCCGAATCTATTTTCTACCAAGGCTTTAAAAAATTTGAAAGTTTTGAATACCTCTAATTTTTGCTTATACCCAACAAAACTTTGAACAATCATCAATAAAGTTTAGGAAATACCTAGATCCATTTATTGATGTTGCAGGAATTGGTCCTGAGATGTCACTGTGCATCAGATCAAGTGTAGAGGCAGCTATAGTTTCCTTCCCAACTTCATATCTCTTCTCCAACTGATGTTTTGATGAATGGCAAGCCCTCAACCAATTTGTCATTGTGAATTTGCTAGAGATATTTGAAGTTCAAATGACCAAATATATCATGCAAAAACTTGCTTGTGTTATTGGCATGAGTCAATAAAGTTGTTGGATGTGAAGTAGGAAATAAATTGGAGAACCCATATGCCTTGGAGGCATGATTAGGAAACCCTTTCACTATGATATTTACAGTAGAAGTTTCAATGATTTATACTGTGTCAAAATCAAATGTAACTCTCTTGGGAGAGCCTGTATGATTCATCTTATAAACATATAACTAATTTTATGCAAGAGAGGGACCATAGAGTACATTATTGAACTCTCCATGTTGGATTTTAATAGAACCTCTCCCAACAGTTGGGATCTGAGAATCATATCCCATATGAATGCTAGGTCCTCCTGATAGATCCAAATGGTGAGGGATTCCTTGGAGGAAACCATATGATTGGATGCTCCTGAATGAATTAGATAAGCCTTTGATTGAGTAAATCCTTAATTCAAGGCATGCCATCTCTCATGTCCTTCTGTCAGTTGTCCTTCTTTAGAATTCCTTGCGCTTTGTGGGAGAGAAATATTTTTATGTTCAAGGAGCTTCGATAGATAATCAATGGTTTTCTTCATGCACTGTATCTATGAATGAAATCCTCTCATACAATAGGAACACTTGGCCTTCTATAATTTATTCTTCTTCTTGGAACCTGAGGTTCCATCTGAAGATTTTGGATTCTCTTTTGGCTTCAAATCAGTGTTTTTGGTCTCCTTCCCCTTTAGATTTCCTCTTGTTTGCGCATTGCTAGAGTCACCTGCCAAGAGTTCTAGATTATTGGAGGTTTGAAGCACTCCCATTTGAATCAATTTGTCTTGTTCCAGGATCAAAGACTCTACAAAAGCATCTAGAGAAGGCATATTCCAATTTGGAATGGAAACTCTTCTAAAATGGAAAGTAGAGACAAAGAATGAGAATTTTGAGCCAAGCTTGCTCAAAATTGACAACACAAGCAGCTCATCCTTCCTTTCTATTCTACATTGTTTGCATTGTAGTACTAGAGGTTTGCATTTTGAAAAGAATTGCTAAATAAACTCGAAACTGTTAGGTTGTAGTGCAATTAGTTCATTCTCCATAATATGGCCTCTAAGCTCATCTTTTTTTCCAAACAAAGTTTCAAGTTTATCCCATGCTTCCTTTGGTGTTTTGAGTCCCTCAAGGTGAAACAAAAGATTCTGGGAGATGTGAATTCACATTAAGCCAAAAGTTTCATCAAGTCGGTTAAGAAACTTGGATTTCTCAACATAATGTTGAGGATTTGCTTCTCTTCCCATTGTCATCCTATACAGTCCCTTGTTGTGCAAGGCCATTGTCATATCTACCCTCCAATCAATGTAATTTAAGGGTGTAAGGATTCTGTGTGTATGAGAAAAATAATTCTCCATTTTGTTGTATGCTGAACAATCAAATATTTCAAGAAGCTACGTAGGTACCTGCAAAATATCACTGCAAAAGAAACCAATTCGCAATCATATGTTAGTTCAAGCCTTTCCACCTTGACATATGTGATTTTTTAGAGTCTGTCACACCTAGATAGACTTCTTTGGACATAATCCAGAGGGATCAATGCTATGATTCCCGAAATTATGTGGAAACTCAGCTGCTTCTGGTACACAATGGAGGTTTCCAAGGTTTGAGTTTATCCTGAACAAGGTTCTGATACCATGTTAAATTTAAGAACCATATATCTACAAGCTATGATGAGAGCTATTGGAAAGGAATTATGTAGTGGAATAATTAACATCAATGTATATTGGGCAAATAATTCATTCCACAAATTTCAGATAAATAAAAAAATAATTGCTTAGATAATCACAACATTAATATTCATTCATTAATCAATGGTGTTACAATAAATATAATTCGAATAATGTGGATATGATTCGAATCTACCAAATAAACCTGACTAATATTCTAAGTCAGTGTGTCTAAATCACTACTGGATCTCACTAGTCTAACTTCGGATGTCTAAATAATTCTACAATCAGTTAACTGATGAGGTAGGTGGACAAAAGGTACCACTTTCCCTGCATGAATGCAAAACTGGCTCTAGGCTAATTGATAGTGATATAATTGAATGTAACTCAAGGATAGCTCAGCATAACTGCTTACCTACCACAACCAACTGAATGATGATGTCGGTGGCACTCAAAGTGGGCTCCTATAATGTAGGGATTGGTCCCAAAGGCACATAAACTCATGCATGCACATGCAGTAAGTGGAATATAACATATAGGCGTGTCCCCCATACTCTAGTACAGTGATAATAACTTAATAAGTTAGTAAATATGACCAAATAGACTATATTGGACAAAAGAGGATTAATTAAATATCCTAACACACTATCAATTACGTATTCACTGATTATTGACAATGGTGCTTAATGATTCTCTTCTTGACCATTGAAACATGTTTTTTGTTGATGATATGGATGATCCATTTTAAAGTAAGCATGATGTCCATAATAAATGTACTTACTCAAAATTTTTGAGTGCCTCACAAAAACATTTAAATTTGCAAGCATGCCATCCACGGTAAGCATGAACAATGAGACTAGTTAATGTGTCATATGCAGGACGATCATGAATCATAAACAATAAGGAAGCTCTTAAAGTGAATTTGATTGAATGGAAATCCCTTAAAAATTAAATTGCTTCAATTCCTTTCCACAATACCATTAACTCATAATATAATGGCTCTAAATAAACATTGATTTTATCGAAAGACGCACTTTTCTTTCCTGGTATAATCAATAATAACATTAATAAAATGGTTTAGTTTCTAACCATGGAGGAAAGTTATAATTTATTAAAAACACTGGCCATGTTTACCATTTAGTAATTTTATATGATAATGGATTCACCCCATCTAGAGACAAATCCAACCTTATATTACGAGGATCTTGGGAAAAATCAATCCATTTGTTTCCAAATTCCATCCACATCCTATAATCTTGTACTTGTCATTGTTTTCCATCAATGCTCTTATTTTGGGCATGCCATTGCATAAGCTCAGCAATGTTGTTGCACCTATACAATCGTAGTAATCATGGGATTACCTGAAAGTGGCAAACATCCTTCCTAGGAACCACAACCGATTTCAATCATGGTCTATACCTCCCTTCTTAACATTTCAGGCATTCAATATCACTTGAAATATTTTTGTGAAATAATGCACAACCATTCATACATGTGTGGATGTATTCATACCCTCATCCTAGCTTAGTTATTTTCTTTTTACATTGAATTCATTTTGTTGGAAATGTGGAGTCATGTGGTAACAAGTGACTTAATAATTCCAATAAATCATCTACTGATGCAAGAGCATTGAGTCAAAGTCCTTTTCTTTCTTTCTTATTGAGTAGGAAATGTTATTTTTCTACTTCCAGGCAATCATTTCTAGAAAAATAGGATTAGTTGCCTATTCTTGTAATTTTTTTTATAGATATGATTAGTTTGGATGCAATAATGGCAATTTGCCACTGATTTCCTCGAATATTGCAAGAAGTTTCTCAAGGATAGGTTAGTTGTAGATTTACTTTCTTAGGAATTTAGATCCAGTCTATTCAGATCTAACAGTTTGATAGAGTTCTATATTAAAGTGTCGAATGTAAT
The DNA here is from genome assembly GCA_001517045.1 of Pseudotsuga menziesii. Taxonomy (NCBI): domain Eukaryota; kingdom Viridiplantae; phylum Streptophyta; class Pinopsida; order Pinales; family Pinaceae; genus Pseudotsuga; species Pseudotsuga menziesii. The sequence goes on along the minus strand of LPNX010983548.1, from coordinate 186,936 downwards.
AATCAGATATGAGTGGGTGTGTATTAGAGTGTGTGTGGAAGCGGTTAATGGTTAATGAAATGAAGAACAGAGTAATAGAATCTACGTGAATATTTGTAAATTATTTGTCTTATTTCAATAACCAAAAGAATGTTTAAATTCTCTATGTCTAGGAATCTTTAGAGTTGAAAGAAATGTCTAGAGAATTCATGAAGACAACGATGTGTTCATACGAGTGCAACAGGAAATAGATTGATCGTTTCACGGATCAATTCGACTGTAATAGTCTGAATTAAAAACTTGTGACTTAGATAGATATACGGTTGTGGATGAATTCTGCAGTAGAAATGTGTACAAGAGATAATAGATCTGCAAAGTTAAAGTGAAGTTTCGCAGTTGATCTAATACCAACGGTTAGGGAAGAAGCTACAAGAGATCAACAGTTGAGAGTGGTTTCCGCAATGTAAAGGAATAATTTTGATAAAGTTTTGGAAATTTAATTGCAGAATAAAAGTTGTGGGAGATGAATTGCGGAATCCCATTTCGGGAAAAATGGGAAGGTACATCTGAATCCGTAAATTGTGGAAAAGGTGTTGCGGAAACTGAGTTGCAGAAATAAGTCTTGCAGAAATAAAATTGTGGAAATGCAATTGCGAAAGGAAGCGAGTTTGGAGAAATATGTAAATCTGTCAAAGTTGATTCATAGGGAGATTAGTTGTAAAAAGGAGAAGACATTAATCAGGATTTCATGCTGATTAGCATAAGATAGTCCTTCTAGATCTTATTGGCATCAGTTTAGGTATCATAGCAGGAGAAGGATGCCACCAAGGCAAGGACAAGCACGTGGAGTCACATTAGGGGTAGGTCTAGGAAGACAAGCTGTGGGTACAGACACACATATGGAATTAAGACAACTCCAAGCTAGGATGGAGGCTATGGAGAGAAGAAATTCAGAGAGTATAGAGACCAACGATGAAGAGGAATATTTTGAAGAAGAGAATGATGAGATTGTTGATGAAGTAAAAGTATTGAGGATGCTCGTAAAGGCTAGTAACACACCTAAAGTTGAAGTTCCCATGTATGAAGGTAACTTGAATGTTGAAGAACTCATGGATTGGATCAAAGATCTAGCAAAGTACTTTGATTTTGAATAAATTGAGGATAAAAATAAGGTCAAATATGCAGCGACCAAATTGAAGGTACATGCATATATTTGGTGGGATAAAATTTAGATCCACAGGGAAAGAAGAGGCAAGTCCAAAATCAAAGCTTGGGAAAAAATGTTAGATAAAATTAAAAGTCAATTTATGCCTAAGGATTATCAATTAACTCTCATTAGACAATTACAAAATCTTAGAGAAAAGTATGATTGTTAAAGAATACACAGAAGAATTCATTAAGCTGAGTATTAGAGATGGAAAGACATAAGGGGTCGTAGAAAGAGTGGCCAAATATATAAATGGACTAATATATGAGATACAAGATGAGATCAGCTTGTTGAATTTGAATATCATTGAAGATGTTTATAAGGCAACCTCAAGGGTAGAACATAAGCTACATATAAGAAGACAAAACCAGAAGAATTGAGGAAGAAGTACAACCAGAGGAAAAAGGTATCCAAACATGGGAGGTAAGTTTTAGACCCGTAAGGATGAGGTAGAAGGTTCTAGTATCCAAACACCCCAAAGATGAGGATTCAGGGGAGGCATGTTTAATGCTATATGAAGGGGAATAAATAGAGAAGTTAAATGCTATACATGTGGAGAAATTGGACATGTGTCATGGGAGTTCCCAAAGAATAAACCTGCAACTCAGAGGAATGCAGATACTGTTGAGGCTCGTGAGGAGTCTATTGAGGAAGCAGAAATGAATAATCATCCTAAGGAAGGAAAATATCTTATGATGAAAAGATTTTTAGTAAAAACAAAGAAGAAAGTGCATGAACCGGCCTAGAAGAAGAGTCTGTTCAGGAATAAGTGCAAGTCACAAGGGAAGTGTTGTAACATGGTTATTAACAGTGGTAGTACAGATAATTTTGTCTCCACTTAGATGGTATAGAAGTTTGGATTAAAGAGGATGAACCATCCCACTCCTTATAAAATGTCCTGGTTGCAGAAAGGACATCAACTCTTGGTGAATGAGCAGTACAATGTGGAGTTTCAAATTGGTACTTATAAATATATGCTATTATGGGATATAATTCCTATGGATGTATGCCATATACTCCTAGGGAGTTTGTGGAAATATGATAGAAAATTTGTTCATGATGGAAGAAAAAACACTTATTCTCACGAAAAGGATGGAAGGAGGCCTAAAATGTCACCTTTGAAATATGAAGTAGCTCAAGAAGTTTTAGAATCCAATATTTTGTTGATGACTAGGAAAGAACTAGTACAAGAATTCAAGAAAGAAGAAGAATTGCATTTTTCCATTGTTGGAAAACCAAAGGTAATTTTAACTTCTACAAATTTAGATGATTTTCCTACTGAAGTTAAAATCTTACTTGATGATTATGCTGATATTATTGTGGATGAGTTACCAAATGATTTACCTCATGTGAGAAGTATTAGTCATCGCATTGACTCAATACCTGGTGCAATTTTATCTAATAAGGAAGCCTACATACTTACTCCTAAAGAGAATGAAGAGATCAAACAAAAGGTACATGAGCTATTAGATAAAGGTTTGGTGAGAGAAAGTTTGAGTTCTTGTGCACTACCCATTATTATTAGCCCAAAGAAAGATGGTAGATGGCGTATGTGCACTCACTCCTGAGCAATCAACAAGATCACTATCAGGTGCATATTTACCTTACTCTGCATTTTTATAGTCCCTTGTTGTGCAAGGCTATTTGCATATCTACCCTTCAGTCAATGTAATTTAATGGTGTAAGGATTCTAGGGGTATGAGAAAAATAATTCTCCATTTCGTTGTATGTTGAACAATCAAACATTTCAAGAAGCTACGTAGGTACATGCAAAATATCACTGCAAAAGAAACCAATTCACAATCATATGTTAGTTCAAGCCTTTTCACCTCAACATGTGCACTTTTTCATAGTTTGTCACACCTAGATATACTTCTTTTGAAATAATCTAGAGGGAGCAATGCTACGATTCCAGGAATTATGTGGAAACTTAATTGCTTCTGGTACATGATGGAGGTTTCCAAGGTTTGAGTTTATCCTGAACAAGGCTCTGATACCATGTTAAATTTAAGAACCATATATCTACAAGCTACGATGAGAGATACTGGAAAGGAATTATGCAGTGGAATAATTAATATCAATGTATACTAGTGATCCAGATGGAGATCGGTGGCCACCCACCTATTCCACTGGCTCAAAACAATTGTCCATTGTGGCAGTTTCCTAGTTATTTTTCGGTAGTTTTTCGAATCCTAAACTTTCGGGGCCGTTTTGAGGCATTAAATGACGTTTTTTGGATATTAGGGGCCAAATGGTTACCATTGGCATGCATTTGGCAGACCAAAAGTTGTAAATCTTAGAAATACCTTTCCAACGAGTTATCGAACGCCCAAATCGGAGATCGTATGCAAAAGTTATGACCCCGGGAAGTTGACTGTTCAACTTACCACCTTCGGGCCGCAAACTTTATGACGGTTCATCTTCTAGGGTTATGTTTCGGACTTTTGGGGTTCTCACCCTCATTATTATTATAAATAGGCCCCTTTGGCCTCATTTTGTATTCATCTTGGCACGAATGAGTGTAGCAGCCACATCTCTTCTCAGAGATAGCTACCACCATTCTAGCAATTGTATTACAGTCTGTTCTATTTCCGCCATTTAATAGAATATGTGTTTACTGTATCTTTGTTATCCTTGAAAAATGTCTCTTATTATGATTCTGTATATGCTATTTCATTTCGTTCGCACATAAATCCGGATCAGTGGTATCAGAGCAATCTGCTCTTTGATTGTTTCTCAGCGCATGTCCCCGACGAGGTCCGAGTATAGAGAGTTTGGTCTTGAACTATTTTCACTCGATCATTCTCACCGTCCCAAATGACCTCCCATGGCGGAAGAAAAGAGAGACGACAGAGCAGGAGATCTT